>BCGA01000010.1:271365-448533 GCA_001599075.1 Ambrosiozyma kashinagicola
GTGTTGAGATATGGTAATCCAAATGTGTTCACTACATGTTAGGATGCCAGACCTTCAAGAACTATCTAGAATATTCTAGTACATTTGTCTCCAGAAAATTCTAGAATATTCTATCTCTAGAAAATTCTAGAACATTCTATGGACTAGAATTTTCCAGAAGATTCCATGGACTAGAATTCTCTAGAACCTTCTAGGTTTCTATTGTATCCATGCATACATGTTCTGAAGAGGTCTATAAATAAAGGGTCATCCGCCCTTTATTTTCTTCAACATTACTTACCTCTATATAGTTTCTTATATATTATCGAATAAAAATATCTTTATTACCCATAACTACTATACACTCAATATGAATATTGAACATAGAATAGTCCAACTACAACAAACACAAGAGTAATCAATTCAAGTGGATTACACTGTTCCTAAATACCCCATTACGAATGCTAAATTAATCACGAAATCGTACGTTTCTCATTGTCGTTTCACTCGTGTTTCATTCTACAACTAACGTGTCGTGTTGTTGGTGTAAACAATGCTACCACCTCGGACACGCTCCAATGTCACTACCTCCTCTGGGAAGCTAGTTTCATCATTGCGGCTGAGCGGTGTTGTCAAACAAGGAAAGTAAATAGGGTAACTCGGTACAACCAAGCTACATCTAAGTGTGACTATCATAAATGAGATCATTTAACTTCCCAAGTTCCGACAATAAATGAGATCATTTAACTTCGCAAGTTTCGACAAAAAACCTTCAAATCTGAGTTGTTTCCTTACGTAATATACGCTACAACATTATAGAAAGACCATGTTATTTGACATAAGCAAGCGTAAGTGGCCGAGTGGTCTAAGGCGGTAGACTCAAGATCTACTCTTCGTGAGAAGTCGCAGGTTCGAACCCTGTCTTACGCAAAGCTTTAAATTTTTTTTTGCACTTCATTTTTGTATCGCGCGGTGGAAAAAGAAGAAAATTTACGCTTATGCAGATCAACCACCTCAAATAATAACTGTTTGAATGTTGTTTTTCAAATATATTAGTGTAACAGTGAATTGCATATTCCTAAATTCTTTTTCTTTTCATTAATATATGATACTCACAATATGTCTGAATCTGTGAATACCTTATCCTCGACTGTTAGAAATAGACAAAAGTCACAGAAAATAGGTCAAGAAGTTGTTAGCTCCGATCAATCCATTACAACTGACAACGAACATTTATTTGAATCTGATGCCATATTAATGGAAAGAGCCCAAAGTAAGTCAAAATGTGGTTTAAATTCTGATGATTTAACTCTTGAAGAAACAATACTACAACATTTAGATTCGTTTCTCTCTAAAATTGAAAAGAATTTAGATTCAATAGAAGACCATTTATCAAACAACCCTACTTTGAAGTCAAAACACTCTACTTTCTATAATGCTTTAAGTTCTATAAAGAATACCATGACATCAAAGCATGAAAGAAGTCTACACCCTTTAAGTGAGATTCTTGACGACTATTATGGTCCACTTCTTTTATCAGCAGAAGAAGAAGAAGAAAAATCAACCAAGGATGACAACACGGACGATAAGAGCAAATTCAATAAGAAAGTGTTATGGGGTTTGCATTTCCTGGATGAGAAAATAAACCAATTTGAACACGCATTGAGTATATCCAACCCTGAATATAAACTCAGAAAATTGGGATCTTCCTTATACAATTATGAAAAGGCGCTCGTTGCTGGAGCCACTAGACTTTTACATTTTTACGAATTACCTTTTCAATGGAGGGAAAATAAATTCATAATGTATGGTTATAGATTCAACAACTCACACACGTCTGTTTTCAAGAGTGTATGTCAAGTTCATAATGAAACAGCTAATATTTGGTCTCATTTACTTGGTGCATTTCTCGTCATTTATTTGATGTTAATTCATTTTCCAAGCACAGAAATTTATGGTATGTGTGGCCCTCTTGATCATTTACTTATGAATATTTTCTTTGCCACTGCTTTAGGATGTTTACTTTCTTCCACTATTTGGCATACCTATGCGAACATATCCGTTTTGACGCTACGACAAAGATTTGCATGTATTGATTATACAGGTATTACCGTTTTAATAAGTGGTTCAATATTGACGACAGAACATGTTGCATTAAGCAACTATTATAATGCGGGATTGTGTTTTATGGCATTCAGTTCAATTGCAGGAGTTATAGGTGTTTTATTTACTTGGTCACCATTCTTTGACAAACCTGAATCAAGACCTGTTAGAATTCTTTTCTTTGTTTCACTTGCAGCTCTGGGCGTTGGGGCATTCCTATTGCTTGGTATATTAGAAGGCTTCGCACATGCAGTGAAGCTATATGTACCTTTACTCAGAAGCTTTGTTTGGTATGGATTAGGTATTGTTTTCTACGGCTTACTGATTCCTGAAAGATGGAGAACTGATGTTATTGTTGATGAATTTGAAATTTCCGATGAACTAGTCATGGAACTAGATCAAAGTGGGATTTTACAAGAGTATTTAGATAAAGAACCTACCAAAACACACAGACACAAATCAATTACATCATTGTACTGGGTTGATTACATTTTGAATTCACATAATATATGGCATGTCTTTGTTTTATTAGGTGTTATTGGACATTATTCAGCAGTCTTGGAGATGTACCAGATCTCCTTAAGTTTACAGTAAATGGAATGGACATAAAACGACACACCACCGATTCATGAATATATTCAAAATATACAAAATATGCATTTTTTTAGTATACATTAATTACATAAATATTTGTAAAATAAATGTACATAAGATTTTTTTATAGACTTTAGACCGTAGGTAAATCAATTGGTTTTGTGGAGGAGTTTTCTGAGTAATATTCAGAAAATAAATGATCATCAACGGCATTGGCTGTGTTTTCTGTTGCTGGGTTTGTATTATTACCGTAAGTCCTTTTCTTTCTAACCAATCCACCCCTAGTTGATGTACCTAAAGATAAAGTACCATAGTCAGATGAATCAAGCGTAGCAACAGGAGACGAAGAAGATCCAACTAATGGTGACGTTTCTAATTCACCATTATTAGAGGAGTAATTTGAATGTGAGGCATGTGATTTCCCTAGGGCATAGACAAAACAACATGAGAGTATTAAAGACAAGAGTAACATACCTATAATAACACCAATCAGCACAGCAACAAAAGGTAGATGCAAGTGAATTGGACCATTGGATCCTTCCATCCATTTTGGATTTATTGGTTTATCGATTAATAACAAGCCTGATCTTGAATCCCCAGATCTGAACCTTGATGTAGTGAATCCCTTTCTGAGGATTCTCACTTCATGATCTTTACCCTCCATAATTTGTAACATTAGATTACCAGATGCTAACTCACGACAAGAAAGATGGGTACTATTTAACAACGTTGGAATTTTGTCCTCACAATTAAGCACTTTGTCAATTGAATCACCAGGGAGGATATGTAATTTTGCAAAATTACTTAAGTAAGTTAAATCGGTAAGAGATGATGTTATGTTTTCCATTAAGAGCGAACGAGTGCTTGGAACAATAAATGAGTAACCTTCATCACTGACTAAATGATCCAAACCAACCAATTTCAAAATTTCCATGAATTCAAGAGAATCAACAGACTCTAATAAGTCTGTAATTGTTATGGATAGATTTTCTGGGAATAATATGGAATCAATTGGATAGGCAACACCATCTCTGAACAACAATTCAGATTCAGATGACAATGGGAATGCAATTTGATTATCAATGTTAAGGTTGTCTTCCCCAATTCTTCTAGCCATTTCCACTTTGTGTCCATTCAAGTTGGTGAAAAGTTTTTTCCCAACAAAATCATCATATATCAATTCATTGAATATCATACCTTTCAATGTTTTTTCTAATGCAGGAAGGTTATTCAAAAGATAATCCATTGTTAAATCAAGGCTCGACCAAGCAGATGAAAGAGGTAGAAATGCAGTATAACCCTTATCTAAGTTGTCTTTAAACTTCAATAAATTGAAATGGTCTAAAAATTGGATTGTTTTGGAACATTTCACAAATGGAGGAATACTGTTTTCCAATTTAGAAGGAATTTGTAATGTGTCATCTATCAGATACAAATAAGTATTACCGACTTCAATTTTGTCACTGACCACGTGAATGTTTTTATTAAGAATTGTGTCGTCTTCTGTTTTAGTAATTTTGATCTTCTGACAATGACCGAGACTACCACTAGAACAAAATTTGGAATCCACCAATTTTGTCTTATCTAAGTCAATTTTCCCCTCAACGAAATGATACATCAAATTATTTTTCAAAGAACCAGAAGTTGAATACATATCATCTGAATCATTAACCACAAAAATTGTTTGTTCCAAATCAGGATCATCTATTAAGTATTTCAATTTCTTGATATCCAGTTCTTGCACAAATTCAGATTTGTCTAACCCATATAAGTATTTTCTTGGTGTGAAAGTAGGCAAAACAGTATCATTGGGAAATAACAAGCTATCAAATGTATGAACCACTCCATCAGAGAGTAAGTAGTTAGCATCAATTGATTTAGAATCTCCCACAACTAATCTACCTCCTAAATAGATAGAACTAATATCAAATTGATTGTTATTTAAGTTTGTCACTTGCAAGCTAGATGCATTGTTTTCTCCAGCTAGATTTCCTCCGATTAATCCTTCAATTAAATAATTTCTGACAAATGTTTTTCTATCTTTTTTACCTTTTTTTGATAGTAAATAATTCATTTCTATTTCATTAAATGGAATTGCATCATCGATTGGCAAGAGAATTGTCAAATTAGTCAGCTTATTCTTGTAACAATAGTCAACATCCGTTAAAAATGATTTAAATAATTTCACATCTTCATTATGAGGCACATAACTGTAATTTTTACTGAGTAACTCACAGATACTTTCCTTTTCATTCAATAATTGATTAATACCTAGAACCACTGATTCGGAAGTGCCAGCCACCAAATCTGGTTCTAAAACTTGTGCATTTTCAACCATGAACAGTCCATACCTATTATCAAAAAGAATGGGTAATGGTAAATCTTCCAAGAAGGGGGATCCACCAGTGTATAAAGTATTCATTATTTGAACACCTGATATTTCATCGGATAACATGGGCGTATCTATTATGAATTGATCAAAGTCTCTTTCTGTTATTTTGAAAAATGGGGCATCACCAAATGCTTCATTTAAAGGTGCCAATAGGGTGACATTAGTTAAATCATTTGCGTAATCAATGAGGGCACTTCTTTGAAGGGATAATAAAAGTTTGCTGAAATTTCCATTTGAAGAAAGGATATCGATGATAGATACCGTTGGGGGGCCTTCATGATGACCATCATCACCGTGTTTAGTGCTATCATTGTAATCATAATCATAGTTCTCATCTTGTTTATCTATATATATCGAAAGAGTTGACGAACACAAATTGAGTATAAGTAGAGAGATGATCAATACCAGTGAGTTAATGTAGGTCATGTTTTGAAATGTTTATGAATTAAAAAATGGACGTGTTATGAAATGAAATTGAAATGATGAGATAAGGAGACCAAACTTTTTTTTTGGTATAATGAGCTATATGAAATAGAACAAGAGAACAATATGTGGGTTAGTTAACCTTGAAGATATCTTGTAAATATATGTTTATTGAATATGAACTTGAAAGGTAGGGTCCAGAAAATATTATACAATAGTTGTACAAGTACAGGCTGTTTTAACCTGGTGTGTACTATATAATGTTTACTTTGATAATGCATGATTTAATTATAGCTGTATTACATAATAAATTACGTAAGTATATATTTTTTTGTTTTTGTCAATTTTTTTTTAAAATAATGTTTTATTTTCATAATATAATTGAACTCGTTTCAATTGATTTCACTCATTGATTCAATAGAAATATACATTCAACTATGGATGAACCACAACAGGAACCACAACAGCAGGTACTAGAAGAAACAATTTCGTATACCTCTTTACCTCAAGCTACTTCAACTCCGGTGCCGACGACGACTACTACTACTACTACAATTACAACGTCAACAGAAGATGAAACATCTAATTTAGCAGAAATGAAGGCTAAAATGGAAGAAATGGAACAAGAATCAGCTAAATTAAGAGAAATGCAACAACAATTGGCACAACAAACTGGGATGACCACTGATAGTTTAGATTCTAGTTCTTCTAATCAAGGAACAGATGATCCAAATCATCACCTAGACATTGAACAACGTCAAGAAATTGATTCTAGATCCGTGTTTGTCGGTAATGTAGACTATTCTACTGTTCCAGAGGAATTACAACAACATTTTTCCTCTGCCGGTATTATAAATCGGATAACGATAGCTACAAATAAATTCACTGGTAACCCTAAGGGGTTCGCTTACGTTGAATTTGCCGATGCAGACAGCATAAAGGCAGCTCTAGAACTAAATGAATCATTATTCAAAGGTAGAGTGTTGAAAGTGACCGAAAAGAGAACAAATTTACCTGGTTTTGGTAGTAGAGGTAGAGGTAGAGGAAGAGGAAGAGGGGGCTTCAGAGGCAGATTCAGAGGAAGAGCCAGAGGAAGAGGTGGTTTCAGACCTTACTAAAAGAATAAGGATGCTGTGTTTCTTAATTACGCTTCTACTTTTTTTTGTCCTGTATAATTAGATTATTTTGTTATATATAATGACAATCACCGCTTAGTTAAAACTATAAACAGGTATAGAGTAAAACGGATATATTAAATTACAATTTAGATTTGTTTATTGTCTTAAGCAACTTCTTAACCTCCCTTTCTGAGGTCAACCAAGCCCCATGGGCACATCCCTCTCCTCCATCAATAATTGCTTCGCCTACAAATCTGACTCTACCCTTACCATCAAAGATATCTTTAGCCTCAATCAAACAAGCCTTAGTGTCCTCAGGAATATCACCTATGGAGCCACCAAGATATGAACCTCTAGCATAAGGATCGTTCACCCAATCTGTTTTCACAATTTGTTTTGGTGTCTTGACCTGTTCAGGCTTTAATCCACTCACTTGAGCTAACACAGGCTTGAAAATGTTCCATACTTCCTCTGGAGAATGAGTTTCCACATATTCAGTCAAAGGCATTGATATTATAGTTCCAATTAATGGTTTCCCAGTGCTTCTGTATAAATTCAGAAAAATTAAATTATAATCAAAGCCATCCGGTTTTGAATTTGGATCAATTAATGTGTCATATCTTGGCTTATCAAATGTTATGGATTTACCATGGAGAACGGCATCAGTGACTTCCTTGTCCTCATTAGGAACACAATAGAATCTATCCACATCAGTTGGCCAAAACACTTCATCAAATTCGAAGAACACCTTACCCAATGCAGAATAAGTCACATTGTCTAACCCAGAACGGATTTTCTCAGGAAGAGGAGGATCCCATTCAATTGAACCTTCTTCTGATAAGTCCTTCAATTGTAAAACACTCAATGGAATCGAACTGATTAAATATTCAGAGTAATATTTCTCAATGGCACCTTTTTCATTTTTAACCCAAACACATATTTCCTTTGTAACATCATCAAAGCTAATCTTAAAAACAACTTTTTTCAATAATATTTTCCCTTCATTTAATAAGTCATCAGCTGTTTCTAAACCACTATAGTGAGCCAATTCTAGAACCTCATTGTCATAAACGTTTTGATAACCCGAATACACGAAGGCATCTCTACCCATATGTGGAGAAGCATCACACATCAATCTGGTACTTAAAGTCTCCCATGATGAACCAATCCATAATTCCAATTTTCTGATTAATTGGGGAACGTATTTAATTTGGTCCTGTGTCAAGAATTCTCTTTGAGATCTCAAATAATCATAAGTTGCTTCCCTTAAGCTCACATCATTTTCGGGAGTCATTTCACTGGCACGAAGTTCAAGATAAGCATTGAGTTCATCAACCACAGGCTGTAGTTTGTAATTGTCATCTAAGTTGCCCACTTCCTTGTTACTGATCAAAGACTTACCATTGTCAAAATAATATTTGACATTTTCAGCGGAGAAGTATTTCTTTAATAAGGGATTCACCAAGCAATCGTGAAACCAAGAGGCACCCAAATCTAGTCCAAGCCCATTCTCAGCTTTGTATGTGTAAAGTCTACCGCCCAATCTATCTCTGGATTCCAGTATGATGTTTTCAACTCCGTTGGCAGTTAAATCTATCGATGACTTCACACCAGATATTCCAGCTCCGATAATGATGACCTTATGTTTTGAATTAGATGAATTTGTAAGCATTATATAATAATGTAGAGATTTAAATAAGTATGAATATCTGATAACTACTTCAATAGGTTTGTTGAAGGAGTAGAAAATCAGTCTACTTTATATAATACATGGAGTTAAATTGAATATTTTTAGATAACACAGGCGCCGCTCAATCTGGAAGGTGTAAAAGGAATTACGAAACGCGGCAAAAAAAAAGAAGCTCTTGAACCGTGGTTAGAGACGGGAGCTTAATAACTTTTACATGATACCAATGTTAAACAGCGGAAAGGAAAATAAAAAATATATTTAGCAAACTATGAATGTTGAAAAAGAAACCCATTACCACCAATCTATAGAACAACCAAACAAGTCTTAAGAAGGGCAACCGAGCGACACAAACAAGAGGAGAAAAAAAAAAGAGAGGGTAAGAAGAATAGTTAAACGAATGGCAATAACTGGAAAGAACTGAAACAAATAAAACAAATAAAACGAATGAATGTAGTTGGTGATGTAGAGAATTGAAAGTAGAAAAAACCAGAAGTCGTGGAGGGGAACTTCAGTTAAATCAAAAAAGTAGTGACCAACAGTTGACATTTGAACATAATAAATTATATCCTAATATAACTGGAAGGCGGATGGAAAACATAAGAGCAACAAATAAAAGGGTACCAACCCAAAGTCAAATGAGATTCATCTTGAGGTATGCCAGCTGTGCCGAAATGGAAACGATGACGAGAATAACAGACACTCGACGTGTGGAGAATCATGACGGGGGATGGAAGTAGCAATAATGTATAAGCAAAGGCCAAACCGCTCAACACGAAGTAACTAGTCACACACAGCAACTCAGGAAAGTGAAAGTCCCAATTTACAAGTGTAATAGACACGAGGGACACAACAAATACCAGCTAGGGGAAGTGATGGTGATGGTGATATACGTAGAAGAATGGTGTACAGGGGGAAGAAGAAGAATAATTGTAAAGGAAACCAAAAAACTCCCGAGAACAAAAGGAGATTTTTGGCTCTCTCTGATCTATGTGTTTACATTTGGAGAATTCTTGGTTTTGTGACTTTTTAGTGCAACCATAGTTATGATAATAACACACCAGGCTTCTTAAGTTAACTAGTAATTGAATGGATATACTGGCCATTGTTTCTTTGTGTAGATTGGCATCGTGGATACCAACACGTAAAAGCCATCCTCTTGTGTTTATATAATCATCGCTGGTATGTTGTAGAAAAGTTAATCAGCCAAACTTATTGGTATATGTGGCCAGCGGTTTACTTATAGTGAACCCCACTGAATGTATCTTTTAGAATTAGTTAAAGAACATGTGGTTGCAATGAATTAAACAAATTGTTACAGATTGCTCAAGGGATCAAATTTTTGTAACCCTTCTTTGATTGTGGAAGCGGAGGTTTCTGGAATGCACTGGTAAATGATCTATAGAACCTTAACGTTTACATATAATTATATATATAACAGAAATATACCAATCACCACTGGCGGTATATACCACCTATGTTGATAGTAATATTAACGGAAAGTATGTAATCACGATGGGATTCCCGTTTGCAGATAATTTATAATTCTTTATTTAATTTGTGTTTTCAAACTATGCTACCCTTGCTTTTTTTATTGTTTAACATACATATAATTTAATCAGAAAATCCCCCCATTATCTAAAAGGCAATGAATAGAGAAAATGTGATGCATTGATGAAAGAATATGAAGAGTTGAAGAAACTAGGATTATATATATATATTATATTTATCAACCAAAACCAGCCCACTCAAATGAAAAGCATGCAATATCCAATTTATCATTATTAGGGGAATCATGATTGACAATCTTATTAACCAAGTTGGTATCTTTAATCGGATCCCTCGACCCGCAAACACACCATAATTTCTTCACTCCTGTAGCTAATCTCCCACCATTAGCTATATCAAATAATCCTATATCTTCATTTGCATAATCTCTTACAGAAACTATATTATGACCATGGTATCGCAATGGATCTCCTGGATATGCTAGAAATAATCCACCAAACCTTAACCCAGGTAATATGAATTGACCATGATTATTTTTCAAGTATTTAAATGCATTATAATTTGCAATAATTATATCAATAGATATTCCATCAGATGTGGATGCCTCTGTAATTAATTGTGATACCAATTGTAATTGTGTAGTAGACTTGTGAACGATATCCTGTAGTTCCACATTAGGAGTAGTTACAAACACCGGATCATTGTCGATATTAATCGGTAATTTATTATAGGGTCTTCCAAGTTTTTGCAACTTAATTTGTTTTTCATTTTCATTTGATTCCCATTGAATTTGTAAATCTCTTTGAAAGGATTCATGTAATTCCAATTGAGAATCTGGGTTATCCATCACCGACTCCCAATACTCAATTGTTGTATTCAGGGCATCAATTAAATAACAAGCTCCAATTTCAAGCAAATAAAGTATCTCATAGAGAGATAATCGGAGTGGCACCCCCAATAATACATTTTGTTGTGGGGCCATAGGAAGTGTCCCAGAGAGAACTCCAATGATTCCAAATTGGGTACGTAGCGTTTGTATATGAGTTAAATTGAAAACCATCGGAGTACCACCTACCAATGGGATAGGGATTTGTACAGCCATATTTGGTACAGTATTAGAGATAGACATTACATGGATATATATATCTGTGTGTCTATTATGATGATAAGTATAAGTTGGTAATCTATTGTTAACCATTAAAAGATTTCGTAAAAATTATTAATTTTTTTTTTTGAGTCGATTTATCTTCGTATTACTTACTAGCCTCTACAATCATATTATAATAAAAGAATTAATAATTTACAATATAAACAAATATACACAAGGAAACAAGCCAAGATGATAAGAAAAAAATAAAAAGATATATATATAAAAAAAGGAGACAGATGTGTTTACTCTTCTTCAGATGAAACGTCATCATCATCATCATCATCGGAACTTTCTTCAACTAAATCATCATTATCAGATTTTTCAAATTGTTGTAACTTCTTTTTCAAGTTTTCAATTTTCTTTTCCTCACTGGTAGATTTCTTTTGTTTTTTAGAACTGGATTTTCCCTTAGATTTCACAATATAATTATACAATTTCAATAATGTAGAATTATTCAGTTGATCCATATCCAATTCAATTTCTTCATCATCACCCAAGTCAGGAACTCCCTCCTTGATAATGGCAATCACATTCTTGAGCATCTTATCATTGATACCAGCCATGGCCTCTGAGATTTCCTTTTTCATGTCGTACGTCACATGAGTTGGATAAATGGAGTTACCATTACCTGCAGATTGTGAAGATCTATGTTTCTTACCTTTGCCATTTTTCTTACCATTTTTACCAGCTCTCTTATGAACCTTCTTTTGCCATTCTTTCTTTAATTGATCATACTTCTCTTGTCTCATTTTTTTCAAATCTTCTGTCATTCTTTCAATATTTGAAACTAAAAATTCAATAGTTGGATCAGTGATTGAATCGATATCAACATTGAATTCTTCCTCAACTTCTTCATCGGATTCATCATCTGACACTGAAGGTGGAGTTGCTGGAGTCACGGGTCTTTTAGCCCATTTTTCATCAAATGCTGATTCCAAACGATGACCCATCATATTAACAGGAGAACCCTCTGGGTTGAATGCATAACAATTTTGGAACACCAAACGAACTTCTCTTTCAAATTGATCAGCATTTTCGTATTCACCATTTTGTAATTTTGTTCCAATGGTACCCAAGTCCATTGGTTCCTTCACTATTTCAAAATATGAAGGGCAATCCAATGCCACTGGATCCACTGGTTGTAAGAATGGGAATGAAAATGAATCATATTTCTTTGAGGTCAACTCTTTCAATGTTTGTTGACAGAATCTTAATTCAGCTTGGAATTTCTTCTTCTTTGGTCTAATATCATATGGCATATCTTTAGGTTTAGGAGGATGGATTTCTCTTTTAGGTCTACCATTATCAATATTGGATTCCCGTCTAATCTTGGGAACATCATTAGTGGTTGATTGCTTTCTTTTACCCTTACTGATAACTTGTTGTGGAGGGAGTTCCTTTGGAGGCATATTTAACATGTGTTTTTCAAAGCTAGCTTGAATATTATTAACCATTTGAGAGATTGCAGAATCTTTACCGTTGAAAAGATGACAATTAGACACCATCACATTGAAATCTGCAGCAACTTGTTCTGGGGTTTCATAAGCGTCTGCATTAATTTTCTTTTCGATAGTGGATAAATCCATTGGTCTCTTGATGTAATTATAGTAAAATGGGATATTCAATTTCACTATATCAACAGGGTGTAAAAAGGGGGAAGCATCTTTCAATCTTTTCACAGCCTTTATTGAGATGGATGCATGCTTCTTTTGGTGTAAAGGTAATGGATGTTCCGGGAGATTATTCATATCAGGTTCAGCAGGAGGCTTTGGAGCTGGCACCATATTGATTGGAACCATAGTTGGAGCACCTGTAGTCTCCGAAACTTGTGGGGTAGCAGTAGTGTTGTTATCATTATTATTATTAGTAGCTGTATTATCTGTTGTTGTTGTTGTTGTTGTGGAATTAGTTTCTGTCACCCCTGAAGATAAGTTTCCATCCAATTTAGGTTTCTTAAGTTCAGGAGTATCATCAACTGTCTCCAAACCTCTTTTCAATCCATTTGTAATTTCATCTGAAGTAGGCTTCCCATTCTCCACTATTGTAGGAGTAGAATATGTATTGTTTAAAGCTGTCGTTTCTTCTAAAGACATCACCATTTGTATATATATATATATATAAAAGGGACAAGCGATTTAGATTTTTTTAATTATCTTTATTTCTCTTCTTGTGTGTGAGTGAGTTTCGTGAGTATGTATATATGGAGTCTCTTATTGTAATTAACAAATAAGATAACCAAACTAGATAATAGGAGACGATGGAGGGGGGGTAGTATATATATAAGATGGTGTTTTATGTGTCCCCTTTTTTTTTTTTATATATATTTAAGTTTAACTAAAAAAAAAATTCCAAAAAACGCGATTTTTAAACATGTTATGACGAATTTGCGGAAATCTCGTCGTTTAAATACAAACTGATTTGATAAACCGGATTGGTCATAAAACGCGTTAATTTTCTAGACGACGACGACGACGACGAAAAAATTTTTTTTTTTTTAAAACGGGCTCCATTAATTTTTTTTGCCACTGAACTAATATTAAATAATTATAGAATTTACACACTACAAATAAGGATTTATAACTATATGATATCATATAAATATAGTATATATATAGCTTTAAATTATATAAAAGAATAAGATAACAGTGTAAGAAAGATAACAAAAAATAAGTAAAAGAATACGTATTATGTACAAAAGGACAACGCATAGGTGCACCCCATCTTTCTCTTTCTCTTTCTCTCCCCCGTATGCTGCCGGGGGGAGATACCGTACTGTCCAGTGGCAAAAAGCCGGGTAATAAAGATATGTCTGTCAATATACATCACAGTGTCAAATCCTAATCAATGTCACATGATTTTTTTTATATATACATATATATATTACGTAATACAAGTATATATAATAATAATAATAATATTCGGAATAAGTTAGTGTGAACCATTTTATATTACAGTAAAATTATTATATAAATTTATTCTGGTTTTCTTCGGTTTTTCATTCGGTTTATTTCATTAATTAGTTATAATTAGTTAAATATTCTTAAATTAAAAAAATAGATTTTACAATATTCAAGATAATGAATGATATGGAAGGTAGTAATGGTGGCTTAATATCAAGGGATTAGGGGAGGGGGGGTAGCTGGCACTTGTAATTCATCTATATTACTAACTTTAATCCTATTACCTTTCCCCTTTTTTGTCTCACCGTCTCTCTCTCTTTCTGTCTCTCATTTTCATTCTCCCCTAGTCAGGTTAAAAATCTGCACTTATAAGTAACTAACATTTTCATATAATGTGACGAAGGAAAATGAAATGTAATCCAATATTTCCTATTACAAGGAACATTTAAAACTAGGCCCGATCAACTAGCACTAAAATTTTTTATGTTATTTGTTTGTTCTTGAGTCTAGATCATGATAGCAACAGGAAGTTTGTAAATACTTAATTAATCAAAGTTTATTAAATTAATTCATTTACTACATCAACTCTCATTCCATAGATATAGATTTATGTTGGACAAAGCGTTGTACTATATTAACCTGAATTTAATGAAAAGAGGTTTATCTTCTAACTCATACAGGATCCAAATCTTTATTACACGGAAGATTATATCCCCATTTATTATACTATAATTAAATAGATACACTTATCAGGACAGGTGAGAAGAGAACATGATAAAAACTTCGGATTTTCGGTGTTTCATAACCTAAAATTATATAGATATCTTTCTATACATGACCTTACAAACAGTAGACTAACTTTGGATTGCAGAGGATTCTGTATTCTTTTATTTTGATGGTTTAGATAACTACTAACTACTAAAGAACGTCTTGTATTGTTATTTGTTCTTCTAAAAATAACATATGTATGACTCAAGACTCGGTTCAAACAGACTATTATCTTTTTTTTTGTCTTTTCTTCTGTTTGACAATTTCTCTATCTCCCATTACGGTAATAATAAAATATACAGCCTTAATTAAAGTATAAGTTTGTTTCCCAACATTCAAGCAGCAGCGCCTGATTTTTTTGGGACTTTGTTATTTAAACTTTTTAAATTTTATAATATACAGTTTGGTTGTCTATATGTTTCAAAATGTAATTAATTCAATCCCTTTAGTTTAATTTTATTGATTGTATCGTTTCCTGGGTCTACCAACCGCCACCACCACTACCAAAATATTTAAATATTTTTATAACCACACTTGTTGAGTTTGTTCTGTTGGATCTTTTTTGATGCTTTTGTTTTTTGTTTTGTTTTTTGTTTTGTTTTGTTTTTTACTGATAAATATTTCAAACTTTGTTTACTGTACAAATGGATTTAAGATACTCTTACTTGACGATTGATGAATTCGATTGATGAATTGTTTCTGAAATGATAAGGGGTGATTAGAGAGAAACAAGAACAATCTATTGTATTAATATTTAAGGTAGGCAATCGTTTCAGTAGAATAGAATTGTACTAATAACAATCAATATAATAATCATATTTCCATCCTATCAATTGTTAAAAGGATCTTCAATAAATTTGAACAATCTAAAGAGTCAGCATTGTAGTTTATACATAATGGGCGACTTTAATTTGTCTCTCGCCTCTTCTATTGATAACCACAAAAAATAAACAAAGCTATGTGTGCATGAAGATTATGTACCAATTAACAACCACATTCCCCACATTCCATACATGTGTAATTAATGTACCGTTCCAGATCACATTAAATTTCATACTCAATACTTCAATTTGATTCTATAGGCTATATATAAACTAACTTATACTGGACCCATATATATTCATAAGTCCATCACTTGTTTGGTTTTTCTTTTTTTGGTTTTTTTTGATTTTTTGAGTTTCCAGGATTTAAATTATTAATGTCTCTCTCTTGTTAGTTGTGGTCACTAGTGTCATTTTTTGCTTATTATTGTAAATCTCATTGTATTTCAATTAAAATAATGGATTTTCTTTTGATTTAAATGAAAAAATATTGTACGTGTCTGCTTTTTTTTTACTCCTCTTCTACGTTTTTTGATAGTTAATTATGGGTTAATTTTCTAAATATCAATTCATAATACTTTCCATTTAAGTATATGGGTAAATCTATCTTTATCTACATGTATCAAATTTCATTTTTTTTAATCTTTTTTTAACCGAAAAAAAAAAACTAAATTTAGAAATAAAATAAAGTAAAATAATAAAAAAAAAAGCAGCCACTCAAAACAATCTATTCATATGAATTCGTGTACAATAAAATGACACATGCTTACAATGAGTTATTATTAATGATAACTATATAACTCATTATACCAATGATATAATAAAATTCATCCTATGCATATATCCAACCATGTAAATTGTATATTTTAAGTCAAAAAGTCTGGTATTTGTATACTTGTATACTTGTGTGTGCACCTCAAATCAGGGTCCCTCCAAGAAATTTATTTAATAAGTGTGTATGTTACATACAATTATTTGCTTAATCTCTTGAATCTTGTCTTTTAATTTTTCAAGATTCAGGTTATTTTTAATCCAGCTATATAAAATTTATTTGTAAAAGTTAGTAAAAGAAAAAAAGGAAAGAGATAATGGAGAAAAAAACTATAGAGAAACCTGTTCAAAAAAAACGAAAAGAATAAAAGTAAAAGGAAATAAAAGGAAATAAAACAAAAAACAAAACAATGTAAAACACAAAACCAAAAAAAAATTGTAAATAATATATATAATTTAAAGATATATATTCATTTTTTCCCTTTATTAACATTCTGTTGAAAGTCACCTCTTTCCCAAGCACCCAATTCACGCAGATTTAGTAAACCAAAACATGAATTATTATTACCAGCTAATAATCTAACAACTTGTCTTTGATCTAATTTGAAAACTTTATGTAATTCCCAAAGAACACCGACACTAGTTGGTTTCCAATTAATTTCATCACCCAGCTTACGACGTCTGTTATTATTATGAGTAGTCATTGTAGCATATAAAGATTCTAAAGAACCAGTTGATATAAGATTTGGACTAACATTGTTATTGTTATTGTTATTATTATTATTATTATCATTATCGTTGCTATGTTTATTGTTAGCCAAATCTGATTCATCAATCATGAGACCTTTTCTGATGTAACCATCTAAGAAATCAAAATCCTTTAATAACAAATCACTCAAATTAGATGATGTTTTGAATAATTCATAACCAGTTGGTTTAAAATTTAACACAAAATTAGGTGGAGCTTCTTCATCAAAGCAAACTTTAACTGCACTATTTCTTTTAGACCAATAAGAAGCATCATAAGCCTTATGAGAATCAGATTTCCGTTTATCCTTTTTGATCACCTTAGGAACATTAATACTAGATGAAGAAGTTGTAGAAGACAATGAAGCACGAGATGGAGAAGAACTTGACACAGATGAATGAACAGAAGAAGAAGTAGAAGAAGTGGACGACACTCTTTTAGATTTCACAATGCGAGAATCATTTAACATAGAGGCAGATCTAGTACGTTTATTACTAGATCTAATAGAAGAGGTGGAAGTAGCGGCGGTTGAAGTTGTCATTGTGGAGGAAGGAGTTGAATTGGTTGTACTTGTTGTTGTAGTTGACGTAGTATTGTTAATTGGAGACAAGGGGGAGGATTCCTTGACATGAGATGATGCGGAAAAGGGCACATTGACAACTTCATATTGTGGTTGAACTGAATTAGGTGGAACAGCGGCGACACCAGGAGCAGAGACAGTAGCACTAATTCCTGGTACTTTATTATACATTTCAGTGAAATATGACTCCACGGGGAGATTGAAATCCATATTAACTCCAATGTGATGATCATTGTAATTAGGCTGTGAAGAAGACGAGGACGACAACGACGTTGGTACAGCCATATAATGATGATCTAATTGACCATTGGTATTACCTTGATTGTAATGGAAATCTGTACCTAATCCATAACTTCTAGTAGTTGTTGTATAATCAGAAGTAGATGAATTACTTCCAATTAATTGTTGTGATTCAAATTGAGAAGATGAAGAAGAAGAAGAAGAGGCAGTAGAATCGTTAGTCATTTGTTGCATATCTTCATTAAGTAAAGGGCTATGAAGGAATCCATGTTCAATTTCATCTTTAATTTGATCTAAATTTCCTTCAATATCGGTTGAACCACCACCATTTTTACTTTTCACTAAAGTCATCAGTGGATTAATTGTGAATTCATCATCTTCGAAACCATTCAATTTTAAATCATCAGGGAACATGTCATTGATGAATTGATATTGATTATGATTATTGTGAGATTGAGAATGCACCATTAAATGGTGGTCTGATAGTATTAAATTTGTATTTAATAAATCTTGGTCTGGGATAGGTTGCCATAGATGATGAGTCTTATTTTTTAAATTAGACATTTGTATATTTTATAAATAATGAGATGAGTATGAGGGTATTATAAGTGGTTGATAAGCAAAAAAAAAGGAGGATATGATGTATAGAAGACTTGTTTGAATAAGAGAGAATTAAAAAAAAAAACGGTATACCGTAATATCAGTTGTTATTGTATGTGGTGTGTGTATGTGGCAGGTGGGTGTATGTGGGTATATATATATTTCTATATATATATATATCTATTAATGCGTGTTATAAGGATATAAGGTCAATTTATTAAAATAGCCATATATATCCCATAATCAATTGATACAGTTGGTTTAAATAGATTGGAAAAAGTTGAAGAAAGAAATATAAAAAAGGCAGTTAGTTATTTACTTATATATAATTAAACTAAATTAAAAAAAAAAATTGGGGGAGGGAGAATCATACACAGCAGACACACATAAACATGATAGAAGGTAATACAATGAGAGCTAATTATTTTAATGAAATTACGTATTATGTATAATATGTATGTATGAACATCACAAAAATTTAATGTAAATGCATTATACTATTATTTAGGATAACTATAATAAAATCCTAATTGAAAATTATATAATTAAAATTCTTAATTACTTACATAGGAAATCAAGGAAGTTCTAATTCACTCAATTTAATAATTTTGAGTTAATTAATGTATTACAAATTTAATAAATTGTGATAATCCCAATTTAAGTAATTGATATTAAAATCCGGCTTTCATACTATTTTAATAATAAATACATACATTTTTTTGAACAATGGAAGAACAATAACTTGCATTTTATTCAAACTTTCTATTACATAATATACATTCTAAGCATATAATTTAAACTTTAATATAACCTTTTAACCAATTATTATTAATTCCACTCCTTTGATTATCAAAAATAAATTTATTCTTTTACACTTTTAGTATTAAATTTGAAACATGTTAATCCGTTTTAAGGTAAACGAATTTTTTGGAAGAATGAATGAATGACAGTGAATAAGTTTGAATATAGATAGAGTATATATATATATATTGATTTAATCATATGATAGTGGTTAATCAATTAATTAAATTTAAAAATAAATTTATATATGCTATTTAAAACGTTATATAAATGGTTATTTAATTTTATGTATTTGATGAATCAATTAAATGGCTAGTTATGAAGAAGTCAAATTCAGTCGGTCCGAATTCGCCCTTCTAATATCAGTCTAACCATCTGTTACTCTGTTTCTCTCTCTGCCCCATAAACTTTTACTAGACTAATGAGAGTGCATGATATGTTCTAATGTTATATTACTGTGCATAGGAAGATTCACGGTACACGGCTACACGGTGTACGCACGGTCCAGGCTGTGTTGCACGGGGAGCGGGGGGGGGGGAGACTCACGGGGGAAGTTGGTCAGGGTGAAATGAACTTAACCCGAATTTGGCTTGCTATATTTTTTTAGTTTAGTTCACATATTTTCAAATTCTGTTTTACTATTGGCTAAACTATTATTTGTTATTTTGATTTTGCTTTTTAGTGTTTATGTTGTGTTGTGTGTGTATGTTATTTGTTTTTGTTTTCATTTTTTTTAACGAAAAAGTTTAGATATATAAAAATATATTGATTTATCTTATTGTTTTTCCTTCATTATATTTTCCAGTTCCTGTCATTCGGTCAATTATCGGATAGAATAAATTAATCACGCTACTCAATATGAAATAACAATTAAGAATAATATGTGTCATCATCTCATCAAATACTTAATTAGTTTTTGAATTACTTGCAGAATTTCTTTACAAACAAAGCTTTTTTTTTTAATACTATCACTTATTGCCGCGACTTTATCCCTCCCAAAAGAAAAACACAAACAAAACAATGAGCAGCATCAACCTCAATTAAGCTATTTTGATCAACTTTTTATTTTTTGTGTTTGTGTTTGAAACTGATCTAAAAAGTAATCAAATAAACGAGCCATTTTTATTTAAATGTATTGGTATACACACGTCACAGATATACATTATACATGAAAACTTGTGAAAAACTAATTTTAAACTTTGGAATTACTGAATAACTAATTAGTCTTTTTCCTGAAAATCTAATTGCTTCTGGAAGAATATCAAAATTAGTATGGGGGGGGAAGGAGGGATCAGAGGGGGTGTTGAATGAAATTAAGAAACGGAATGAATGGAAGGAAATTAAAGTTAGTTAATATTTTAAGTTTTTGAATTCCCTGTGTAAATTCTAATTACTCTAGCTTCAGGGGGTAAAATTTTATTGGTTATACTCCATTCTCTTTTGGTTGTAGATAAGTCTCCTTTAATCTAAATTTCTAACTTCTAACTTTTCTAACTTTTATTTAATATTATTCGTTTAAAATACTCACGTACGTGTGTATTAAAAATCTATTAACAAAAACGTTTATTTTAAAATAATCGGAATACTCTTTATTACATTTTTAATTAGCCATATATATATCAAAGTGAAACTATTAACACTTCTATTTAGGCGATTAATCAATTGTTGTACTAATCTATTTAGTACATATGTTTAAAATTAATCAAAGAAAAAAAAATAGATACATGAAACCATGCTATCACCTACTCTTTTACTGCTTAGTGGATTAGTGAAATTTCACCATTCAATGGCTGCCTTCTTCTTGGCCAAATTTAATAACAAAATGTCTTGATTCACTTAATTATATCATAATAGCATGAATAACTATTACTACTGCTTCTATCAGGAACCTTCGGAAGCATTTCAACATTCTTATCAATGACTGTAACATTACCCAAGAAATTTAGAAATATATACAACATCATGATATGGTGATTTACAATAACAATAACAAATTGTTAAAGATTTGAAAAGTTTACTTACAAATATTAACTAAAATGAGAAATAAGATATGTCTCTTTTAAATACTACAACAATGGTGAAGAATAAAGAAACAAGTCACGGCGATTTTTATGGTAACTTTAATTAAAAAGAGGCAGAGAATAAAAATAGATGAAACTGAAAAAAAAATTGAGTCAATAATAACTATCATTGAAGAACAATGATCTATTGTATTTAAAATGAAATCTATTGTAATGAACTCGCTTTATCTCCTTCGTTAAATTAATTAAAATTGGCCTATTATTAAAATTTCAATTTACTCTTATGTGGCATTAGGTCTATTATATATGTTACAATGCATTATAATATACATTTGTTTAGGCCTTTTTTTTTTTTTAGTGGAAGAGATAGATAAAATGGAGTGATTATATATATAAATATATATATATATTGATAATTCAATAAGGGAATACCATGTGATAAAAATAGTGGGAAATAATCATTTTCTTTTATCAAGTTAATCATTAAATTAAAGATCTGACATGTGTGTGTACAATTTGTTACTTGGATTATAAAAATAACGCAGTTTATAAATAAACTGTAATGTACTGTAGTGCATTTTTAAATCCGGTTAGTTGATTATTACCATTTAAATTCGTATATACTATTAATGGTAATGCATAAATCATATCATCTCTCTAATATTTAATTAAATAGTTATTTATCTAATCTTTCTATATACATCTAATTTATATTAATGATTAACACATCAATGATAATTTATAACTATCCCTTCCATTAATAATTGTTTAAAACCCTGTTTATTCAAAATAAACTTAATTTTTCAAATACCGAATTTAAACCGATATAAACATCTCTACACGAGTATCAGTTTAACCCGTTAATTCCATGAATTTAATACTTCTCTACACCAGAACCAATAAAGTAAAAAAATTTGAAAAACTATGGCGTCTTTATCATTTTTAATAAAAGAGAGATCTATATATATATAATTGATCTTTAATTCGTAACCATTTTATTCTTCTTCATTTCTATACTATTTCAATAATGTCATTGAATAGAGGACTAGTAGGTTTATTGAAATTCAATTCAAAATTCATATCTGTGAATTCGAATTCGAAATTGTCAACAAATACTACACGATTTTTCACAACATCAATTTCAAATAGATTTACTCCAAAAATCTATAATGGATCACCAATAAATCAAATTAATTCACCTATTAAGTCATTCCAATTCAATAAAAATGGATTAACTCATCAATTGAGAAGTTTCCATTCAAATTCATTTTTTTTGAAAAATGATCAAGCTGGCGATGTTAAAGGATTAAATAATAAACCAACTTTGGCTACTCCACCTCCACCTAAAAAGGGTAGACCATCTCAAGTCAAAATTATTAAAGATTTATTTGGTTATATTTGGCCTAAATCAAATCCTTGGGCTAAATTTAGAGTTATTTTAGCATTGACAATGTTAATAACAGCTAAATTATTAAATGTTCAAGTTCCATTTTTCTTTAAATCTATAATTGATCAAATGAATATTGATTGGGTTGCCGAGGCTGGATTATTGACAACATCAATTGGTGCAATCATTTTGGCTTACGGTCTTACTAGATTTGGTGCTGTTTTATTCGGTGAATTAAGAAATGCTATATTTGCTAAAGTTGCACAGGGAACTATCATGAAAGTGGCTCATAATACATTTGTTCATTTATTAAATTTAGATTTGAATTTCCATTTATCTAGACAAACTGGTGGTTTAACAAGAGCAATTGATAGAGGTACAAAGGGTATTTCCTATGTGTTAACTGCAATGGTGTTCCATATCTTACCGATCACTTTTGAAATCTCTGTTGTGTGTGGTATCTTAACTTACAATTATGGTGCATCATTCGCTGCTGTGACTTTATTAACAATGTTGACTTATTCAATTTTCACTATTAGAACTACTACTTGGAGAACAGGATTTAGAAGAAAGGCCAATAATGCTGATCAAAAGGCTGCTAGTGTTGCCCTAGATTCTTTAATTAATTATGAATCTGTTAAATATTTCAATAATGAAGCATTCCAATCATATAAATATGATTCTGCATTGACTAAATATAGAGATGCATCAATTAAAGTGGCAACTTCATTGGCATTCTTAAATTCTGGTCAAAATATGATCTTCACTGCTGCATTAACATCTATGATGTATATGGCTTGTCAGGGTGTCGCTGCGGGTAATCTCACTGTTGGTGATTTAGTGTTAATTAATCAATTAGTTTTCCAATTATCTGTTCCATTGAATTTCTTAGGATCGGTGTATCGTGAATTGAAACAATCTTTATTAGATATGGAATCTCTTTTCAAATTACAAAAATATGAAGTGAAAATTAAATCTAAACCTAATGCACCACCATTAGAATTGACAACAGGTGGAGAAATTAAATTCGAAAATGTCAGTTTTGGTTATCACCCAGATAGACCAATCTTAAAGAATTGTTCATTCACTATTCCTGCAGGTCAAAAAGTTGCCATTGTGGGTCCATCGGGATCTGGTAAATCAACTATTTTGAGATTGGTGTTTAGATTCTATGATGTGGATTCTGGTAGAATTCTCATTGATGGTCAAGATATTAGAGATGTTCAAGTGGAATCATTAAGACAATCAATTGGTGTCGTTCCACAGGATACCCCATTATTTAATGAAACTATATTGGAGAATTTAAGATATGGTAATTTGAAGGCCACCGATGATGACGTTGTACAAGTGATATCGAAAGTTCAATTAGATAAATTAATTAATGATTTACCAGATGGATTACAAACGATTGTCGGTGAACGTGGTATGATGATATCTGGTGGTGAAAAGCAAAGATTAGCTATTGGTAGATTATTATTGAAAGATGCACCAATCACATTTTTTGATGAGGCAACATCGGCTTTAGATACTCATACTGAACAAGCACTTTTGAGAACCATTAGAGGGTTATTCAAAGAATCTAAGAAAACTAATGTCAGTATTGCTCATAGATTGAGAACTATCGCTGATTCAGATACAATTATTGTTTTAAGAAATGGTGAAGTGTTAGAAGAAGGTAGTCACCATGAGTTATTAGATACACCAAATTCTTTGTATAAGGAATTATGGGATATTCAAGAAAATATGGATTTCGAAGAAGAATTATTAAAGGAAACCAAAGAAGAAGAAAATAAGTTAGAAGAAGATAAAAAATAAATTAACTAAAATTAACCTAGATTTAGAGTCGATCTCATCTCATCTCATCCCATCTCATCTCATTTCTCCCACATTATTCATACCTTTTTTTTCTTTGTATATACATATAACGACTTTCTTATATTATTCATGTACTGTCCTTTTTTTTTCTTTCTTTTTTATAATTTATTATTATTACATTTCTTTTACAGATGATTTTGTTTTTTTTTTTTKTTTTTAACTTTTAGATTCAATTTTTCTAAGATTATAAAAAAAAAAGTATATATCCATTAAGGATGAACTCTGATTATCAAAAAGAAACGGAAGAAAAAACTATCATGGATAATCGAAAAGACTAAAATTATGAATTTATAGAAAACATAAATTTTATATTGCTTTTACTCCTAATTTAGAAGTTTTTTGGATTGCTTACGCATACATTTAAAATTATATTAATTGTATACATATATACAAACGAATAAAAATATTTTTATCGTTTGTAAGTTCTTCGATGGATGCGTAATTGCTCATTACTACATTACAGGGGGGGTGGTAGATCAATATGGTGATGCTTTAAAGGAAATAACCAAGACTTCAAGGGGGGGTAGGGGGGCATGGATAGTTTGGTTAGGTTAATATTGCATCGCATCTATTCTAAAATTGCTTGGTTACTAACTTACCATTTAGTCCTCGGTGTTGGCTTGGGTGGATCATTTGGATTTTCAATTATTTAAATACGGAATAATGATTTATTAAAAATTATTATGTCTTGAGTTATACCAATTTCACAAGGTTCGTTTAGGTTAATATTTGATTCATCTGAAACACCTCCAATATTATATTATAATCTAAAATTCAAATAATTCATTTTGGTAACCTAGTTTTACAGGTTATGCAAATTATAAATGAATTTTTGGTTGCATGCTAGTAACCGCTAAAGTACTGTGTCAAGGCCAACTAAATTCGGGCGTTTCAACTGGGGGAGCAAATAACAAACATGAAATTGTTTTTTTTTTATGTAGTTTCATTAATACCTTCTAAAGGTAGCTTTTTTATAATTTATACAAGATTAGTAGTTTGTGTTAGGGTAAATATCGGATTTTGTATGATTTTGTTCAATTTTGAATTGGCTATTATTTGGAGGTAACTTTTAATATTTAATTCCTGATTTGGATCTTGCTTAAATAATTTATGGTTATATTATCGGGCTGTTGTTGTCATAAAGCACAATATGGTACGTCATATAACTTTAAAAAAACAACTATTCAGTTACTTCATAATGATTAAAACTGTCTTAATAAGTATTTGGAATAAAATAGTTATCTAGATTTGTAAAGAGAGAGATATCTTTGAAAAACCATAATTATATGACATATCTTTGAAAAATATATTTCTTTGTCTTAAAATAAATCTTTTCAATACATTTAAACAACTTTTAGAACGATAAAACTATTGATTATACTTTAAAACTCCTTATTTTTCAATATAAACCCCCTTAATACCCCAAAATCACTGAAAAATAGGTATTCAATAAACATACTAAAGTGGCGCAAAACCACATGTTACTGCGCCACAAATAAATTTCAAATTTGTTGGGGCCCTTTATTGGCTTATACTTGGTTGTATAGTGTAGTGGTTATCACTTTCGGTTTTGATCCGGACAACCCCGGTTCGAATCCGGGTACGACCTCTTTTTTTGATTCCTTGAATATGCTTCCATTAGGTTTTTTTTTTTGTAATTACTATAATTAGTAGATTCATATTTTATAATACCGTTTCTCTAATACTGAAATGTTGAGATTACAATGGCTTCATTAAGTTTCTTAGTAGAACTGCCTTATGGTAGTGTTGACTAGGATATTCATTTTATAATCAGATGATGTAGGATATTGTGCTAAACAGTATACGGCTACACGAAGGGCTAATAATATATGAATATGATCTAGGAGGGTGACACTTATATAATAGAGTTAACTTGGCAAATATGGATTGCATGAAAAAATAAATGTGTGTGTGTGTGGGGAGTAGGAAGGGTTCAAACACACTTGATGATCTTATCGGCTTGCTTCTCGGAGTTCAATATTAATGTGTGTATAAATGAAATATATGAGTTGACCACAGAAGATAATATTCACATCATTCTTCAACCGGAATAAAACTAAGATAGTTATAATAATACAGTTCTCCCACCTCCGTTCAAGTTCTCCGCAATTATTCATGTTTACTTATGTAATTAATAAAGAGCACATGTAACGCTAAGAAACTCCGATATATGTACGTATACTAGAAACACTTGTGCAAAGATGTTATGAGACACGTTTGTAAGATTTTTTTTTTTGAACGTACGTACACAGGGTTGTTTTCGTAAAAGGGGAATTGAGAGAAAACCTTTCCTTTTCATTAATTCATAACTGATTCAATTTCAATTACAGTTGTGAGAAGAATTGATCTAGAAATAATATAACATATAGATTCATTTCCTCTTACTTTTATTTTGAGTCTTTACTTCATTTTGACTCTCTCTCTCTCTCTCTCTTTATTTTTTACTCGACTTTGAAAACACCAATTGATTTTTTTCTTATCGTTAATTCGGTTATAAAAGGCTCTTTTGTGTGTGTGTGTGTACTTCCATTTCTTCACTCATTACATTCATATTCAAACTCATAACAATCGCTTGTCCATTGCTCAATTGAAGAATCACATCTCTTGGATAATAAAAATAGCCGCTTCATTTTTTTTCATTTCGAAGACACCCACCCTTTTTTCTTTCATCATTGCCTGTATTCTCAATACTTTATAAATAGACACATATACCCAATGGATCAACCACGAGATACAATAGACAAGTCTAAACTCAAACAGGAGTCTTCAAAACCATCCATGTGGCGTCGAAGATCTACCGTCAATACCACGAATACAAGCGATTCAGAGGTATCCGATACCGACTCCGATTCCGGTTCAAACACAGACACAGACACAGATAAAAACCAACAACAAAAACAGAAACAACAGCAAGGTGATAAACAACCACATATGGCTGGTAGAAAGGCGGCTAAATCATTGAGATTGTTTAGAGGATCAGAAACCACTGATCTACCAAATAAATTCTCTAAAAAATTGGGCTCCGAACAAGACTTCACCAATGAAAACGCTATAGCATCATTATCTTCTATAGACATCGTGGAACCTCTAGCAACCAATATCGACTTCACAACACCACAGGGGGAACGTAAATCCATCTCTAGTGTTAGCACATCCTCCACGACAAAAACCACCTCCAGAAAATCGATAAGTCTAACACAGCAACAACTACCGATACCCACAGATACAAAAACCACCGCTCTGCAGGTGCCGAAGAGAGATTCTCTATCGGCTTCTCTTCCCCTACTAGAACCGGTGTCATCGGCAATCTATTTCCCTCATACACCAATCGATTCTCAGGCTCATCTCAGCCCCACTCATTTGACGGCTACTGCAGAATTCGACCATGGCAACAATGAAAGTGAAGTCTTAAGTGAAATTGAAGAAATCGAAGAAGCCATTGAACACGAAAACAAAATGAAAAGATTATCAGTGGCTGCTAAATCAAGCTCAGAGATATCATTAGTGCCTATTGACCATAATGATGACAGCAACAACAACAACAACAATAATAGTGAGGTCGTGAATATCGCTTCAATCAGATCGAGACCTAATTCAAGTATCTCAATGGGAGAAAGTGAATATAATGAGTCATCTATTGACGAGGATGCATTAGATGTTCCACCGGAGGAACAATACCCATTAGCTGTGGAATTGAAACCATTCAAGAATAAAGTTGGTGGACATACAGCCATCTTCAAATTCAGCCATAGAGCAGTGTGTAAGGCATTAGTTAATAGGGAAAACACTTGGTATGAGAACATTGAACGCACCCACCCGGAGTTACTGAAATTCATGCCTAAATATATCGGTGTTTTGAATGTCAGATATAGTTCTCTTGTGGACGATACTGATGACGCTAATACACTAGCAGAGTCCACCATGGGGGCAACCAGTGGGTCCCCTGTGATTTCATTGAAACATAAAATCAGTGGCCTAAATATTTCCCAATTACCCTTGGCAAGTAGTGAACAGCAACAACAACATTCGCTTACCACCCCATCACAACAAATCCCAGGTACAACAACCTCTGTAGCATCACCACCAGAATTTATGACCCCAGAGGTTGTCTTAGAAGACAATAGACATATTGTACCAGAGTCTCTTTGGAGTCATTACTCCACCTCAGTACCATCAGTTGAAGGAGGTTTTCTTCCACCATCTCCATTTGAAACCTCTATAAACAATGCAAACAATTCTCCATATGCTAGTGCAACTCCATCACCTAATCTTGGTGCTATCAGTGATATGCAATCTTCTAAAGAGCGAGATTCTGCTTGCTCGACGGGGTCCACAACTGTGAACAGAAAATTACAGGAATTAGTGTTGACTGAAGTATTCGCACCAATCAAGGAATACGCTAAGAATGTTCGTAGCAAGTCTCGTAGTCATGGTCATCGTCATACTTCATCCCATCATCATCAATATAACCAACATGGTCACAACACTGAGCTACCAATTCCTTCATCAAATCGTCCAATAATCGTGGGCCAGAACAATGATTTCGCTCCACCTCGTTTACATCGATATTCTACTAGTGCCGCTGTAAGTCCAAATATGAAATCCCCAGAAACAAACATCACAGAGGGACCATCCTCTGTGAAGTCTGATGATATCAAATTACACACAATCAAATCTGAGGGCCAGTTTGAGGATGAAAATCCATTCCCAGATAGAGAATCGATCATATCTAGTCTTAAAGGATTACCAAAACAGGGTCACGGAAATAATACCAATAATGAGGATGACATTTTCTTGATGGATCAAGAAGAAAAAACCCAATATGATAATTCGAATGCCATCGATTTCCATGAAGAGGCCGTGTCGGATTCCAAACAACAAACACCAATCACATTGGCACATGTTCCATTTGACAATGTCAGAAAGCATACCAAATTTGAAAGATTCATTATGTTGGAAGATTTGACTAGTGGTATGAAACATCCATGTGTTTTAGATTTGAAAATGGGGACCAGACAATATGGTGTTGAGGCTAAGGCGACTAAACTGAAATCTCAACGGAAGAAATGTTATGAAACCACTTCGAGACAATTAGGTACCAGAATCTGTGGTATGCAAGTTTGGGATTTGAGAACTAAATCATTCATCCACAGAGATAAATATTTTGGTAGAAGAGTCAAAATTGGCGAAGAATTTGTGAGATCAGTCTCAAGATTCTTATATGATGGGTTAACATTATGGTCTATTGTGAAACAATTGCCCCAATTGATTGAAGATTTCAAAGAATTGGAATCTACTTTTATCAAGTTAAAAAATTATAGACTTTACGGGTCATCCGTGTTACTCATGTATGATTCTACGGATGATGCTGCAAATGATGCTTCAGATGAGATTGACCCTTCTGCACATAATACATGCGGTAGAGTCATTGTGAGAATGATTGATTTTGCTCAATGTGTCATTGCCAATGAACCATTACCTATTAACACTACTTTCCCACCTGTTCATTTGGACAAACCTGATATGGGATATTTAAGAGGACTACGGTCATTGATTTTCTACTTTAAATTGATGTTTACGGAATACACGGGTGGATTGGAATACACCACATTGCAAGAATCGCAAGCGGGAATCGAGAAGCTACGGACTAAGCTGAATGTCAATTGTGAATGGTTAGACAATTTTGACGACGATGAATATGAGTCTCCCTATAAATTTGATGTGGCTCCAAACTATGATGTTGATGATAAATTCTATGATGTTTCTGAATAGAAGGATTTAAATCTTCTTTTATTTTCCTATTTTCTCTTCAATTCATATATATGTATATAGAAGGAACTAATAATAAATTCTTAATTAATAAAAATTTTTTTTACAGATGTAGTTGGTTACATAGAGTAAGTTTGTGTGTGTAAAATGGTGAATGTGCTAGTAGTCGTAGAGTCAATGAACTCATGGAAAAAAAAGTATATCAACTGAATATATACTAGCATGATTTTCAATCTCCCAAACTTCATGAGACCTAATGAAGAGTATCACCTCAAATGAGATAAGTGTAGTTCCTATTATGTCAATGTTAAGTTGGTCAAGTTGTGAAGAAAGGAGAGGAAAACAGTAAAGTGGAATGTTAAAGTATTTTAAATTAATTTATTTTTTTCTTTTAAAAGAAAATTTTCGACGAAATTTTGCGGAAATCAAAAAAAAAAATAATTTGGTGACCCAGACCAGGCTACTTGAACTTTTAGAATAAAAAACGATATATTATTTAGAAAGATGAACAGATAAAGGCAAAATTAAGATAAAATATAGTTAACAAAAGAACTTGTATATCATGGTGTGAGAATTAATTAGAAAATATGGTTGAAATCTATAAAATGAATTGTTTAACGGGAGGAACCATCAGACGAGGATTCTTCTTTGGTAGAAGTTGGTAAAATGGATTCAGCCTTCTTAGAGGAACCATTCTTCATTCTGTAGAACAAGTAAGCCAAGGCACCTAAGATCAAGAACACACCAATGGTGACACCGGCACCAATACCACCAGCACCGGCTCTGGAAACCTTGCTATCGCTCTTGATGTCTAGGGAGTCGTAGTCTCCATCGGCTAGTGCCTCTAGGTCAGCACCGGATGTCTCCAACTTAGTACCGTAAAGGTAAGCGTCGGAGAACTTAGCACATTGTGGAGCATCGGCAATGGAAACGTTACATGTGGAGCACCAGGTGGATAGCTTAGAGATAGACACATTCTTCATCGTGGTTTCGAAATCGGACCAGGTCATCAAAGTGGAGTTTGAACCGAAGATTGGGTAAGTAGTCAATGGAGTACCTGCCTTTGGTTGGGTACCGTTCATGAAGGAGAATTGCACGTAGTAGTCTTCAGAGTCATCAACAAACAAGTCCCACACTAAGGTGGCACCGTAATCTGGTAACCCAGTGAAGTTAGTGGAGACTTCATCCAACCCCATCAAGGAGAACATTTGACACATGGTGTTGTAGGAACCGGTGAAGTAGTTAACATATGGAGAACCTTCGACCTTAGTGACGTTCAAGTAGTTGTACACGGCACCCAACATGGTTTGACCACCAATGGTGGCATCGCTAGAGGTCTTGTGTGAGATACCCCATTGGTAAGCATCGGCCAAGGTTCTCACTTGGAACATCAATGTAGCATTCCATTTCTTAGCTTCATCTTCGTCGTGGATGTAATTGACGTTCATGTAATCAAACACATTGTAGGCGTTACCGAAGTTCAAGGTGTAAGTAGTGAATTGAGAAGATGGTAACACATCAGCTAATGCTTGGTAGAAGTCGTATGTGGATGAGTTCAAGTTCTTGAAGTCATCTGTGTCCAACCAAGCGGCAATGGCATCATCAGAGGCTGGACAGTTGACATCACCCTTAATCCAGAAGTACTTACTGGAGGTCTCCTGTTGCACGTCCATGAAGACGTACTGGTAACCATCAAATGGAGACACCACTGTGGTACCGTTAGATAACCCGGCCTTGTTGGTGTCTTCCAAGGTGTCATTGGTATTCACAACAGTGGATGGTGGGTAGAAACCTTGCAAGAAGGATAATTGGGAGTATTCAATGACACTGGAAGCAGGAGCCTGAGCATAGGTTTCACCGTAGACGTAATAACCTTGGTCATTCAAACCAGTAATTTCGTAATCGGAGTCCACTTCGGTGGCATTACCATCTAACCCAAAGTATCTCTCTCTGTAGAAGTTACCAGCACGGATTTGGTTATTAGCACCCAAGGTAGTCAACACGGTGGCAGGCTTTGAGGTTCTGTCATTGTGTCTACCGAAGATGAAAGTACCGACAGGGGTTAATGACTTGGAGTCGATAGTTAAGCAGTTGGCAATAGAAGTTGCACAAATCAAAGTTAGCAGTGAAGTAGTGAATTGCATTGTTATATGACGTAAGCAGAAATCGGAGGAATTCTTTAATGGAGAATGGACCATAGAGGGAAAAACTAAACCATTGGAAAGAATTGTATCAGGGATTCAGCTACTTATATAGTGGTAACTCTTAAAATATATATATCTAACCGGAAAAAACAATTTTTTTTTGCCGAACTTAGAAAAGGTGGGATCAGGGTCCAATATTAGGAGGCTTGAGCTACCGTTAGCGAGTGCTTAGCGTTGCTCAACACTACTACCCCTTGAATGGGGTAACCAGATAATGGCTTCATGTGGTGTCTTTACAAGATAAACATCTATCATTGATAATTACAGGTCTTAGAGACAAGTTTAATTAATTGATACAACTGAATACTTTGGAATTTCATTGAGGGGAAGGTGGGTTAAATCGGTGGGATAGTCAAGCTAGGAGACAGGCATCTACTACTGGATAAGGAGAAAGGGTAAATGAAATACAGAGACAGAGACAGACAGAGAGCAATACTTAGGAAGAAGAAAACTCCGTCATTCAATGTCACTAAAATGAGTAAATTGCTAAATGTGACATTAACGGAAACGGAAAATAAGCTTATATAGAAACGAGTCCGGAAATTAGCTGTACCATGCCCTGCTTTCCGAGGAAATGGTATCATTCAGTCTTTTAAGATTAATGAAATGGCCGGAGTATCCCTTAGAGTACCGATTTTTAACCCGTAATACCCTCATCACGATATTCCATCTCAATTTAGTGAGTGAGCCCACCCTACACTCCTTTCATAAGAAGTAATAATTGCAAAATATGAAAATATTCTTACTCCCAAACGTAGTTGCAGATAACGTATATGTGATATATGTATGGTTTTATCTTTTTCACATTGTTCTATACACTTATAATGTACTCTCTTTTGATGTATCTAGATTAATTATACTAGAATCAAAGCAGCAGCATAACTCTTCAGAAATTCACAGCCTGATTATTGGTGCATTAAAATTTTTTTTTCTATCTTCAACAAATAATCAATTTTTGGTCATCTGTTTTTCATTTTTACAACAATATTACTAATAAGACTTGGCTCATATATATATTAATTATTTTTTAAAAATGTCAAGAGTCTTAGATCAAATAATTCTAGATGATGTGGCGAAAAGTTGCCCAGAACCATTCTTGAAACATACTAAATGTATGCAACAGAAAAATCCTAACATAAAAGAATGTCTTCAATATCAAATGGAACTCCAGAAATGTGTTAAAACTCAAGTGCCCTCATTCCAAAAGATCCAATCTAACTGTGCAACTATAATTAAAAATTATGAATCTTGTTTAATGAAAAATCAAGCAGAGGCCAGTTCAAAGTGTATAGAACAATTGCATGATTTAAGAGATTGTGCCTCAACTCAAGTGGGCGCTGGAAAGGAACCAGTTAATTAAAAAACTTGTAAATACCCCCCCCCCAGATCAAGCACATATTCACTATATGGTTTCACCTTTCTTCATGTATATAGATTTTTTTCATATATAGATAGCTAGCTCATTAGCCGTTTAACAAGCTAGCCTTAATAAGCTGTTTTGTGTGTATCAATTACCAACACTTGCATCACCAGTTTTTATATTTTGCATTATATTGTAACGCCATATCGGACAAACCACTCTTATTTGTAACTGATAATCTAAAAAGAAGAAAAAATAATAGCTTCTTTAAGCAACAGTATTTTTCAACCCGGTCTCTCCAGAATTACCTGTTTTGGTATAATACATGCGTATATAAATGTATATTTATATCAGAATTGAAATTGATCGGGTGTTCTATCTCTGTCGACATATATTGATAAAGTTAATTAACAATTCAATTCCCAGACATTTTTTCCTTCCCTACATGAACCTATCATAATTATAACTAAGAAGATAAGCACGATATACTTACACTAAGTGATAGTCTTTTGATCAAATAATTCAATCGATCAATTATCACTACTAAGAAAATATTATCCGATAATATTGTAGCTGTAGAAGAAGAATTTGCACAGCACTAGACGTAAAGTCAGTTCTCCACCAAATTCCCCAAATTGTACCCACCCAAAAAAAATCACCGCCTGAAAAAAATCTCCGAATATCCTTGGTCTTTTAAATTGTGGCATTTCATAGTAAATTCCATCTTTGTCTCCCTTTCTCTTTATCCACTAAACATAAAACTCACACTGATAAAGATGCCTATCTCAAAAGTGACTAACCAGTTCCCTAAAACTGTCATGAAAATCGGTATCAATTTCATTGCGGTGAGCACAATCTTGGCGACGACTTTATTGATGTATCACCGTTCTTACAACTCAATTGCAATCAATATGGATACACTGACCCCCCAATGCCCCGTTGTTGAATACTATAGACCGAGTAACTTTGAACAGAATAAGGAATTACTTCTGACCATCTTACATGATGAGGAATTCAGAAACCAATCAGCTATCAAATTGCAAGGTGCCGTGCGGATAAAAACCGAAACCCACGATGATGACCCATTGACTGTGGAGGAAGATCCAGAGTATTGGCATAAGTTTTCTGTTTTTGAGAAATACTTGAAAACCACTTTCCCATTGTTCTATGATCATGTTGAATTAAATAAAGTCAACCACCACGGATTGGTGTTCATTTGGAAGGGTTCCAATGATACTTTAAAACCATTGTTATTAATGGCCCATCAGGATGTGGTGCCCGTGCCTGACTCATCATTGGATTTATGGGAACATGATCCATTTGCTGCTGATTATGATGGTGAATACATGTATGGGAGAGGTGTTGCTGATGATAAAAATATGTTGATTGGAGAATTGGAGGCTGCAGAAGAATTAATCAAGTCTGGGTTCAAACCTAGAAGAACCGTGATGTTTGCCTTTGGATTCGATGAAGAGGTGGGTGGTATCCGGAACAAGAATGCTCAGTTCATTGAAAAGTTATACGGTAAAGATTCCATCTATGCTATTTTAGATGAAGGTGGGGTTTCCTTGTTAGAAGTCGGTGGCACATTGATGGCCATTCCGGGGACTTCTGAGAAGGGTGCCACAAATGTGAAGATTGTAATCGAAACCCCTGGTGGCCATTCCTCTACTCCTCCTAGACACACTTCTATTGGTATCCTTGGTGAATTAATTGTTAACATTGAAAATGAGGAATTCCCCACTTATTTCACCGATGTGAATCCAACTTACTGGCAGTATATGTGTTTAGCTGAACACTCTATCAATATTGATGAAGTACTTAGATGGGATATATTACATGCTCAGGATGATGCTGATGCTAATAGTAGAGTCAGAGAGTATATCGATAGAGATCGGAAAACACGGTATGCTATTAGAACTACCCAGGCTTTAGATATCATCCATGGGGGGTCCAAGACTAATGCATTACCAGAGTATGTTGAATTGACTATAAATAATCGTATTATCATCGAGGAATCCATTGACGAAGTGAAACAGAAGTACATTGAAGATGTGCTGAGAGTCGCTGAGAAATATGAATTAGGTGTGACTTATGAATTTGGTGGCTCCCCAATTGAAGTTATCAAGCCAGCCACCAGTAAGGGTTCCATCAAGGTGGAAATATTAGATTACACACCTGTTGCTCCTATAACTTCAACAGATGATAACCATTGGGAGATATTTGCTGGTACTTTAAGACATGTTTATGAAGAATTATCTGGGCTCAATGATAATCAGGCTATTGTGGTTTCACCAGGTTTAGGATCAGGAAATACAGATACAAAACATTTTTGGAATTTGACTGACCACATTTACAGATACAGACCTGGGGAAATATCCAGTATAAATAGTGGTTCCCATGGAGTGAATGAATATATCAAATTCGATTCTCATTTACAAATAATAGCCACATTGTTTCAATACATCCAAAGCGTTGATCAAGCAGAAGATTAGATCTTAGAAAAACATAGCCAGCGGTAAGATTGCTAATGTAGTTCCCTGCATTTCTTTCTGGAATATATACATATATATTAATTAAAAGTTACATTTTCCAAGAAGAATAGCACGTAGAAGAGTGAAATGGTCTACCAATTTCCGGTTTCCGCCATCTGGTGCTGGTGACAACAATTTTTTTTTGAAAGGTTGCTAAAAAGCGTACTTTCTCCCCCCGGTAAGCTTTTCTTTTTCATTAACACTTTATAATTATTTTTTAGATAGTGCAATGTCATCCATCCTCAGATCGCTTATGAGGGGTTGAAAACACGAGATAGTTTAACCTTAGTTAACCTCAGTTGAAGCATCTAAAATAGCGAGGGAATAACCGATCTATAGCTTTGATGAATTTATCAACATCACCTTGAAAGGAGTACCTGTGTGCTCGCGGAGGTTCACCAAGTCAATCAGTGAATCACCATGAATCATAAGTTAAACAAAGAGAAACAAGGAAAACCGGAAAAGTAAATAGGGCTCTACAAGAAGAGGTAACCCTCTACAATTAACTCGACAATATCGATCCATTGTCTCATCTCTCTGTCGGGTGATCTGTTGGGATAATTAAAAGATTAATTTTTTTTTCAATTCTATAGATAAAGAATTTTACAATCCTATATATTTAGTTGGATTCCCCCGGTATTAGCTCAATTGCTATTTTCCAGTTTATCTTCTTCCGTAAATATATTTTATTTTGCTTTGTCTTTAAATCTAAGATTAACTTCCAAGATACAATGCAATTCACTACTTCACTGCTAACTTTGATTTGTGCAACTTCTATTGCCAACTGCTTAACTATCGACTCCAAGTCATTAACCCCTGTCGGTACTTTCATCTTCGGTAGACACAATGACAGAACCTCAAAGCCTGCCACCGTGTTGACTACCTTGGGTGCTAATAACCAAATCCGTGCTGGTAACTTCTACAGAGAGAGATACTTTGGGTTAGATGGTAATGCCACCGAAGTGGACTCCGATTACGAAATTACTGGTTTGAATGACCAAGGTTATTACGTCTACGGTGAAACCTATGCTCAGGCTCCTGCTTCCAGTGTCATTGAATACTCCCAATTATCCTTCTTGCAAGGTTTCTACCCACCATCCACTGTTGTGAATACCAATGACACCTTGGAAGACACCAACAAGGCCGGGTTATCTAACGGTACCACAGTGGTGTCTCCATTTGATGGTTACCAGTACGTCTTCATGGACGTGCAACAGGAGACCTCCAGTAAGTACTTCTGGATTAAGGGTGATGTCAACTGTCCAGCCTCTGATGATGCCATTGCCGCTTGGTTGGACACAGATGACTTCAAGAACTTGAACTCATCCACATACGACTTCTACCAAGCATTAGCTGATGTGTTACCATCTTCTCAATTCACTACTTACACCTTGAACTTCGGTAACGCCTACAATGTGTTTGATTACATGAACGTCAATTACATCCACGACGAAGATGAAGCTAAGAAATGGAATGCTACATTGATGTTCCAAGTGAGAACCTTGGCCGATGCTTACCAATGGGGTATCTCACACAAGACCTCTAGCGATGCCACCATTGGTGGTCAAACCATGTTGGGTGCCGTGTACAACTACTTGAACGTCACTAAGGTCGAAGGTTCTCCATATGTTAACTACTTCACCGGTTCCTACAACACCATGTGTCAAATGTTCTCCTTGATGGGGTTGGATGAAGTCTCCACTAACTTCACTGGGTTACCAGATTACGGTGCCACCTTAGTGTGGGACTTGTTTGTTGATGACTCTGAAGACTACTACGTGCAATTCTCCTTCATGAACGGTACCCAACCAAAGGCAGGTACTCCATTGACTACTTACCCAATCTTCGGTTCAAACTCCACTTTGATGACCTGGTCCGATTTCGAAACCACGATGAAGAATGTGTCTATCTCTAAGCTATCCACCTGGTGCTCCACATGTAACGTTTCCATTGCCGATGCTCCACAATGTGCTAAGTTCTCCGACGCTTACCTTTACGGTACTAAGTTGGAGACATCCGGTGCTGACCTAGAGGCACTAGCCGATGGAGACTACGACTCCCTAGACATCAAGAGCGATAGCAAGGTTTCCAGAGCCGGTGCTGGTGGTATTGGTGCCGGTGTCACCATTGGTGTGTTCTTGATCTTAGGTGCCTTGGCTTACTTGTTCTACAGAATGAAGAATGGTTCCTCCAAGAAGAACACTAAGCCTGTGTTACCAATTACTAAGGATGAAACTTCTTCCTCTGATGATGGTAGTCATTAAATGATGAGAGGTGATACCCTCCTTTTATGTCTGTTTTAACTTGCGTTTCTTTTAATTTGATATGATCTCTTTTTCTTTTCTTCATTCGTATATATTCCTTATTTCTTTAGCCATTCTCTTATGAAATATAACTTTACTTCTTCTTAATGGTTCTTTTTGAATTCAAATTACCCCTCATAATGTCTTAAATGATATAGAAAATGTAGTTGCAACAAAGAAAAGGGGATAACGAGTAACTGACACGCACTCGTAAAATGACATATCCAACAATATTTACTTTTGAAGTTCTGATACCGCAAGAGATGACTTATCATTATTTCAATACACGATTTAAAAGAAACACCAACAAAAACCATAAAAATTAAAATATAAATGACCATTTTGACCCCTCAAAAATTACAGAAGCTTGCTATGACACCCAATTTGCAAGATTACTGGTATTTAATCACAACAGTGACATTAGCGGCTTGCAATCAACCCCAAGAGATTCCTAAGGTTTACCATTATGCGTTACATTTGAAGAACAATCACACCCCTACGGAGGAACTATATAGTCAGGTGGAATCTGTGGTTACTAAATATCAAGATTTGAATAGTATAGGTGCAGTTGGAGATTTTAATCCATATAGCAAGGACAAGTCCGGAGAATTGTTTACAATGACAGAGAAATTCAGAGAATCTATATTAAAATCTTCTGCATTGAATGGGTTACCCAAGGCTATCAATGCTATGATGAAATTGAAAGAAGTTACACCATTGAATTTGAGATCTCAACTAGATGCCACTAATAGAACTGAAATCACCAATTTCCAATTGTATCAAGATCAATTGAAAAGAGGTCAAGAATTTTGGTCTAAAGTTTATAATAAGGTTTCTCTAAGAGTGATCAATCAAATGAATAGTTCATATCCTGATCTATGGCAACATACAATTAGTAATGTTTATTCTCCATTGCTTTCATACACGGGAGTGCTTAATGAAATAGAGACATCAATAATTGTAGTGTCTTGTTTAATTCCTCAAGATGTTAACCCTCAATTAAAAGGTCACCTTAAAGGTGCATTGAACAATGGCGTGCAATTAGATGTACTTCCATCTGTTAGGGAGATGAGCATGGATATCAGTTCTTGGTGTGGAATCAAATGGCAGGGTGAAGTTGTTAAAATTTAAAACCCTATTATCTATTATCTGTATTAATTCTTTTAAGGAATTCAATTTCTTTTAATCATGGATTGATAAGTCTGTCTCAGGAGAATACAGATTGTTCCACAAAATATTCGTCTATTGATATATTATTCAAGGGAAACACTAACTACTAAGTACTTTTTTAATTTGTTTTTATCTTATTTCTGCTACTTTTCTTTACTATTTATTTAAATACAATGAACAAAACAAAAATCTATAGATCAAGTAGCTACCAGCTACTGCTAGCCAGTAGCTATTACTGCTCTGTTATATACTCGGTAAGCCGAATAACTAATAATTCTCTTAATCACCCAACCACACGTGACACATATCCACAATTTAATCACAACACTTCACGTGACTGATATTAGATACAAATTTTTTTTTTCTTCCCTCTGTCAGACTAAAAAAAGAATAAAAATTGCGTAGAAGAACAAATCTGTATTACAAATCAAGGGCATAATTATCAACTGATATCACTTAAACTGTCATATTTATTCTCCTAATAAACTGACTTTAATACAACTACAAAATACTACTAAAATACAGCAACACTGCAACGAAAAAAATTAAAAATTTACCTTTGGGCTTTACACAATTTTAATAGGTTTATTATTGTTGACACAATTTTTTTTGACTTTTTTTTGCTTCATACAGTTGAATTAAGACACCACTCTTTTTTGGACCCATTTTGTGCTCCATTTTATTATAAAGATCAAATATTTCCTGACTCATTAAAAGAAAAGGGGATTTAAAATTACTTGATTTCTCTTTCTTTTTCTTTCTTTTTCCCCTTTATGTCAACTCATTCGAAAGACTCTTCATTAGTTCCATCTAGTTTCTCTAGCCTAGGATCCAATACAAATACAACTCATAATAATAATAATACCACTACAAATTCCATCAATAGCACTGCCAACGATAACAATAATTCAAAATCAGACGACTTAGCTAGTACCACTAATATCATGCCAAGCTATCCAACTAACTCCTTGTCTTCCACGGCAGATGACACTCCAATGGCGTTATTGGAACAACTAGTTTACATGGAACCATTTATGACTGCTAATGAATCAGAAACTGGTGCCGATTATGATGAGAAATTAACAGCTGAACTAGCTGCCTTTGCTACTGATGAATTCATCTTCCCCGATGAAGATAAACCAAAGCTAAAAGATGAAGACCATGAAGCTCTCGGTTGGACTAACCATGATAACTCTAACAACAATAACAATTCCCATAGCAATAATTCTAATAATAATACCCATGAACTATCTGCCTTTAATCACTCCACTTTTAATCATGTTTCTCCAGCATTATCTGGTCTCCAGCAACACAATACCAACTCTAACTCTGGTAACTCTAATAACAGAACTATCCCATCTACGATTCATGAATTGCTTCAGCAACAGAGTTCTGGGTTCGCATATGGGAGACAAGATCAACAACAACAACACCAACATCAACAGCAACAACAAGTTGTACAACCTCATGAAGTTGAATCTAAGGATTCTTCTAACTTACCAAAAGTGCAGGTTCCTCAAGGTGCTCAGAATACCTTAGTGGCTGCTGGTCTTACACAAACTCAGATTGAAGCTCTCGCCACTCTTATAGCATTCCATAAACCTGATATTTTACAAGGTGAACAACAACAGACACAACAACAAGTCCAACTACAACAACAGCAACAACAACAGAAGTTACAACAGCAACAACAACAATTCATACCACCAACTCAACAGAATTTCCCAAATTTTGGATCCACTAATGTCGCTCGTACTCCATCTTTTTCTATGTCAACCACTTCATCGGCTACTGCTACTGCTCCAGATACTGCCACTACTACTCCGATAGTAACCCAACATCAACAAGGTTCATCCTCTTTGGCTAATGGTGGAGTCACAACTTCAAGATTCATATCTGATCAGGCTTCATCATCATCAGCAACAGTGTCTGCTTTCTCACCATTACCCCACACAACCACGACATCGACGTCTGCTACTTCTCCATCTATTATGTCTACGAGTATGCTTTCTTCCGCTCTAGCTTCTGCTACTTCTACGGCGGCAGCTTTATTATCATCATCTAGTCAATATAAATCATCATCTAGCATACCTGGCACTATGAGCTTCACTTCTCCAACTTCCTCAGATAACTCTCAAAAGGCTACTGAGAATGATAAGAGACGGCGCAACACGGCTGCATCAGCTAGATTCAGAATTAAGAAGAAGATGAAAGAACAAGAGATGGAAAGATCTTTGAAAGAATTAAGTGATTTATCTAAAAATTTGGAATTGAAAATTCAACAATTAGAAATGGAAAACAAATTATTACGTAATTTAGTTGTGGAAAAGGGTAATCAAAGAGATACCGAAGAATTAGAAAGATTAAAGAAGAGAGCTAAAATTGATGCCACCACTACTAATAGTTTGATTAATTCTGCTACTGCTGCAGTGAATAATATCAATAATGGTGGTAATGAAGAACACAATGAAAATGATTCTAAGTACAATGGTGTTGCTGATGAATCACAAGATGGAGTGAGTCCTGAAGTTGGAGTGGCTACTGTTTGAGATGTATGATAGAAATTTGTTGTTTTTTTAGAAAGGAAACGTTTTTTTTTTATTATTTGGTTTTTGACTATGTTATTTATTTTGTTATTACCTGCTTGCATTTTCCCTGATTTTTATTCTTTATTCTTGTTTTTGCTTCTGTGATTTTTTTTTATTACTATTATGAAGTATGCTTTCTTTTGTTATACAAAGTTTTATTTGTCTTAATGTTTTTATTCTATTCAGATTTGGTTTTTTAATTGTTTTTGTATTTCTGAATTTTTTTTTTCTCTTTTTTGTCTGGTTACTAAAAAAAAGAAATGAATGCTATAGCTGCTTCTTTCTTAAAATCTCTTTCTTTGAATATATATATAAAAGTCTTATTAATTAATTATCTCTCTTTACTGATGCTCCCCTAACTGTCTGTTAACCCGTTAACCTAAATTGACAGAATAAAAGCAGCCAAAAAAAAATCGTTTAACAGAGAGAAGAATAAGATATATAAGGACACTTAGACAACTAAAGGTTTAAAGATTGCTTTACTATCCATAGTTCCATTCCTTTATTTCAATTGATATATACAATTACTCTATACAGAGATATTTTAATTGGACAGATCATAAAACTACTATCACACTCTTCATATTTATAAACAGAGAAAAAAAAAAGAAGTTGACTTTTTTAAAAAGAATATAAAAAGTCATACATCACAAACTCTACACACACATATACATAACATAGCATATATATAATACTAAAAAATGAAACCAGTTGTTACAGTATGTATATACTTAAAGAAATGAATATTGGGTTGATATACTAGACAATGAATACATATAGAAACTAGCAACGGCAAAAAAAAATCATCATTGGAATCTTTGATAAGTTTCTAAGACATATTAAACATCTCAAACATCTCAATTGAATCAATGTATTAGATTTGGAAAGATAGATTAGATTTAAAACTAATTGTCTCCCCGTTTAAATATCCCAGTACTTTTTTTTTTCTATTTACAATCTGATATACTAACAATTCTTTTATCTCTTTAAATTTTCAAAATAGGCAGGTAAGGCATGGTTCTGTACAGTGATATCGGCCTTCGGTATAGTTATATTATCAGTTGTTGGTGGATTATTTTATAAAAATCATGAATCTATGATGGGTTCAATTAATGATCCAGAAGATGGTAAACAAGTGGCTAAGACAATCTTTGGTGCTGTCATTTTATACATTGCTTCATTCTTATTCTGTGGTTGTCAAGTGTTGCTATTACAAAGACAATCTAAAATTCGTTTGTGAACATAGTATTGAATTAACTTTCTTTAAATTTAAACTCTTTTATTATTTTTTTTTTGACTCTTTCTTTCTTTCTTTCTTACCTTCTTCTTTCATTCTTTACTGTTTTAAAAATCTCTCAATCATTCTCCTTTAGCTAATTTCTATTTAGATGGTACCCTATTTATTGAAAACACAAAAGAAACAAAGTAGTCTTTGTTTTAGAAACTCCGTTATCAACCGTCAGAAATTTAAAATAAGTTTTTTTTTAAAAAAAGCCGCACAGTTCTTTAACCGTGTTCTCTTAGTTAAAATGGTTTCATTTTTCGTTAGTTTAGATGTAAACTATTTCTTTATTGAAAGTCAAATAGAAGTATATCTCTGTTAGATTAGAAGATTAACGGGGGAAAGCACACATATTCAACTATGCTTACAATTAGATCACGATTGCCTCGAGTCTTACCAAACTTGAATCAAATACGATTAATCAATAGTTGTGGTACTAAGGGTACTTTCAATAGAACTCCTTATATTGATCCCACTGTTCAATTAGATGAAACCGGTAATACAGGTGTTGGATCATGTTCATTAGCTGTGACTGATCCAGTTGTGATATATAGAGATTATGTTAAACAAGGTATTTTAAAGCAAGATATTAATCAATTAATTTTAATTAAGCAATTAGGTAAATTACAATTAAAACTTATTGATTATACACCTGATATGGATAAATCATTTAAGATTAATAAATTAATTAGAGAATTAGATACAAATTATTTATCAAATGATAAAGATTATTTTAAATCAAAATTATTTAAACCAACTAAAGGTATCATAGAGAATGCTTGGTTTGATGGTAATTATTTAGGTAAATTAATTAAAGTTAATACCAAGAATAAACAATTAGTCAAATTATTATCACAAGAGGAAGAATTAAATAATGTTGAATCACCAAAAGGTTTAATCATCAATGGAGAAGTTGGTTGTGGTAAATCAATGGTTATGGATATATTTGCAAATTCTTTACCAATTGATTCAAAATTAAGAATTCATTATAATAATTTAATTCTTTGGGTATTAAATGAAATTCATTTAATAAATCAAAGAAGATCAACTCATGGGAATTTATTTCATACTAGACATACAATGTTAGATTTAGAAAATGAATTAATGATGATGGAAGTTGCAAATAAATTAATTAATAGATGTTATGTTTTAATGTTAGATGAATTTATGTTACCAGATTTAGCTAGTGGTAAAATTATGAAATTATTATTCACTTATTATTTTAAATTAGGTGGTGTTTTAATTGCTACAAGTAATAGATTACCTGATGAATTATATGATACAAAATTTAATAAAACTCAATTTGAACAATTTGAAAGGTTATTAAAAATTAAATGTGATATTCATGAAATGAATTCAGATATTGATTATAGATTATCATATAAAGATGAAAAGAAAGAAATTGAACCATATTTGATTGTAGCTCAAGGTGATCCACAAGCTAATGAAAGATTTAATAAATTGATTACTAGTGTTGTTGATGAATTAAATTTTAAACCAACTAAATTTACATCATACGGTAGAACAATTTTGATAGATAAACATCACGAAGGTATTGTCAAATTTGAATTTAATGAATTGTGTACCGGTTGTAAATATGGTTCAAGTGATTTCATTTCATTAGCTTCAAGATATCATACAATAATTATTGATAATGTTCCAGTTTTAACAATTAAGAATAAAAATGAAGCTAGAAAATTTATTAATTTAATTGATGCTCTTTATGAATCCAGATGTAAAGTTATTTTGAAGACTGCTGTTAAAACTGATTCATTATTTTTCCCCGAAAGAAAGACACAAATTATTGAAGAAGATGATAACAATAATTTACAAAATCAAAATGAAGAAATGTATTCCAAGACTGAGATGGATTTACAAAATCCGTATAGACCTAATGTTATATCTTATGATCAAAATCAATTTAAAAAATATGAACACGTTGAATTGAAGACAAATTTTAAAGATATAGCTAAATTTACTGGTCAAGATGAAATGTTTGCATATAAGAGAGCTGTTTCAAGAATTGAAGAGATGTGTCATTCTGCTAATTGGAGATTAGATGGTAGATGGGTACCAAATGATGAAACAATGAGACCATGGGAGACTCCAAGTGAAGAAATAATTAATGATTCTGAACCGATTAGAGATAATTATGATTCTAGTATAGTGAAAAGACAATATACTACTGCACCAATTATGAAACAATATAATTTTTGGTCATTAGGTAAATGGTTTAATAAACAAAAATTTGTTAGTGATGAAATAGCGAAAAATTGGATTAAAGGTGCTTGAAGGAGTTTATTTACGTATCATTTAATTTATTTATAGTTTTTTATATATACCCAATTAATATTATTATGGATTTGATTAAAATAACTAAGGTAGACGATGTGGTATTACATAAAAGAGGTCAATCAATCACTGGTACACTTCATTTGACTACTCATCATTTAATATTCACTTTACCACCGTTACCTAGTACAACACAACAACAACAAAGAGTCAGAGAGTTATGGATTTGTTATCCTATTATAGATAGAATTGATTTTAATAGAGGTTCTGCATTTCTTGCATTACCACATCCTGAAATTAATGATGGATCAGATGAATTAGGAATAAATTTAGATCAAGATTCAAAGGGTAATTATGATAAATTATATGAAGGTGGTACATTGAGGATACGATGTTATGATTTTAATTATTTATCATTTGATTTTAAAGATATTGATATATGTGGTGAAGTATTTGAATCAATTCAAAGATTGTCATGTGTTAAGGATTTACAACAATTATATGCATTTTATTATATACCTATTAAGATTGAGAAGGAATTCAATGGTTGGTTAGATTATGATGTTATGAGAGAATTCACTAGACAGGGATTAAAATTGAGTGAGGGAGGAGGAGGAGGAGGAGGAGAAGACAAAGGGGATGGCCCCCCTGGATTTGATCAATGGAGGTTAACACATATCAATAAAGAATATAAATTGTGTGGTACTTATCCACATGAATTAATTGTGCCAAGGAGTATTTCTGATAATAATTTAATTCATACAGTTAAATTTAGATCAAAGAATAGATTCCCAGTTTTAAGTTATTATTATAAGAAAAATGGGTGTACCATTACTAGATGTTCACAACCATTAATTGGTTTAAAGCAAAATAGATCATATCAAGATGAGAGATTAATTATGGAAATTTTTAAAACAAATGGTAATGATAAAAAATTAAATTGTATTGTTGATGCTAGACCATTGAAGAATGCTATAGCTCAAGTTGCCATTGGTGGTGGCACTGAGAGTTGTGATAATTATTTACAAATGAAGAAAATTTTTTTGAATATTGAAAATATTCATATTATGAGAGAATCAATTAATAAAGTTAAAGAATCATTTAAAGATATTGATATTAATTCAAAATTGATTAATAAAGAATTATTAATTAAATCTCAATGGTTAATTCATATTAAAAATATTTTAAAACAAGTTGAATTATTAGTTAAATGTATTGATTTAAATTCAATGAATTTAGTTATTCATTGTTCTGATGGTTGGGATAGAACATCACAAATTATATCATTAATTGAAATTTGTATTGATCCATATTATAGAACATTAGATGGATTTATAATTTTAATTGAAAAGGAATGGTGTAGTTTTGGACATCAATTTACACAAAGATTAGGTCATTTACAATTTAATGATAAAAAATTTAATAATAATACTAAAACTTTGAATACTAAAAACTATTTAATGAATGAAGCTAAAAAAATGTTAATCGATGAAATGGAGAGTCCAATTTTACCACAATTTTTAGATTGTATTTATCAATTAATAAGACAAGAACCAAATAAATTTGAAATTAATGAAAGAATGATTAGAAGATTAATTTATCAATTATATTCATGTCAATATGGTAGTTTCTTATATGATAATGAACAAGAAAAATTTAAATTTAAATTACAAGATAAAACAAGATCAGTTTGGGATTACTTCAAGAGTAGACGTGTTGATTTCATTAATAAAAATTTTAAACAAGATTATAGTATAATTTATCCAAATTATAATAAAATTGATTGGTGGTTTGAATTATTTAACGTTAATCAAGATTCATTACATTAAACTACACCGTACCACCCCCAATTGACAGCCCCAATACGCGAATTCGCGAGTCACGTGCCGGTTTAAAGGAACACAGTGATCCACTTTGTCTCTATAACATGATTTAATTATCGCGCTGATGGTTACCGTGTGAGTTAAGTTTTATTTTAATTCAATTAACTGCTGTTCCCACTTGTTTTTATTTATTTCTTTCATTTCTTTCTTCTATTCTTGTATAATCTCCTACTTTTTAAATACTAATTTCAAGTATATATTCATTTTTATACATTTTTACAATGTTCTCAAAGTTATCCACTCAATTCGCTAGAAGAGTATGTGTCTTCCCCAGAGAAAAATTTACAAATTGGACGATATTTCCTTTTTCCCCCCAAATTAACTTATACTAACATCAATTTAATTAAACTAGGCTGCCACTCAACAAGTCAGAAACTTGTCAATCCATGAATACAGATCTGCTGCATTATTAAGATCTTACGATGTCGGTGTCCCAAAGGGTGATGCCGCTACTACCCCAGAGGGGGCATACGATATCGCTAAATCTTTAGGTACTAATGAATTAGTCATCAAGGCTCAAGCTTTAACCGGTGGTAGAGGTAAGGGTCACTTCGATAATGGTATGAAATCTGGTGTCCAATTAATTGAATCTCCAGAGCAAGCTAAAGATTTGGCATCCAAAATGCTTAACCATAAATTGATCACTAAACAATCTGGTGCCGCCGGTAAGGAAGTCACCGCTGTTTACATTGTGGAAAGAAAATATGCCCTACAAGAGGCTTACTTGTCTATCGTGCAAGATAGAAAAAATCAATCAATCTTGATTATCGCTTCTTCAGAGGGTGGTATGGACATCGAGGGTGTCGCTAAGAAAAATCCAGAAGCTATCAAGAAATTCCCAGTCAAAATTGATCAGGGAATCTCTGATTCATTAGCTACAGAGATTGCTTCAGGTTTGAAATTTACACCAGAGGCTGTCCCAAAGGCTGCCGCTACTATCCAAAAATTATTCAAAATTTTCTTAGATAAGGATGCCACTCAAATTGAGATTAACCCATTATCTGAAACTAAAGAACATGAAGTTATGTGTATGGATGCTAAATTCAATTTCGATGATAACGCAGCATTTAGACAAAAGGAAGTTTTCTCTTGGAGAGATATCACTCAGGAAGACCCTGAAGAAGTTAAGGCTTCCAAATTTGGATTAAATTTCATTAAATTAGATGGTAACATTGGTTGCTTAGTCAATGGTGCAGGGTTAGCCATGGCTACCATGGATGTCGTCAAATTATATGGTGGTGCTCCAGCTAATTTCTTAGATGTCGGTGGTGGTGCCACCCCGGAAACTATTGAAGCTGCCTTTAGATTGATCTTAACTGAGAAAAAGGTTTCCGCTATCTTTGTTAACATCTTTGGTGGTATCGTTAGATGTGATTACGTCGCTGAAGGTTTAATTCAAGCTACTAAGGCTTTAGGTTTGACTATCCCAGTTGTCGTTAGATTACAAGGTACTAACTATGAAATCGCTAGAGATATGATTAATGGATCTGGTTTGAAGTTATACTTACAAGAAGACTTAGATGAAGCCGCTAAAAAAGTTGTCGAATTAGGTGGTAAGTTATAAATGCTAGTTCATTCTTAACTTTACTTTTTTTTTTTTCTTCTTTATTTGACGTTTAACGATCCCCCCCCCCCCTTTCTCCCATATTCTTTACATCTCTATCTTTTTTTTCCCCCAACATTTTCCTGTTATTTACTTCTTTAATTTGATATGAATATTCTTATATATATCAAATTGCTTTAGAGATTTCATACATTTTTAGAGATTTTTTTTTAAAAACCAAAAATACATTTTTTATTATAAAAATATTATTGTAATTGAGTTTCCTTAACTAATGATGTTAAATATTCATTTTTATCCATTCCACTTATTAATTCATTATCACCATCATCAAATAATAAATTTTCAATTAATTCTTTATTAATTTCAATTGATTTATATTGTTTAATTAATTCTTCATCTTCAATTTTTTTAGCTATTAATGCTCCAGATAATCTTGGTTGATTTTCATTTGATGATTTAGCACTCATTTGAACAACATTTACTTTACCATTATTATTATTAATATTATTTATTGGTTCACCAATTTGTTGTTGATCTCTTTGAAATTGTAATTTTTGAAATTTTGATTCATCTAAATATTTAAAATTTGGTCTAATTTGTGAAATATAACTAATCTTTGATAATAATAATTTATTATCTTTATTTAATTTACCAATTAAATAATTTTTATTAGTTGATTCAATTAAATTACCATTTTGTGTTAATTCTTTAATACCTGACCAATTTTGAATTGCCTTGTCTTTATTGAAAAATTTTAAATTTGATAAATTACTTGTAATTTCAATAACTTTAGAAATTGGTTTTATTTGTAAATTGGTTATATCAATTTGTTCAGTTCTTGTACTATTAATTTTTTGCTTTTGTCTTGTAGGATTTTGAATTATTATTGTCTGTATTGATTTGGGATTTTTATAATGAATAGGTATTTCATATATGATTTCATCATCGGATTCTTCTTCATCTTCATCTTCCTCCTCAATAGTCTCTGGCTTTTCTCTCTTAACTGAAACAGCTGATGTATTCACCATTTCTTCATCTTCATCTGTAACAAATAATGACATTGTTTAATTCTGTTTTTAACAAAAAAAACTCTATGTAATACATTAATATTCTCTTATTCTGAAAATTTCTTTTATCGGAGGTTCAAAAAAAAAAAAATTTTTTTTTTTGTTTGTTTTAATTAGGGGTATCTTAAAGGGAAGAAAACTCTACTACTGTATACAAACACATACACCATGGAAGACGACGGATTATTACTGAATTTCGCTATTCCTAGTAACTATTCAGAAACAAAATTAAATTCAACAAAGAGAAAACCTGCAAAAGTATCAGGAGGTAAATGGAAAGATAGAAGATCCAATCAACTTAAATTACAGGGAAGATCAAGAGGTCTTACCAAGAAATTATCGTTACCACCTAGTGCATCACAAGCTAATAGAATCCCGGTTGCTGAAAGATCTACTCCAAGAATAACTCCTATTAAAAGACAGATTCATAATGATGACACCGATGCCGATGCCGATGCCGATGACCACCAGGTAACTACTAAAAGAGTCAAGGAAACCCATGGAGAATTTGGTGGCCAAGATAATACCTACGTGTCATCATTGTTCACTGCTACTCCAGACATTCAAGTTAGAAATTATCACAAGGATGAGGAATTGATTAACGAAAATGTTCCATCTAATGCTCCATTATCTGATGCTACAACTTTTGATAGTTTAGGTTTATCAAATTTATTGACAACCCATTTAACTAATCATTTGAAATTTCATAAACCAACTAAAGTGCAAAGAACGGTTATCCCCAATTTATTAAATAAATCATTCATTAAAGATTTATTCATTCATTCACAAACTGGATCAGGTAAAACGTTAGCCTTTTTATTACCAATTTTACAAAGACTCACTTTATATCCAAATTTAACTAGACAATCTGGATTATTTGCTATAATTTTGACACCAACTAGAGAATTGGCAACTCAAATTTATTCTGTTTTAGAATCATTAGTTAGATGTTGTCATAGAATTGTTCCAGGTATTGTCATCGGTGGTGAAAAGAAAAAATCTGAAAAGGCAAGATTAAGAAAAGGTGTTAACATATTGGTGGCCACTCCAGGTAGATTATTAGATCATATGGATAACACTCAAACTTTAAATTTATCTCAAGTTAGATATTTAGTATTAGATGAAGGTGATAAATTGATGGAATTAGGATTCGAAGAATCAATTAAACAAATTGTCAATAATTTGACTAGAAATCAAAGTTTTGATTTAGATGAAATTTTCCCACATAAAAGAATTAATATTTTATGTTCAGCTACTTTTAAACCAAATGTCGAAAAATTGAGTAAATTAGTTTTAACAGATGATCAAACATTGAAAATTTCCACTGAAGGTCAAGATCAAGAAATTGAATTTGATCAAGCACCAGATCAATTGACTCAACAAATTTTAGTGGTTCCACCAAAATTAAGATTTGTTACATTATCAGGATTATTGATGAAATTATCGTCAATGCCAAATTCTAAAACTATTGTTTTCTTTTCTTGTGCAGATTCCGTGGATTTCCATTTCATGGCAATGACTAAAGATGGTAAACAAATGGAAGTGACTACTAGAAAACCAAATGAAGAAAAAGACATTACAAATAAAGATGAAGAAGACAAAGATAAGGAAGAACAAGAAAAGCCCAAACGTAAAAGTGAAATCACGGCAAAGACTGCTCCCTTATTGAAATCTAATCCAATCATTTATAGATTACATGGTTCTCTAACACAACATATTAGAACATCAACTTTAAATTCTTTTGCTAAACAACAATTTAAAAATGAAGAAATAAATGGTATCAATTCATCAATCTTATTCTGTACAGATGTCGCTTCTAGAGGTTTAGATTTACCATCTATTAATAACGTCATAGAATATGATCCTTCATTCACTATAGATGATCATTTACATAGAGTTGGTAGAACTGCTAGAAGTGGATCAAAGGGTGATTCTTATTTATTCTTATTACCTGGGTTAGAAGAAAATTATGTTCCAAAGATTGAAGAATTTCATGCTGTCAATAGTATCCATTTCATCAATTTTGAAGACATTCTTAAAAATTCATTTGGTAAAAAAGATCCTGAACCTGAAAATGGTGATAAAAAAAGAAAACCAGGTAGAAAAGAAGATAATTGGGATATCCATGCAACAACTTTTCAACTCAATTTAGAAAGATTCTTATTAGAAGATAATTCATCAAAGGAATTAGCTTCAAATGCATTCATATCTCATATTAGAGCTTACACTACTCATTTATCAACAGAAAGAGATTGCTTTAATTTAAAAGCTGTTCATATGGGTCATTTAGCTAAATCATTTGGATTACGTGAAACTCCTAAAAAAGTTGCTAACGCTGGTACATCAAAGAATGATGGTAGTGGTAAAAATAAAAAGGAAAGTAATAAAAATAAATTGTTTAGAATGGCTAGATTGGCTGTTAAATCATCTAGTGATGAATTTAATACTTTCTAATCACTCCCCCCCCCCTCTCTCCTGCTTTTTTATAGATTTCAGTTTATATTTCACTTTTGTGTTGTACATTAGATCTTATTAAATTTATTAAAAATACAGTAAATAAATATATTTTACACCCATTTAAATTTTATCAATGATTTTTTGGATTCTGCTTTTCAAAGCATACTTATCATCTATCACTTCATTGAATTTTTGTAACCCCTTGTTTAAGGTTTGCCTTTGTATATCGGTCAATTCTAATTCAACAAATGGATTGAGTTCACTTGTTAAGAAGCAAAAATATCCAATAGAATGGATCCTAATTGTTTTATCAAGATTAAATTCTAATTTTATAGAAGATAATAATGATTTCAATTTTGGTTTAAATTCATTGATCATATTTTTGAAATCGGTATCCATCTTAGATATTCTATAATCAATGATATTTAATAAAAATCCTAATGCAAATAAACAAGTATCACCATTAATGGTATCTTTGGAACCTGCCAAAATTCCAGTATTATCAATTAATTGAAGTAAAAAATTAATGATTCCACAATCAAATACAGATTCTTCAAGTGATAAAGTAAGTTTAAATTCTTCATCTTCATCATTTTCTGGAATTAATAAGAATGAAGATAATAATATATCGAGTTTAAGAATACATGAATTGTAATTATTATCAATTGAATTAATTAATCTTTTATTAAGATTTTTCATAGTGTGACTTAATAATTTTTTATGATGTAATAATAATTTAATATCTAAATTGAATATTAATTCTAAAAGACTAATAAACACAGTTGATGTTTCTTGATCATTAGATGTAATTTTTAATAATTTATTCACAAATTCTGATTCAAAAAGATTTGCCATAACTATTGATGCATCATTTGAAGATTTATTAATTAATTGTACCAAAAATAGAGCTGCTTGATAATCTGGATTGATTATATTTGAATCCTTATTATTGAAATCTATCCAATCTTGGACAACCATTGTTTCAATCTTACTCAATTTACAATCTTTAAGAGAAATTTCCCTATAAGAAAGAGAATCTGTAAACATTGAAATGAAATTAGAAAGTGAGATAGATGGTCCAGTTGTAATAAATTTCAATAAATTCTTCATTAGTGGAGTTTGAAAAATGGGGTTCAATTCTAAAGATAAAAGATTGTTCAAAATTTGAAATAAATTTGTTGATAAAATGGGATCATAATTATCTTTTAATAAATGTTTAATTAAATTCATCGGTAATCCACCAGATTCATAAACAAATTTTGCAAATTCGGGTTCCCTTGATAATTTCATATTCAATTCTATCAAATAACTTCTTTGACCAGAAACTGGAGCTGATTTCCCCATTATACAATTAACCAAATATTCGAATTTCTCTCTATAAATATTTTTCGCTGTTGTGCTATCTCCCTTATCATCTATTTCATCAGTCTGAGAGAGACCCATTGATGAAGCAAGGTTAGAGACATTGACATCATCATTATCATCAAGTGTTAATTCTAAGCTATCGTTCATAATAAAACTAGGTTCCGATGATGGTTCTCCTAGTCTATGAATCTGTGAAGAAGATGATACATCACTCTTCAGGGCTCTTTCAACAAGACTTGTATCCTTGGATGGAGATCTATTATTCAAAGCCATAACATCATTGTTGATTTTCAACCTTATTTCATCTAAAATAGATTCACTTTCATCCTTGACTTCATACATTTCTCTACGCTTTCTTGGTGATTCATTGATTTTATAAGTGGCTCCTCTTTTGGTTGGCCTTTTATCTAAATCACTGAAAAGTTGAGACAGAGGATCATCATCGTCATCAATTGATTTTTCTACTGACTTATCTTCATCCTTGCTATCAAATGATATAGGATCCAACAATGGGGCTGGTGAACTCGATCTACCCTTAGGAGTATGATCATTGGTTCCCTCGATGAAAAATGCATCATCAAGGGAATTAGCCTTAAGTTTTGGAATGTAGACTTTCTTAGGCTTTCTCTTGGGACTCTTCTTAGGTGATAAACTTAATGAAGACTTAGTGATAACAGTGGGGGTGACAGATCCTCCCTTTGATTCTGTCTTTGTCTCAGTACTCTTGAAAAATGACTTGGGACCCTTTGCCGGCTTTTCGGGCTTGACAACTGGTTCTTTTCTTTTCCGTAACCTTGTTGCAGGGGAACTTGGTATATCTTTAATTTCTGGCTCCGTGGATTCTGTTTTCTGTTTCTTGGTTTGACCACTAGTTGACCTCGTTGCTTTTATTGCAGGCTCTGGATCTGTGTTCTTAGAGACTGGTGCCTTTCTTTTCCCAAACTTACTCCCAATATTGTTAATAGGAGTGAAAGGTTCATCAGTTGTAGTATTTGTGTTTATCTTAGACAGTTGTGATTTTGCCTTGGAGTTCTTATTGTCGGACGTCCTTGGGGACTTGGGTATATCGAAAACACATTTGTCGTTGATCTCCTTGTCTTTAGTTTGTCTTGTGATAAGTCTTCTATCCTGGGTGGGGGATCCCGGTTCTTGAATTGACTTGATACTCAATTGAGTATCAATTTGTTCATCAGTTTCCTTTTCAAGTCCAGCCTGAGTAGTTGTTCCCTTAGATCTCAGCCTTCTGGCAGGTCTAGTTGGAGTTTCTGATAGTGTAAACTTCGCTGGCGACCCGTTTACTCTCCTACTCTTAGGTGATGGTGAATTGAGTATAGAGGGGTGCAAATCCTTGACCTTGACGTTGTCTAGCGATATTGGAGTGGATGGTCTCTTAGGGGGGACATCGTCTTCCTCGACAAAGGAGCCTGTGTGCTTCTCTGGCGAAAGTTCTAGTTGACTTTGCCCTCCCTTGAATCTAGAGTTTGCTGCACTGTTACCATACTTCTTCATTGCCAACAGGTAATCTAAGATGAAACTATGGTTGATAGTGTGGTGTGTCAAGTCAAGCAGTGGATCATAACATGTAAATCTGGAAAAACGAAAAATCCAAAATGAGAGCGTTTACACGTTTTTTTCGAATTTCAGGCAGGACGCCAATATACACAACACGACACTATAACTCTACGTACAGTATCAATTACAACATCACAATGTATGGTGATCTAGCTCATAAATTAATACTGGATGCTAAGAGAACGCAATCTCTGGACAAGGTCCCCCTATACCAACAATCGTTGATTAGATCCATCGTGAGAGAAACACGAGACCTTCAGAAGGAAGCTGATCAGTTGGCGTTTCTGTCACAATCACAGGACATAGATATGGATGATAAGGTGAAACAGTGCCAGATGTTTGTCACCCAATTGTGCATGAGACGGAACAAGAGATGCTTATTGGCTTACGAGAAGTTGAGAACTAGCAAACTTGATGAGATGGTTTGGTCTAACATTGAGATCGATAAGGAGCAAACAAACAACTTATCTCACCATGAACAGGAATACTTGAGTAAATATGATGATTTGGTCAGTCAATTCAAGGGTGCCATGAGTGATATAGACCTTAGTGGACCTTTGGAACCTCCAAGTGACGTGTTTATCGACGTTAGAGTGTTGAAGGATGCCGGTGAGATTCAAACCGAGTATGGTGTTTTCAATTTAACTAAGGATTCCCAATTCTTTGTCAGACAAGCTGATGTGGAAAGACTTATACAGCAGGGTTACCTTAAGAAATTATAAAGAAAAAAAAAAGTTATTTATTATACAGTTTTGCTAATTAAAGAACAGAAACTCTCAAATATTAGGTAGTTGGCACCATACCTCCAATGGAAAATGGTTAGCCCTTCTAAGAACTGAATTTGGATCCAAGTTTTGTTAATGTGAATATCGTCTACTATCTTCATCCTTTTCGCTTTCCTTCTGTACGCTCTAGACCACACATCTCCCTGATACCCCACTAATATAAACCTTTTCTCTCTGTCATAACTTAGATGAATATTGTTACCAAGTGATTCTATCTTGCTCAATATCTTATCAAATTTTAACTCCTTATGTACTTTTATTTCATTTTTATTTCTAATCAATTTTGTATTATTGAATAGCCCGGGAGGTGGCTTCACATTAGTATGATTCCAGTACAATATCCATCGTACAGTAGAATTTGAACTCGTACTAGTTTTGAACTCATAAACGGCGAATTCAACTTTACCCTTGAATTCCCCTGTGATGTCCCTCAATGTTTGATAATTGCCAATTAATGTAGTAAACCAATCTATTTGACGATGATCCAAACTATCATTGACAAGTTTCCTCACAAATTGTGTTTCTCCGCCTGGAGTGATCAATTCAGTCTTGATGGCAGTGACCCTCTCCACATATCTCTCCTTAAACTCTTGTTTATTCTTCATATCCTCATATGATGAATAGAAAGGTGGGTTACACATTGTAAATGTTCTCATTGGAGGATCATCCTTCTGCATCTCCTTAGAAAGTTCATTGTACGAATTTTGCAATGGATCGACTTCAGTGATTCGTATAGATTCTTGCAGTCCATTCAACTTGACATTCCGTTGTGCTGAATCAATTGATTCTTTGATTATGTCGGTTCCCACCATTGTTAAGTTATTTATTGATTTCCATTTCAATATGGCCAATGGATAAACTGCAGTGTGACCCGTTCCAATGTCTAACCCTTTATAATTGTACTTATTATCCTTCAAAGGAGGTAATTCAGTATCATCCATTAATTTATAAATGAAGTCAACATAATTCACTCTATTGGAATATCTGGGACATAGGTTATCGGGTGATATATCAAGAAGTAAACCGAGGTTGACATCGAACAAAGTTTTGTTCAGTTCAATGATGGCTTCATTGCATTCGTATTGGAATCTACCATTGATTAAGTACTGAGATAATTTGGAATTCTTTTTGATCAATGATTCATAGTCTATATCACTTTGTGCCATTTAACATTCCATAGCTCTAGACTACTGGTAAATAACAACTAAAGGAGTCCGTATGAAGTTTAAAAAAAGTTTATACAGAGCGAGCCATTAGGAGAACCATTGATCTCTCTACAAATCGAAGTTAATTAAACAGCAGGGGGGATGAAATATATATATATATCAAACTATGAATGTTAAAAAAGAAACCCATTACCATCATCTATCTATAGAACAACCAAAGAAGTATTAGGAAAGGCAACCCAATGACACAAATAAGAACAGAAAGGAGAAAAAACCCGAAGTTCTTTTCTTGTATTCATGTTTCAGAATTTCCAAGAAAGAGAAGTCATGAATAACAGTAAGATGGAGTAGGCCTTGTCGTTGTTATTAGTTCAATTACAATGTGCCGCTGCTCGTATATCCCTGAATCGATTAAAAGAACAATTAGTTACAATGGATTTAACCTATGATCTCTTAAGCGGTCAATTTTTTGAATCAGGAACTGCAACATGTCTTTGATCGTTTGAGACCAAACAAACATACTGTATATATCACTGATAGTCTTAATTCTTTTCTTCAAAGTTGAAGCGATGGGTTCTAAGTTTGATACCACGATTTTGAATGTCATATTTAACACTGATAATGTCCCAATCTGATCTCACACAAAAACTAATGTTAGTATATCCTTACTTTGAAAAAAATGTCTGTTCTAGGTGATCCAGAATGACATGGGTTCATCTATGGAAATAAACATGGTGCAAGATAGATACCCATATAATCCTATATTATTATTCAGAGCCGGGTAAGTTTCCTGGGTCAACGACGCGTCGAAACAAAATTTGATTCGATGCTGATCACAGCAATCCATTAAAACCTGCTACTATTTAAAGCCAACAAATATATATATAGAGAGAGGGCACTGAAATGATCGTCACTGTCACTGTCAGTCTCAAAGAGCATACTAGAAACTTTATCTTGGCACTTCTCTATCGATTAAGACTATTTAGGTAAATTGCTATCAATTTATTAAATTAGTGTTTAAAGTTTAAGCCTTCAATTTAATTTTTTTTAGTATATTAAAGTATTAAGGCGGTGAGAAGCAGCAGTTTTGACCTGATTTTTTATTAAGGCAGTACATATCTTGCACATACGAAGATACAAGGTGATACGACGTTCCAGAAAGGGGTAAATTGTATTATAAAGCATGAAAAAAGTAAAATAAAAACATAAAATAAAATGCACGAAATAGAATTAGAAAGAAGAATAGCACAAAAAAAATATAGTAAATTTATACATACGGAAGAAGAAGAAAAAAAAAGAAATAATGGTATCACATTACAAATTATCTCAACACCAAACCTTGTAGAATCTGTAATAGAAAGGTTTTGATGCTAAGTAAGCCTTTTCATCGGCGATCACTTCTCTTAAGAAATCCAAATCAATGGCACCTCTACCAGTATCAACATCGATATCTCTTGTCTTGACATATAATCTGAAATCACGCTTCCAAAGAATGTAACCAAACCAGAATAATAAGATGACTGGTAAACAAAGCCAGACTTCAAAGAAATCTTTAGCATTAGGACTACTTGAACCAACAGGGAATAAGGCAACCCAAAATTGGGCAATCAAAATTAACACAATCAACACAATACCGAAGATGGAACCATAGATACCGGTAGTAGCAGTGAATGATAATTCATCAGTAGTTCTTTGTCTCAAGTTTAGAGCATAACGGAACCGTAAATGACAAATACAAATTGAAGCCCAAGTAAACAAAGATGATAACCCAGATAAAGCCATCAACCAAGAAAACACATCAGTTTGCTTTGAAGATGCAGCCAAGTAACATAATAACCCAATAACCATGGCAAATATCACGGCAGTAAGTGGTCTCCCCTTTCTATCGATGTAACCAAATATCTTTGGAGCGAACCCTTGTTCCGCCAGGGAAAGAATGGTTCTAGAAGTGGCAAACACTGATGAATTACCAACGGATAACACAGAGATCATAATGACAACATTCATAACTGATGGTAATCCAGAGATCCCCCCATTAGTGATGGCGATAACGAAAGGAGATGCAGCGGCATCCACTGAGGAAGTCCCACCTAGAAGTCTTGGTTCAGTGTAAGGCACTAGGAGACCAACTAAAGTCAATGAGATTATGTAGAAAAGAGTGATTCTCCAGAAAACTTGTCTGGTAGCCTTTGGTAAAGTCTTTCTTGGATTATCGGTTTCAGCGGCAGCTAATCCGACCAGTTCAGTACCGGCAAAGGAGAAAGCAGCAGTTGGGAACACGGAACATAAACCTTTGAATCCATGAGCGAATGCACCAGGGTCGTGCCAGTATTTACCACCGATATAACCACCAGTTGGACCACCACCACAGTTTAAGACAATAGCTAAAATGATGAATCCCAAGATGGCAATCACTTTAATAAAGGAAAAGATGAACTCGGCCTCACCGTATCCTCGTATTCCGAAGAAATTGATGAATAACACAACAACATAGAAAATGGAGACCCAAGCGGCAGCATTAATGCTGTCATCCCAATAAGCAATAGTAATTGAAGCAGCCACCAATTCTAAAGGTAACACGACAACCCATTGTAGAACATAATTCCAAGCCATGGCAAACCCCCAACTTGGAGAGATAAATCTTGAATTGAATTGAACAAAAGATCCAGACACAGGGAATGTCACTGCCAATTCACCAAGAGCTTGCACAGTACAATACATCATTATACCAGATAACACCCAACCAATTAACACAGAAGCTGGACCACCCACATTTAGAGCAGAACCAGAACCGACGAATAAACCACCACCAATTGATCCACCAATGGCAATCATTTGTAAATGTCTTGAGAATAATTGTCTTTTCAATGGTGACACAGCTGATTGAACATTGGCTCTTTGAGATGGAGTCAAAGTAGGATCAATGTCGACTGGTTCCATTTGTTTAAATCCATCTTTAAAATTTTGAATCCAAGTGACTTTACCTAAATCACTATTTTGTTCTGAAGCTGATCCATCATATGATACATTATTAGTTAAACCATTTGGGAATGTTTTTTCTCTTGAATTTGTGTAAGAGTCAGATGATGGATCCATACTAGAGGAATCTTGTAAAGTATCATCAACTCTCATAGAATATTCGTGTTTAGTTTCAGATTCTTTAGATGAAGACGAGGCTAACCCGAATTCTAAAGACTTTAGATAATCTTCATATTTCATTTCTCTTGGTTATTATTTATATTAAAATTTTTTTTTTCTTCTGTAGTATAATAATTGTGGGTGGGAATTGTTATTTCTTTTTTTTTTTTAGGTAAAACAACACAGAATTGAAAAATTGGGACAGATATTTAATTTATAATAGTATAAGAGTCAATTAAATGATAGAAGGGGGATATTGATACTTAAATATACCATCAATTTTAATTATACAACTTTTTGAAGTAAATTCCAATTGTACAAGGTGACAGACTAAAATAAAATTAAAATTTAAAGTTTTTCACACTAAAAGATGAATTGACATAATCTGCTAATACAAAGTTAAGCATACAGTAGTACGTATAACAATGAGATTATACAAGATAGTCTGAATACCGAACCCTCCTGTTAAAAGCAATACAACAGTTACACACAAAGGGGGGAGGGAAAGTGGTTAACTTGACTAATTCAATTATGGAGATCATCATTGATATAAACAATAAGGTACAATTCTCCACCCTACCCCTCTACCCAACCGTTTTACTAATTAACCCTGTTATAGTGAAATCTCTCTTATAATAGTATGCCTGCCTGTCACAAGGCGTATCTCTACATAAACTAAGGGTACGCCAAGTAGCCGTTCATTTACCATAAACACACATTTTCGCGGCGCTCTGCCTCGCATAATTACCTAATTAGGATAGAATTATTATGTTACGTATATTGTTAATAAATATAACAAATTTATATTTCATTATAATACATTATCAATTTATAACGTATATGTAAGTGTTTAATAGGTTTAAGTTAATTTATTAACTTACATATTCAATTGTTCCTGGTCCGCCCTTGGCTTTTTACTTAGTTTTGTTTTTTTTTGTTTTTTTTGTTTTATAATTTTCTTATCCTAAAGGTTACATTTCATTCACACCCATAACGTTCAATTCCATATTAGTACAACGGTCAATTCCACATTGGTAGTGCATGATAATCCTCGATATGTATATATAAGTCCCAACCTTTAAGCTAAGCTTAAATGCCACCCTCTTTGTTCAACCAATTCGAACCAATCAATACATTTATCACCATTCGGATTTACTTCCCAACAATCTTCAATTATTTGTTTAACTTTATCACATATTACCACAGAGAATGCTACCTTATTTTTATATTCTTCTAGTAATTCCATAATCAATTTCTTGTCATCTTTATAAACACAATTACAACCAGCAACAAGAAAATGGAAATAAATAGGTAACCTAAAATGACCTTGTTCTCCATGAAATTTTCTAGTGAAAAATACAATTAAATTAATAATTTTAACCAATAATACTTGATTCTCAGGTACACTAGGTGAAAAACGCTTGAACAAATTTCTATATTGTAATTGTAAGACAAATTGATAAAATTCATAAGTCGATAATTGTAATTCGAAATATTCAGCCTTTGTCCATTTCAAATCTGCCTTTAATGGATGTGTCTCATAAATTGCTCTATCTAATTTAAATCCTCTCCATTCTAATGTATCAATTGATTCCGTAAATACAGGATTGGTTATCTTCTTCGTATTTTCTAATGATTTATAAACTTTCTTTGATTTATTCACTAAACGTATTGTCTCAGGGACATACGGGAACAATGGTTCCACACAACTAACCGGTGGAAAATCACTATTATGCTCGACTGAAAATACTTTAGCTACATCTTTAGCATCCAATATGGGACCCTCTAAGTATGCTCTAGATGAATGTAAATCTTGCACCACAAACATAGCAAGTACATTGGCAACCTCTAAATTAGGTAATAATGGTACCTGCCCAATTAATTCATTTATTTGTTTACCCAATATCATAAATTCATCCCAATGTTTTTCTTGATCCGGGAAACAATCTAATCTAGCTAATAAAACACATGTCATTAACATCTCTAGTGCTTCATGACCGTCACCCGGATTATTCATAAATCCAGCAATTAATGTCTCCACTGAGTCTAACCAATGACTATAGTCCTCACCTGTAACAAGAGCCCCCCACACAATCATTGCATTCACAAAAACAGGATGTTTATAACCTATCACTCCTCCTAAAAACCTAGTAAAATAAGCATCATGGAAACATAACTGCTTAGCAGATTCAGTGAATTTCTCAAGGTACAACCTTTCAACTCCTAACTCGTGTGACTCCACTAATTTATCAAACTTTAATTGAATTCGTTGCATCTCGTCGTCAACATCTACTGGTGGTGACCCAAAATTATTAATCAAATTGGGACTTACCAGATCAGAAGTGACTACTGTTTCTGTTATACTTTTTTCAAATCGTCTAATATTCTCTATTCCAATAGTGTCCTCTGCTTGTTGGGATTGAGTTGTTTGTGATGCATATAGATCAAATCCAGATACTTCACCATCATCTTTCAATGAATGGAGCAATCGTGGTGGCGGGCTCACAGGTATATGTAGATCACCCTTTCCTGGGGGTCCAACCTTGAATAGCCTCAGAGGCATCTCCGTTGCCAATGGTGTAATTTGCTCTGTATCATTTAGTTTCTGTTTCTCTTTGGCTATCACATGATCTGGCCATTTACATTCTCTATGTCTTGTTGAGCATAACCCACAAATAGGTTTCACCTCATCACATTTTTTCCTAAAATTGATATATTGGTTAGTATCATAAATATTTAAATCAAAGAGAATTGGATAGAATGCACATACGATCTCTTCCTGCAATTCAAACATCCATCACGGGATCTAGCTTTAGGACCTCCGACAAATCTGAATGTCCGTGTATTGGGTACCTTACTTGCCGGTTCTTTCAATACTGTTGGTCGTATTGGCTTTTTAGTAGAGTCACTTGATATACTCATTGATGGGTCTCCTTATAGATTTATTAAACGGATATTTAAATAACAGCCACAATTTACAAAAAAAAACGGGATTCCTTGACCTCTTTATCAATTGTTTGATTATATCATAAATATTTTTTTTAAGTAACACCCGCTAACGCGATGATATCTGTGGGGACCATTTACTGATTAAGCGCTGTCTCATAGATAAAACTTGGATTTATCTCAAAATATAAAATCGTATATACATATATAGTTCCCTTTAGACCTTACCTGCAGCTCTTAACTCATCAAAACGAACAACAGCACCGAGTAAAGTCTTAAATCCTAAATCGACTTGCTCTGGAGTACTGTATTCTTCAAAGTTGTGACTGACACCGTCTTTACATGGAATAAAGATCATAGATGTAGGAGCACAGTATGATGTACAACAAGAATCATGACCAGCACCACTGGTGATTCTCACAGTCTTTTCAGCACCAACCAATTCTTGAGCTGATTCGGTGACACAACTGATACAAGTCTTGTTGAAATGAACAGCTGGTGAAGTTTGAATGTGCTCCCATTTAACGGAAGCCTGCTTAATGGATGACCCATTTGGAGCCTTGGCAATGGCATCAAATTCTTTTTGACATTCACCCAATATGGTCTTCATTTGATCATCAAACTTGTGTCTGACATCTAATGTGAAGTGAACAGTACCAGGGATGACATTAATTGAAGCAGGTTCCAATTTCAAGGTCCCCACAGAACATAGACCACCATACTTGTGAGCAATCTCATTAGCCTTGACAATCATCTTGGAAGCACTCAATAAAGCATCATTTCTGTGTGTCAATGGAGTAGTACCGGTGTGTTGAGGTTTCCCTGTAACATAAACGTTATACCAAGTGTAAGCTTGCACACCTTCGACAATACCGATTTCCATTTCTTCTTCTTCTAAAATTGGACCTTGTTCAATATGTAATTCAAAGTGAGCAGCAATAGGGTTGGTCTTATAAGATGCTTGTAATTCACCCATGTATCCGATTCTCTCCAACTCCTCCTTAACTGTAACTGGCTTGACATCCAAAATGGACTTATAAGCGTAAATTTCTTCCTTGGTCATTTGTTCAGACCAAACAAAGGATCCCATAGTACTCACAGGGAATCTAGCACCTTCTTCGTTCATCCAACACACGGATGCCAAAGGATAGTTTGGAACATACCCGGAATCTTTCATAGTACGTAATAATTCCAAAGAGGAAAGAACACCCAAGATACCATCGTATCTACCACCGGTAGGTTGAGTATCCAAGTGAGACCCAATGGCTGTAGGTGGTCCCTCGTTCTTACCTGGATACACGCCGAAAATATTACCAACTTCATCAATCTTTACTTCACAACCCAATGACTTCAATTCAGCAACGTACCAGTCACGCACACCCTTATCCTCATCGGATAAAGCTAAACGACAAACACCAGTATCGGTAGACTTTGGCCCCCATTTCCCCTTTGCACCAAAGGCGTCGGAAGTGTCATGGATGGTTTGGATGAGTCTACCCTCTGTGATCTTGAATTTTGAAAAAACGGCACTGCTAGCTGGCATGGTTAGGTAAAAAATACTATTTTTTTTTGGTTTGTTAAAGAGATTAATAGACAATTCAATAAGTAATTGAACCTGAGATCACAGCATGTATATATAATGTGGATAAGTGATATGGTTTGAGAGAATTTGTAATATCGTAATGTTTATCTATTTGAATGATAGATCGCATAACTGATTGTGTCTCTTCGACAAAGCGGACAAAGCGGCGTTGATATACTGTTTTAGGTATTATGAGAAATCTACCGCTGTTATCACCTATTTGGGTATTAACCGTAAGATTTTGGCGCCCAGACATTCTCCACCAATAAAAAAATACTCGTATGAAACCGAAGCCAAATATTTTTAAGAGACTATAACCATTAGATTAACATTCTTATCACGGAATATTATATAATTATGTTGAATTGGGTAATGGATTAGCAGCACAGTAAGGAATACGTTATCAATGATTAGACCATATCTAATCTTTACAGAGTTAGGGGCCATTGTGGTTAAATGAAAAAAATTTCAGCCTTGTCTGGTTTTACTAGGTAAAGAACAATTTTAGATATAAACTGTAATCTTTGTTTAAGAGATATAATATAAAAAAAAGAGAGGGAAATAGACCAGCCGTCTTACATGGATTCCTTCTTAGAGTTAGTGAAAGACATGAAACTGTCATCGAGCTTCTGTTCTACTTGTAATTCTGGTTGCAATGCCATGTATAGAATTTCCGGAGTGGATGTCTTAATATGAGTGTACGCTGCCACCTCTTCATCAATGAGAACCTTAGGTAGCCCACTATTCTGAGCTGCTTCGGCTAATAATTGACATTCACAGGATCTTTCCATTAAAGTAAACAGATAAGCGGCGGCATCTATTGTCGGCCCCACAGTGATCAACCCATGGTTCATCAAGATGGCTCCATTCCCCGTACCGATGGCCTCAGCAACTCTTCTGCCTTCTTCTTTTTCAATAGCAACTCCACCGAAATCGTGGTACACCGAGTGAGCATTATGGAAGATGCAAACGTCCTGGTTTAGCATCTCTAATGGTTTCCCAAAGCAAGACCAGGCCTTACCATACTTTGAATGAGTATGACAGGCGGCATTGATATCTGGTCTCATTTTGTGAGCAGCAGAGTGGATAGCAAAACCGGCAGCATTGATGGAACCCTTACCCTCAACAACATTCCCTTCCTCATCGACTCTGATCATTTGTGCTGCCGTAAGTAACGAAAAATGTATCCCCAATGGATTGATCCAGAAGGTATTTGGTTCCACTGGATCTCTCACAGAGATGTGACCTGCGAATCCCTCACCAAATCCACGTCTACCAAAGATTCTGAAGGCACCCGCCATGTGTTCAAGAATCCATTCTCTTTCTTCGTATGGGTCCTCAAAAGTTGGGATAGGGAAGGGAGTTTCCCCCATAGAGATATTCTGTGCACCTCTATCGACCATGTCATAACCTTTAGAGGTTGTTGGTTGAACGTGTGATGGGATTTCTGGAATAGTTGTAGTGACTGTAGCTATCATTTTGAATTGTATGACTTACTGAGGACCTGTCTTTCTTTGTAACATAAATTATCAATCATAATGGTAATTTCTTGATATATATAGAGCTAATAATCACTATACATTCATGAGATGAGGTATTAGGCTTGAATACCTCAAAAATCAGATCACCATCGGAGTAAAAACTCGATTTAGTAATATCAATTTAGATAAAATGTTAATTCCAAAATAGGAAGTTGGAAGATTTTAGTCGACTGAGTGGGCCGCTGCGTGGTACTAGCTGCTAATTTAATATTATTATTGTGCGCATTTGAGGGAACTGGGTACCCGATGCTCCGATGTTGTTTAAGCTGGTTTGTACTTACAACCCTGCATTTTATTGGTTACCCAACAATCATTCCGTCGGTAATTACTATCTGTTATATCCAATTTTAGTATCTGCATGCACTTTATAACTAATATAACACCAAGGGTTTATTAAGATGCCATATGTTTTTTTTAGTGCTATCTCAAGATTCTCCACCAGCATTGTTAATTATCAGCGATCTTAATCTAGACAATTCCCTGACTTATCGAAAATTATAGTTTTATCTACAAGATAATAGAGGGTTCCCACATGATAACTGCCTATGGAAGATTTCATCGAACTAGGGTCATCCCGGTTGCTATCAAATGATCTTTATTGTATTTAAACGAGTTGTTATCTCTCGTTTTTTTTATGTCATCTGTTGGAAGCCAAATTTTTGTTTTCCATCTAGCTAACTAATTAATTAACTAACTAACTAACTAACTAACTAACTAACTAATTATGAGTGATATTGAGAAAGTGCAAGTCAGTGAGAAGAGTTCCACTGACAAGAACAACTACGAGGTCACCACAACTACATCCGTTGCATCTGGACACATCGCCTTGGCACTTGATGAGAAGGAGGACAAGACTAAGGTTGAAGGTATCGATCTTTTCGACGAAGCCCAAGATATCTCTAGAGAGGAGATTGATGCCTTGAATAACAAGATTCGTTTGAAGATTGATTACCATGTCATTCCTTTACTATGTGTTACTTACACATTACAATGTATGTCATTTCATTTACTCGGATCTATACCAGTTCTCTGTCTTTCGGTTCTAAATACTAACACTTTACATTTTCTACTTCTTTAGTCTTGGATAAGCTATCATTGAACTATGCTGCAGCATACTCATTTAAGGATGATCTTAATTTGATCGGTCAACGTTACTCATGGGTTGCCGCTATTTTTAACTTCGGTTATTTAGCAGGGGCTCTTCCTGCAAATTATTTGATTCAACGTTTCCCAGTTGCCAAATTTACTGGTGTTTCTATTTTCATTTGGGCAATTTTGTTATTAGGACATATTGGTGCTTCTAACTATGGTGGGATCTTGGTCTTGAGATTCTTATTAGGTTTGATGGAAGCATGTATCTCTCCAAGTTGTATGAACATCAATGCCGCTTTTTACAAGAAAGATGAACAACCATTGAGAATGTGTATTTTCTTATCTTTCAATGGTGTTGCCACTATGGTTGGTGCTTTGCTGTCTTACGGGTTAGGTCATGCCACTCACGCATCCATTAAGCCATGGAAGTTGATTTTCTTAGTTATTGGATTGTTAAACTTGGTGTGGTCAGTGGTCTTCTACTGGTTCTGTCCAAGTACCCCAAGAGATGCTAGATTCTTGTCTGAAAAGGAAAAGGCTATTGCTGTTGAAAGAGTTGCCCACAACATGATGGGTGTCAAGAACAGAAACTACAAGAAGTATCAAATCATCGAAGCTGTCACTGATTTACAAAGTGTTTTCTTTGCCTTGATTGGATTAGCTTGTGGTGTTATCAATGGTGGTTCTTCCAATTTCCAATCTGCCCTATTGAAGGGTTTTGGGTTCTCCGGTGTTTCCACTACCATCTTGCAATTGCCAACTGGTGCTATTGAATTCGTTGTTGTGTCCATTGCTGGTATCATCGGTGTTATGGTTAAAAACACACGTACCGTTTTGTTATTCCTTACTTGTATCCCAGGATTAGCTGGTCTAATCGGTATCCACGTTATTGCCTTAGAGGGTCATAAGTGGGCCCTAGTGGGATGTACATGGTTACAGTATATCATTGGTGGTCCAGTCATTTTATCATGGATTTTGATGAATGTTAATGTTGCTGGTCAAACTAAGCGTACCATTGTGAATTCTATTTGGTTTATGTTCTACGCAGCCGGTAACATTGTCGGTGCCAACATCTTCTATACTAGAGAATCTCCAAAGTATAAGAGTGGTATCATTGGGTTGGTTACTTCTTACTCCGGTATGATGGCCTTAGCTATTGTGTATAGAATTGGACTAGTCTGGCTAAATAAAAGCAAAGACAAGAAATATGGTCTAGTTGAGGGTGCTACTGAAGAACAAGCCATTGTTGATGGTTTCAAGGATTTAACCGACAAGGAAAACCCTGGATTCCGTTATTCTCTTTAGTTTTTACTGTTCAGACCTTTTTTTTAATTTATTTTATATGCTTTCTAATCTGATACTTGATTCAAAAATTCTCTTTGAATTATAAAATGTAGTTGTTATAAACATAAAAAAGTGATAGTTAATGTGATAAGCAGATTCTAAAGGGTGAATCCGGTAAACATATAATATTTTAAGCAGTGCACTCACTATTATATTTATTCAAATAGCGGAGATAATACGGATTTTACTTTTTATACATGACATTGGTGGTTTCAATGGAATCGTATTGTTTGGTCTGATTTGGTAATCTGCCTTCCGTAGAACTTTTTACAAAAGCTTCTCTCCCTTATGTCACTGGAGGGATATAAGAGACATACTGTTCCATCTACGTAGATTATCATGTATAACACACCGTGTGTACACCAAATAAACGCGTCATATAACACTATCCATGTAACTAAATTACCAATAAAGTTACGTAATAAGTCCCAATTCAATGGTATTTTCCATAGAAATGTTCTCTACACAATCTTTTCTCCGAATGTTCCTAATCGAGATTAAATTACGGTACAATTAATACAAAGAAGATAGACTTGACACGTCCAATTATAATATATTAGTACAGGTACTACGACGCGTCTAATTAATATTCCCAAAAGGGGAAATACGAAAACTTTCTCGAGCTTCACTCACCACCAAAGAAAAAAAAAATTGAATTTAGTTGACCAGTAATTAAAGGGCAACCCATTTTAGTGTTCTCTTTAAATACACTTTAATAGCAATAAGATATACAGGATCAATCTCAATATCAATCAATTATTGAATATTAAAGGCTGTTAAGACTTACCATTAGCTTATTTTTGTTTCATTTGTCTCCAATTCTCTTACAATTTGTCACATCACTTGACTTAACTTTGAACACATAGCTCATTTAAATCCAACTGGATTCCCCTTGTTATATTTCCTATTCTCTATCAAATAGGTTCCACCATATTAGATCATATATAATTATTCAATACTACAATGGTGGAGGTTCACTTGACAACTTATTCTAAGGTACGTGTGCCCATTTCTCTTCACTTATCATTCCCCCCTTCCCCTCTCCTTTTACTAACGTGTTTCCCCTTCTATTCGTTGATTAGGTCGATGTCTTTGAAAATATCGTCAACGATATCCCCTTAATGCGTAGATGCGTTGACAACTGGGTTAATGCTACGCAAATTTTAAAAATCGCCGGTTTCGGTAAGGCCCAAAGAACTAGAATATTGGAAAAGCAAGTGCACCACTTTAAACATGAAAAGATTCAAGGTGGGTACGGGAGATTCCAAGGTACCTGGGTGCCGTTGGAGTTTGCTAGACAATTAGCGGATACTCATAAGGTTCCTAGAGATCAAGTCAATGTGCTGTACTATGATCCAGAAACCGACGGTCCAGTGCCTAGACTCACAAAAAAGACAACCGCAAAGCAATCATCAGCTAACTCTGCTGCTGGTCAACCTACGCCGCCACCTTCAGCTCAAGGTTCCAAGAAGAGAAAATCTAAAGACCTATCTGGCCCTAAATCAAAGAAACAGCACTCTCCAGCCGGTAAAGTCGGTCTTCCTGGTCCTCCAATAGCCCCCGGTGCTCCACCTAGCTTACCTCCAACTTTTGGCCGTTCGTATTCAATCCCTGCTCAATTGCAGCATTATCAACAACAACCGCAACAACAACAACCACAGCCCCCACAAATGGTGCAAAGATACTCTTACTCCTCTGGATCCAATCCTCAACCCCCATTCATGAATGATGCTGATCTACAACAATTGCAACAGCAACAAGCTCAATATGCTGCTATGTATAATCAAGTTTCATATCAATTATCTCAACATCAAGATACTCAGTTGAAACAACCACAACCCCAATCACAGCAACCAGCTCAGCAACGTCAATTCGGACACCAGTACAACAACTATGGGTCCATTTCTACCACTGAAAGTGGATCTCACGAGGAGATTCACTTGAACATGAGTGATTCTGATACTTCTGCTGAGGAATTCAATAACCAGCAATCCAAGTTCCAACAACAGCAGCAACAGCAACAACAACAAATCTTGCAAGCTCAACAATTACAGCAGCAGCAACATCAACAATATGTCCCTGTCAACCACATCCCGACTCCTCAGTCACAACCTCAACCTGTTAACCAGTCAATGGATTTGGAACCAGATGACATGGATTACTATACCGATAGGTTGATCACCTACTTCAGTAGCGATAACGTTGCTATTCCAGAATTCTTGTTCAACCCTCCATTGGATTTTGACATCAACAGACCAATCGATAACGAGGGTCACACTCCGCTTCACTGGGCTGCTGCGCTTGCGTCATTGAATGTGGTTCATGTGTTGATCTCTAAGAACGCTGATCCATTAATCTTGAATAATGGAGGTATGAATTGTCTGTCCAAGTTGATTCATTTCACTAATTCATATGATATGAAGAATTTCCAAGGTATTTTACACTTGTTAAGACAATGTTTGATTGTGCCCGATACCAGAGGGAGAACCCCATTGCATTATCTCATGGAATTGACTGCCCTTCCTAACAAGTTGAACTGTTTGACCTATTACTTCAATGAGATTGTGTCATTTATTGAATTCCAACAAAGGGAAGCTGAAAAGGTCGGCGAGGAATCTGAATCCGATGACAAGAGCGGTAAGAATTTGTTGAAAATTTTGATCAGTCACAAGGACAAGGAAGGTAATACTGCTTTGCATCTCGCCTTGAAGGGTGGTGTCAAGTGGTTCATCAAATCTTTATTACAATTTGGTGCTGATATTAACTCTGTGGGTGTGACCAACATCCCAGTTGAAATCTTGAAAGAATTAGAAATGGAAAACATGATGACCGTCAACGGTGGGGATCACCAGGTAAATGGATTCCCACAACAGCAACAACTCTCTCTTGCTCAAACACCATCGGTTATCCCATTCACGCCAGCTGAACTAATGTTCTCTCCAACCACTGAGTCTCCTCCATCTGCGAAACAAAATCGTGTGTTGCAACCACACCAATCAGAATTCATCCATCAACAAACTGATGCTACTCTTATGGATTCACATGTAGATGGTGCTACTAAAAATGCAAGTGAAGCTACTATTAATATGATCAAGGAAGATGATCTGGAGACCGCTCCTGTTGCTGTCATCTCTGGTAAGAATGACACTGATAATAAGGAGAACATATTTGAAGAACCTTCCGACATTATTATGCAAGAAAGCACTCCAACCAAGCAACCTGCTAAGCTGGATAGATCAGTGAAGATCAGTAACAACAGTGATTTGATTTTGGCTTCTAGTCCTGCTTCTGCTGCTGGTGATCTTCCGGTTAAGGTTTCCAAAAACATGGGTAAGAATGCTTCCTCTGTCACTTCATTCATTAAGAGCTTCAAAGAAACATTGCCATCTGTTTTAACTACTCTAAACGAGAAATTTGATGAGGAATTGAATGAACAAAATGAGGAAATCGAACACAACATCAAGACTTTACATAACTTGTCTACTGAAATTGAGACTCTTCAGAAAAAGAATGCTAACTTGTTACAACAAATTTTCAAAGATGATGAAGTTGATTACCGAAGCTTCCTGGATGAAGATTCTCTTGCTAAGTCTACTGATGGTAAGAAGTCTACTGGGTTGCAGCCATCATTCAAGAATAAGGAGAACTTAAACTTGTTATTGAAGGACAAATTAATCAACTTCAGAACCGAGTTTGAGGAAAAGAGTAATGCTCTGGTCAACTTGTATGAAAGATCTCAAGCTCTAGAATTAGCTAAGTTGGTTAACAACGAGGAATTAACTATTACTGAAGATATGCATGTCCCAGTCTCTGAGGAGGAGAACAAGAAGGCTGCTGTTGATTTGACCTTGTTGCAAATCGGTAGACGGAAATTGATCAGCTCCATCATTGCTTTCACTGGTGGTTTCACTGCTAGTAGTATCACTAGTAGAGATAGTGAAACTGGTGGTGAATTGGCATTATTGGCTGATGACAATAACGATGTCGGTGATTTTGATATTACCAGTTTGTCGGCAGACTTAAATGATGATAATTCTGATGATGATGCAATGCTAGCCGGTTTAGCCAAATTGAAGAAGGAACAACGTGAGGAGAAGAAGACTCAGGCTAAGCTTTACCTCTACAAAAAACTCATTTCTAACATCTGTGATTTACCTATGGAAGAAATTGATAGAGATTTGTTGGATGGTATTGAAAGTAGACTTGTCGATGGTGGTAGCATAGGCGGTGCCGCATCTACCCCATCTACGGTTGTGTCTAATAAAATCGAGGGCGATGTGATAGCCGTGTGATTCCCTCCCTTCAATTTTTCCTCATTTGATCTTTTCTAATGTATTATAATTACTTTTGTGTGTGTTTTCTTTGTGTTTCTCTGTCTTACTTTTAACCACTCACCCCTCTTGATTAATTTAATCTAATGTTACGTTATTACCAAAAAGAGACATTTCCATTGTTCGCCACCTTGAAAATCGATTGTAAGTGTAATCAAAGAGCTCTATAATTAATCCTTTAAATTTGTCTTTCTCGCTCATTTTTTTGGTAGCAGGAGTGGCGACGGACTTGTAAGTCCTAACTTGCATATGCGGTATTTTTTTATGTATTCCTTTGCATTCTATAAAGTGTAACAAATTTCCCCAGGATATGCATGTACAATGCATGTGATTTGTGTTGAATCTAGGTTATTTGCCTATTATGTACCTGACGCTATATATCTGCTAAGCTAAAGCTTCCCCCGTATCTACACAATTGCCTAAATGGAAAAATCCAGGAGTAGGACCCTGAGGACCCTGTTCATATTGATAAGAACATAATTAATTGGTTGATAAAGTATATATTAATTATCTTGAATCAATGAAGGTGAATTGAGCTAATTAAGTTGAGTGAATTTATCTTTTTGCCTTTGTGTAAGACTATTGCAACATATAATTTTTGGACAAACGGCAAGTTTTCCTCTTTATCAAACTTATTAAATCTTTTGCACACTCCTTGTTGTATCTCTATATTCAATTTAAGAATTAAGATCAATCAACTCCGATGCTGATCTGTAGATCCTAAGCTTTGCTGTTGTGTGCGTTAAATAAATGAAAAATGGTAGCTTGAGTAATTCCTTCGAGCTAATGTAAATGTTAATGCAAGTCTGATCCAGTGAAATAAGTTGCATATTTTCCTTATATATTGTGTAACAATTCTGTAGGAGCATGACCAATAAGGTTCTTAAGTATAGATAAGTCTCCCCATACTTTAACTTGATGTAAATAACTCATTTTGCCATCAGATGGAGTTTCAAGAATAATATAAATAGGGGTGGCTTTTCCCAACTTTTGAAAATAATTCTTATCTTCTTTCTTATTCATACTATTTCATAGCTATCCAGTCACTCGCTACTTATTAACTTACTAAACTTACGATGGAATTTGTTTCAGACAGTTACTTCTCCGCTAACTCTTTGGATTTGTTTTCTTACTATTACAATGATCCACTGTCAGTGGTTGAAGATAATGAGGACTTTGATTTGCTGTTCGCCACTGATCTAGCCCCAGAGGAAGGAGAAACTATTGGTGACATAGACTTCTCCAAAATCATTCTGGAAGGCAGCCCAGTTCCAGAATCTCCATTGTTCCCTGCTAATGACTCTAACTTGGATCACATCAATTCTGACTCAGGTGAATCCACCAGAAAATCCTCCTTTTCGATTGGCTCTGATCCAGTTAATGATTACTTAGGTTCTCTTAATAAAGAAATTGATGTTGATCTGTTTGTCTTAGAAGGAGATGAGTATAATCTTGTTTCAGTTGATGGTGTCACGGCTCGTCCATACCAGGTCCCAGTCCCAGTTCCGGAGGATTCTTTGGATTCTTTGATTCCTGAGGAACTTCTTGATACCAATGATATTGATCAGGTGAATCCTGATTACATAGAGAGTTACATAGGTTTCAATAATATGTTTGAAGAACAATATAAGGCTATCTTTGAGAAAGAGTCTCCATTCTCTGAAACAATGGATGATGATGGAGGATCATCGGTTGATACTGACTGTGGATATGAGCCTTATCATCAAGAGATTTTCCACTTGGAAACTATTTTTGAAGAGGATGAGGAACAAGAAGAAGAAATTTGTGGTGAAAAGGATGAAGACTATGAAGAAGAGCAAGAGGAAGAAGAGGAACTATATTTCGATGATGTCAAGTATAACAACAATGACAAGCCAATCAAAAACATTGGTCGTATTGAAGGTGGCTTGTACGATGGTGACTTCCAACCAAAGGCTCAACAACATCCAATCTTCATCTACAAAGATTCTCCTAAGCCATGCCATCCTTTGCCTCGATTGGATGAATTCAGAAACCTTAATAACCTCACTGTTGATCTGTTCTTGAATGATGATGGATCTCAACCTGAAGGGTTGTGGAACTACGAAGGTAACATTGATAGGGTTGTCTTGACCCCATATACTCCTAGGGTTTTCAGATACTTGAAGTCTAAGGAAGGTGAAAAATGTCAAAGAAAGACTAAGGTGATCACCAGAGAAGGCTTGTGCCCATATTGTCCTCTTCAATATTCCAGTTATGATGAATTCCAAAACTTCTATGATCTGAACAAATCTGAGTATGCTGCCCACTTGTTGAGCTACCATGGTATTTTCACTACTGGGAAATCTGTTAGGGATCCTAGAGTTCACCTCATTGGTTCAGAGAAAAAGCAAGGAAGGGATGTTCCTACAGAGTGTGTTCAATGCCCATACGATGGTTGTTACACAAATACCAAGATTGCATCCAAGCAAATGGGCCACAAGAAGTTTGCTACTTATCTGAGGCACGTCAGAAACTGTCATATGGACAGAAAGAATCATAGACGTACTCCACCAATTAAGCGCAGAATCTAATCTTTTATAGACAGTTTCTTGCCTTTTGTATTTTTAGTTTTAATTGTATCACTATCTTTCTTTAATATACTTTACTAATTACGTTGATTAACTAAAAATGTAATAATTATTGACAAAAAAGGGTATTTACTAAGAAAAATAAATAAAAGAAAAACAAAAATAAAAAAGCACGAAACAACATTAATGCAGAAGTCTATCAAACTGAACAAAACCCAAGCTAGTTTATAGAAAATATGACCTAATATGGAAAAGTAGCACCTGTTATCAATTACTCTGGGCCTAAGTCGACACCACCAATAGCCCAAATTTCCTTTTCATCTTCAATTTGGTCGGAGAACATAGCCTCATGATCACCACCAGCGGTAATTCTTTCTCTTTCGAGAGAAGCTAAACGTTGACCCACTCTCTTCGTGTATTCAGTAATGGATCTCAATTGTAGAGTATCACCGGCAGCAGTCGTAATAGTAGTACTATCGCCAATGGAAGAAACCCAGGATTGGAAGAATTCAGAACTCTCATCTTCAACCAAGTTGAAGATAGACAAGAAACACTTTTCAGCAGCCAACTTAATTGGAATAATCATATCTCTAACACAAGCAAACACAGAAGGTGATAAAATACTAATGTATGGTTTGATAATTCTTTCGTATTCAAATCTGCACAATGTTCTGATCACAACTAAAGCCAATCTTCTGGTATCAGATGAGTTGGAAACAGGCTTACACATGCAGATACTAAGTTGGGTGATAATACTCTTAAATGACTCTTCGTTTTGCTCGTCAATTTCAACATCTTTCAAAGAAAGAAGTAACTTACCGCATGCAACAACAGCATTATCAGAAACATATGCAGTTGGTGATTGCAAAGCAGCAACCATGAATTCGACGGACTCGTTTAACAAACCAGTGGAGAGAATATGTTGTGGAGAATCTTTCAAGAAGGCATTCAAAGTCAAAATAGCGAATCTTGAAGAGTTACTATCGGACAGGTCTGCTTCCAAAATCTTTGATTTAACCATCTTAGTAGCTTCATTGGCAGATAAAATCTTAGAAAGAGCACCGATTAATCTAGCGTAAGCAATGGCAGTGTCAGTACCAACTTCATCGCTGAACATCTCCTTTTCAACAAAGGTCATAACACCATTCTTGGATGTCTCACTCATCTTACTACCAGCCTTGTCAACAACTTCTAACAAGGCCTTCAACATAGCAGTCTTGACACCAATGTTTTCTTCACCAGAAGCAGCCTTGGCACCACCTAACAATTCAGTAACCAATGGATCAACTCTTGGCTGGAATTCAATTAAAGTACCCAAGGCTTTGGCAGCTCTTGTTCTCAGTAAGTCATTGGCTGGATCACTTAATGATTTCACGAAAGTACGTTGTAATTGAGGAATAAATGGACGCAAGAATTGTGGAATCTTGGCAAACAATTTGTTCAAAGCCAACAAGATGGCACTCTTAACATCACTGCTGAATCTTTCACCAATAACTCTGATCAATGGACCAACAATGACAGTGACGTATGGTTTCAATGCGGCAGCAGGTGTGTAATCAACCACTCTTGCAATACCGTTAGCGGAAATCTCTCTTTGTTGACTGTTACCATACATCAAACCATGCAAGAAAATTGGTAAGACACAATTTGGACCCTTTGGCAAGGTGAAGACGTACAAATCTTCGCTGTTCTTTCCGATTAAAGATAATGTTTGTTCCACAGGTTGGACTAATTTGTCTAATGATTCCTTTGGTTGCTTCTTGACCAAGGCGGTTAAAGCTTCAAAACTGTTCTTCGCAATGTCCCTGTTCTCATTATCCAAGGCAAAGATACATTGCACAACCAAGTCGTGAACGTACACAGAGTAATCCAAGGTAGACTTGTTAAAGAATTCAGGTAACACTTCGTAAATGACAAGAACCCTTTGTGGGTCCTCGTGTCTCATCAAAGTTAAGATTTGTTGCATTAATGGATGACAACCTTGATCCACATTAACTGAAAGTAAAGTAACAGATAAGGCATGAATCAATTCATCTCTCTTAGAATCATCAGCAATGATAGCATCAACTAAAGAGTTAATAATGGTAGATAATCTCTTGAACAAAGAGGAACCAGCAACTTGCGCTAAAGCACCTAAAGCGCGAGCCTTGATTGGAGGAGTCAACAATGATGGAATTAAAATTGGGAAAATAACATCAGCCTTGGTAGCCATGATTTCTTGTAGTGCAGACAAAGCATTGTCAGAATCACCACTATCCAACATTTCCAATAATTGTGGGATAACTTCGTCAACGGCGGAGCTACCAACAGAATCTTGGAAGACATCGAACACTTGAGCGGAAGCCTCTCTAACAGCTGGGTTTGCATCAATAAGAGTATCACGGATAATGTGAACAAAGCTATCATGGAATTCGTTAACATCAACAGAGGAACTGGATTCAATCAATTCACGAGCAGCGATACAGATACCTTGTTTAGCATCGGAGTCACTTGACACTATAGATTCTTCTAATGTAGGCATCAATTGAGACAAAGCATTACCACCAACACGTTTAACCATTTCACCCAATGTGGTAGCAGCGATAGTTCTTTGGACCTCTTCAGGTGAAGCCAATCTACGAACAATAATTTGAGTAAGAGTAGGTAGAATCTCCTTAGCAGTCTTAGGAGTGTTGGCAACCAAGGCCTTCCAAATATTGACAGAGGCAAGTCTGACTGGACCAGAAGTATCTGATCTACACACAAACAAGGAGGCCAAAATGTGGTCTCTTCTTTCTTGACCAAGAACTTCCAGTAAGGATTGGTTCACATTGTTGGACAAAGCCACCAAATCATCAGTAAGCTCTTGCTTACCACTGATACCACTGATCTTGAACAATAAATCACCAAGTAATTCGACAGATGATAATCTGATACGTGGGTTTGAGTCGGATAAACCTTTCTCCAATTCAGGTAACAACAAATCAACAGCTTTAGTAGCATAGTTTGTAACAATAAGACGACCTGATCTCAAAGCAGTATCTCTAATCTCTTCATCATTATCAGCCAAACCATTCAAAATAGGAGGAATTGTCTTGGAAATATATGGAGCAAATTGGTTACCAAAACAAACAGGCAAGAACAACAACAATGGCATGAAACCAGCACGAATGTGGGCCTTGTTAGAAGTGGTACCAGCCAAGATAGTTGGTAACATGTCATCCAATTTGCTGATACCCAAACCACTGATAACTTCAGCCAAAGCTTGAGCAGATCCGACTCTGTCACCGAGGGCGTATTCGTCTTGCAAAGTAGATAACAAACCTGGAATCAAGTCTGGGAATCTCTCTTCACCTAACTTCTCAACCAAGGAACCCAAAGCACGAGCAGCCGTAGCTCTGGTAGTTGGAACAGGATCAACAATGGCAGTCTTCAATTCAGAGACTAATTGATGCAAGTATGGGCCCAAGTCCTTTGAATCAACCAAAATAGACATATTACCAACAATTTGACAAGCCTTTCTCTTGATGTTAGAAGATCTTTCATGCATACCTCTATGAATGACATGGATAATCAATGCTAAGGAAGGACCATCAATATAATGCACAAATTGGGTCTTAATAAGAGCATCCAAAGCTTCGATTGTGTACTTAGTTGGATCACCAATAGCCTTCAACAATGTTGGAACCAGTTCTTGAATTTCAGGGTTTCTAATAACTTCACCGAATCTCTTCAATGATTGATCAGCAGCCTTTCTAACCTCTTTATGGGAGTCATTCAACACACCAACAATTTCTGGGACGATGGTGGGCAAAGATGCAGATAATTGGGCAGGATCCAAGTAAGCCATGGAACCTAACAATTCAACGGAACCCTTTTTGGATCTCCAAGCAGTGTCATCCAAGTTACTGATAGCCAATGGAATCAATTTCTTCACACCGTAACTGGTGGTGTTCTTCATGATAATTCTAGTGGCATAATCAGTGGCCTCTCTAACTTCAGGAGATTGGTCACCCAAACTCTTCAAAACGATAGGCAAGATTTCAATAACATATGGTTCAAACAATGGACCCAAAGATTGGGACAAACATTCAAAGGCAAAAGAGACACCCTCCCTTTTCTTTGGATCCTTTTTATCATCAGAGGCCTCGGTCAAATTACGAATGATGTCATTCTCAGCTAAGGCCTTGATACCGGCACCCTTAACTAAACCAGCAATACCGTATGCAGAACCTCTTCTCTCAGCTAATGATTTACCAGTAAGCAATTTCTCAAACAAGTCATCAAAGTGAGTACTCAATTTGGTATGCGTGACAGGCACCAATGGGGCAATACATTCAGACACAGCAAATTGCACATCTTCAGATGGAGTATCCAAAGCCTTCAGTAATCTATTAACAATGTTGTCAATTCTGGCATCGGATTCATCCAAGTGGTGAGCTAGGTTACCATACAAGATAATAATACTCTCCTTGATGTGATCTTGAGTCTTAGTCTTCTCATCCTTGGCAGCTAAACCTTCTTCGAAAATCTTAATTAAAATCTCCACGTTAGCCTTACCTGAGGCATTGACGATGGATAACCCTGCATCTTGTAATTCATGTCTGACATGTTCTTCTTTATCACCTAAAGATCTACCATCAATCAAGAATCTGAAAACCTTCTCCACAGAGGCAGCATCCTTGAATGCTGGAGCTAAGTACTTCAAAGCAAGGGCAACACCACTTCTTTCTTCCCAAGTATCAACGTTGTCATTGGCAGTCTTGATCACTAAACCAAACTTATCCTTCTTAGGGGCAGGTGGCTTTTCCTTCAACACATAAAGATCTAACAATTCATCTAAAGTCTTATTGAACACTTCTGGTGATTTCAAATCAATTACAGATTGTGCAACAGCCTTACCAATAGATAATCTGATACCATTATCCTTGTTACCCAAGTATTGAATCAATTGGTGTGGTACAGTTTCATCTAATGAAAGATGACTCTCATCCCAAATGGTTTGTGCAGTAGCCTTGTTGTTATCAACGTTATCAAAGCAAGCAATATACAATTCAGAGTTATAATTCAATTCAGTCAAATCAAATTCTTCATCTAGAGCCTCCAAGACGGCAGTTCTCACAAAGGTCACTGGATCAATAACCTTAGAGATAATCAAATTCAAATCAGATTCAGATGCATTCACAGAGATGTTTTGAGCTAGGGCCAAGAAACAATCCTTGGATAGCTTAGCCTTGCTTGGCACAGATAATAAAATGAGCAAGTTCTCGAGGATGGCGGTTCTTGGAATAGAATCGTCTTGGAACACTTCACAGTGGGATGACACAATTTCAATGGCCAAACTCAATTGTTCCTCTTCTGGGTCTTCCTGACTGAAATCAGTCTTCACTTGGGACTTCACCTTTTTATTCTTCAAAGCGTGAGTCTTACCGTTCTCGATGACCTTCACTAACAATGGTAGAATGTACATCAAGGTCAAGGCATCAAAGTGGACTTTATCGGAGCAAAGTTTCAAACTGAACAATTGGGAGGTCAAAGTATCAGTAAGACTCTTACCAGTGTATTCAGCTGGAACAGAATCGATACCATACAATCTCAAAGTAGTAGCACCAATCCAAGTTAAGTTGGAAGTACCATTCAACCCATTCACGGTGAACACTTCAGACATGGTCAAGAAACATTGGGTAGACAAGGATCCAACCAATCTATTGCAAGTATCGGACTTCAACAAGTCCAAGATTCTAGAAATGGCCACTGGGAACCAAGACTTAGTACCGTTGTCGACGGTCTTAGCTTCCTTAGATAAAGCAATTATGATTTCCAATGAACGACGAAGTCTGTTGTAATCTTCAGTGATAGATTTCCGGATTTTACTTTCCAATGCAATTTGTTCCTTGACTGCAGCTTGTTCTTCCTTGGTGAGTTTCTTTGTTGTTTTCTTCTTAGCAGCAACTTCCTTACGCACACTCTCTTCCCATTTCAAATCTTCATAATCCTTAGAGTTCTTGTCTAATTGAGGTTTCTTTTTACCCTCATTCAACACATCAACGACTAATTCTCCCTCTTGGGCCTTCCAAATTTCTATTTCTTGGTCGTCTAGTTCTTGCAATTCGGTGATATTCAAATCAGCATCAATGATTGGGGTAATCTTAGGAATGATAGTATCAGTGGAGATGAAGGACACGAGGGCAATAACCTGGGATACAGCAGCATAGATACCACTAGTATGTGTTGAGTCATCTGCATTTAAGAGGATTCCCGAGGCAATTTCGATGATTTCCTTGGAGTATTTGTTGACAATGTTACCTGGATCGATGTGAGTTCTTTGACAGATGCCGACCCAACCAGATTTCAAAGTTTCTAATAAGATGCTGTGGTTAGCTGGAACAAGTAATTTCACTAACAATTGTTCTAACACGTTGATATCAGCAGGTTTAGCACTCTCAGTGATAGCAGAGATGAAAGGTAACAAGTAACTAGAGGATAATTTGGATTCACCTTCTTCAGTTGTTGTTGATCTCAATTTCAAGTATTCAGTGAGAGCTTCGATACAAGATTCACCGACGAATTTTTGGTTCTTGAAATAACTTTTCTTCAATAATTGAACAGTAAGTTGTCTCACGCATGGCACCACGTTTAATGACATGCTGAAGTATAACCAGGCAAACCCGTAACTCTCGGAGATAACATCATCATCAGTTTGATCTGGTGTCAATGCAGCTAATGATCTGACAAACCATTCTTGTTCATCTTCGGTGGTGTACTTGACGTATAATTTCTCATTATTCAAGATGGAGGTATCATCTAACACAGACACTTTAGTTGATAAATCAGTGGCTCCCTCAATGGAATCCACACTTGATAGTTGAGATAAGATAGAGATAGCAGCGTAACCAGCGGCGATCAATTTGTTTGTCACTGATGGCAATGGAGATTTCACACATTCATCAATGGAAGCGACAAGTGACGGCACAAAAGTGTTTAACAAGGAGGCAGTAGTTGGAGTGATGGAAGTAAGAGAGATTAATGATTTACCTAATGAGATCGTCCAGCATTTTCTCAAGTTTTGCTTTTTGTCTTTCAATCCGTTCTTGATTAAATCTGTAGCTTTAGCATCAGCAGAAGTTTCTGTTTCTTGAGACATGTAGAAAACGTAACCCATTAGAGTGGATGCCAATGCTGAGAGAGATACTTCATGGGAATCCTTTGTTATGATTGGAATCAACCCTGTGAGCACCTTGTCGATGGTAGTCTGTTGTTGTTTAGGCACGGCATTAAGGATGTTAGCAAACAGCACTTTTTGGTCAGCTGCCGTGGCAGTAATAGTTTTCAAGATCTTGAACAATTCATCGATAATCTTGTTGACTTCACTAGTGTCATCTGCAGTAGACTTAGTGAGGATCGACACTAATGCATTGGTGGCACCTAACCTCACTGGTTCCTTTGGAGATTTCAATGCTGCAATGATTTGACTCAAGAATTTACCTTTAGAAAGTACATTCAAGATTTGAACTTGGGAACCATCTAAAGCGGCAAACAAATATGGAGTGACTCTACCGAAAGTCAATTCGGAGTTTCTTAAGGCTGCCTTTTCAAGACTTGGTAAAATAGTGGTTTGAAGATCATCGCCAACGAAGTACTGTGACACATAGCTTTGAAATGTGATCAGGGCGTACTTATCTAATGAGGTTTTAGTAGCTAGGGCATCCTTGGTGAAGTATGTAGTGATAGTATCTTGTTTAGCTATGAGATCTTCTGTTAACTTGGAGTTGTTAACGGTGATCTGAGCTAGTAATCCGAGGTGAGCTAACACCGATGAGACAGGGAGTTTCCCATCACATAAGGAATCGATGACCAAGGCAACCTGGTTATTCTTGAGGAATCTAGTGAGTCCCAATTTAGCTGATTTCTGGGCAGAAGTGATGACTCTTTTAGAATGTCTTTTCAAGTGAGCTTCCTCGATGATGGAATCATCGAAGGGAGCCGTTATGGATTTAAGAATATTCACAGAAGATGAGATGAGTTCTTTAGCTAATGGGGTAGCATGAGGGGATCCTAAGAGGAAGCTATTCCATTCGGATAACATTAATAAGTCTGCCACTGCTTGAGGTGTTCCTGATAAATCATTGATGAATTTGACAAACACTTTGAAATATTTGGATGAATCTATAGATATGAAAGTAGTGAAGCAATCTAAAGTCAAGGAATGGATTCTAGCATTTGGGTAATTATTGCTGTTATAAGTTTTCAAGATTGCCAAGCAAATAGTATTCAATTGTTGATCATTCAATTCATCATGTTTCAATTTTAATATGGAGTTAATTCGTTGAAAGAAGTTGATCTTTGTAGTTGTCGAAGAAGATTGTAAAGTGTGGAGTAAGGGAACAATCTCCGAACCCCATAAATCATCCGCTACGTCAACTGAAGTAGTCTCCATTTGATTGTATAATTAGTAGAATGGAAGTATAATAAGTATTTAATGGGTTATAAACTGAGTACTAGTGTTAACTACTATTTTTCACTAGCCTTTGACGGATTCAACACAAATGGTCGTGTACGGTTAACCAAAAAAAAAGATGAAAATTTTCAACTGTGCCACTGATGTGGCTGTGTATTGGAAGAAGATAAGGCTGGTGAATAGCTTTCCTTGTTTAAAGTCGTTTGTTTGTTTGAGATTTTACACTTTCTCTATCTATTGGTGTATTTGTATTTGATTGTGACAGCCATCGTATTGGATTCGAAGTTTCTATTAGAGATTTTAATTGTCGTTTGTCTGTTTTTCCCTTTTGATCCCCTTTTTAATATATTATCGCGTCGATTGACTCTTACGCGTAATAGTCTCGATCTAAAATTAATTTTTTTTATTAATTTCGAGTGCTATGTTAAATTTCCTAAAATGGACAAAATTGGGTTTTTTCTCCTTTGAAATGGGTATTGTTCCTAAACATTTTCTTAACCTGTTTCTTTCTTGTGATACCATTTACTTTATATCACACGTCTTTTCATTCTCTTAAGTTTCCTCTCTCACTCCAAATACCATTAATACCACATTCTTTATTTCAATTATCAATCCTTTCTAGACACGCATTAATCACGGAGGGTATAACTTTCATCACCAAATACCAAAAAAAAAAATGCAAACCGTCAACGAACAATCGTATACTATGAAATCCCAGGAGGATATCATAGCAGAGAAGATTCTTAAAAGAGCAGAGATTGCTAGAATAACGAGACAACTCAAATCAAAACTATTCAAAGCTGGTTTAAAAGTTCGTGAAAGTCAGGGCAAACTACCTTCCCCTTCTAGTTCCCCCATCAAGGATTCATCTTCCGTCTCTTCCTCCACTGCCGCCAACGATGCCACCGAAACGAATAAAGCCACCACCGGTGCCTCGGGTAAGCCTACTTCCCGCAATTTGACTACACCAATGAAAAGAAAATCATTGATCAGTCATCACCATCACGACATCGATGAAACAGACGACGATTTCTCCTCACCAGTTAAAAGACTCCACAACTCTAGCATTCCTTCGTCCCCCTTCTACTCTCAGAATAGTCCAGTGAATTACCATAACCAATCCTCATCTCAACAGAAGAATTCTACTTCCCCATTAGTGCATGCCATCCCACCAAAGACCCCACCTCCAACCACGAGATATGCAACTCTCAATGAGGCTGCCCTACAGAAGACTCCAAGTCCTCCAAAGAATACCAATTCCGCATCTCAGGCTCTCCAGAATGCATTATTCTCCACGCCTAGATCAAATAACAAAATAAAGGAATTGAAGACTCCTAATGGGCACGTCAGATACACTAACGATAATGAGGAAGGTGCCGATCTGTTATTATTCCTTTCTAATTCCCCAGCAAGAACTGTGCCTTCCAGTAAAGAAGCCAAGGAGGCAAGTCAATTGTATATGAACATGTTGGCCACTCCAAAGACTACTGCTCTGTCGATAGAGGCCACTGCATCCGCTGCTGCTGCTACTACAACTGCAACCGCATCTACAACGACGACAACGACAACAGCTCAACCATCAGTGTCCAACACATCAAGACACAACTCATCTGGGGAATCACAATTACCTTTCCCTGCTCCAACGATAATCCACCCATCTGCCTCATCATCTAATAATTCTTCTAAGAACACTGTCAATAATAAATCATCATCTAATAACGTTCTCCAAGTGCCATCAATCAATGGTGTTCCAACTACACCAAAGAATTCCGCTTCTCAATTATTGCAATTACCTAACTCGCTAATGAACACTCCAACCGCTAACAATTCTCTTTTAAAATTCCAAACTCCAGCAACTCCAACTTCTACTGCTAAAACCATGAATTTGTTATCCAGTGCTACGAAATCTACAACCACGGCAGTGAACCCATTATTGAAGACCCCCGGATTACAATCTACATTTAATGTATTAGGTCTCGATAAAACTCCAGGTACTTTCAGTATGTCCGATTACGTTAATATCTTCACTCCATCACCTCGTCATTCTAAGACTCCTGATTTCCATTTCCATAATGTTGAAGGTTATGGTCCACCAGGTGTCAATAATAGACAACAGGCAACTTCAGTGTTAGCTTATTCCAAAGAATTGAATGGTGTTGTCGGTGATGTTGATAAAGTTGATGTTGGTGGTCATCACGTTTCAAGTGATTTATAAGGGGTTTTGTTATGTTGCGTGTTTGATTTTTCTTTTTTTTCTTTTGCCTTGTTTTCTTTATATATAAATCGTTCTTTCTTTCATATGGTATACCTTTTTTCTTTTTTCTTTTTTCCTATTTATGGTACTGCTGCTTTCTCATTTTCTCTTTACGTTTCTTTTCATAGTTTCTAACAGTTCATTGCATTTTTCTTTTTCAAGAGTGTTTCATTCTCCTTGTCTATTGATTTACTCACTTCTTTTCTCCACTCATATATATTACTACTACTGTGGTTTTCTTGAATATAATTTTTATTCACGTATCAAAAATTTGTGCTACCATTTGTCCACATCGCTAAATATTAATCATTGGTCGAAAATCATCAATTTAAATATATCAATATATCTCTTTCATTGATTTAACTATATATATATATCTAAAAGAAAAAAAAAGAAAAGCATTCAAATCACTAGGGTTATTATAGTAATGAGTCTGACACAATTAAATACATTGTGTTGAAGTTTTACCACTTGTCCAATATTCAATCATACTATGATTATTACTACATAGTGATTGACCGTATGACTTCTTGTCTTCCTTTCCGTGAGTTCCATGAGTCTTTGATTATGTGAAAAATGGTAGTTAGATATTCTCTGATAGAGGGGCACTTGGTGGCACGGAAAAAGGATGCTGAAGCATTTAATGCAGAATATGGTGTTCTATCATTTTTGATCACCTTCACGGGGAATCCTAATTGGTTACACAATGATGATTCAACCAATCAAACCACCATTGCTGAAAATGAAGGTGAGTTGCATGAGATCTCTAGTCAACCGAAGTTCAACGAAAGATTAGGGATCTACCAAGATGTTACTGAAGCCTTTGAAAAATTGGCAGATTTTGCAATAAAGGAGATGGATCCTCCATTTGTTGGTAATGGGATATTAGATTTTAACAAAACTCCAAATCTAATAACAAATTTAAACAAAAAAAGAACGGGGTTTCCATTGATTATTGACAAGAAGTGCGTGAGTGCTGTTTGTCAGTAGCAAAAACTTGTCTTTGAATTCAAAGGGAAGGCTAAATTGGTGAACAATCTGATCAACCATTTGGTAATAAAATTGTATTATTTTGTGGTGATTTTGGTCAGTACCTCATGAATATCTAATATTTCCAAAAAATTCGAAATTTAAAATTTTTTCAGAGGCAAAATTTGACAAGCTAAAGGATGTTACAATGAATAATGATAATAGCTAATCATTATACTATAAGTGGCCTACCCATAGCTAGTCTGAATTATTCAAAAAATGGCCATTTATGGTCACCGTAATTTTTTAAAATCGAATAAGATACCAAAATAGGAAGAAAAACTGGTCAACAACTGCGGGTTTGGCCGAGTGGTTAAGGCGTCACGTTTAGGCCGTGATATCGCGAGATGCAAGAGTTCGAACCTCTTAGCCCGCATTTTGTTTTTGAAAGATATTGAGCAAGATGGTAGAGTATTGAGTTATTTTTTTTTGAATTAATAGTATTGATTAATTGGGGGATTATTTAAGTGTAGATAAAATGAATGACCTGATTTATTTGAAGAAAAAAGAAAGAGAAAGAGAAAAAAAAGGAAAAGAAGAAAGAAAACCGTGAAAGTATAAATTTAAATTTACAGAAAAGTAAGGGAATTTGAAGTGATATTTATACCTTTGAATAGATTGTACTTTAACCAATTAATTGCTTTAATTTTTAACAAATTAATATGATTTATCATAAAAAATAGCCAAGGGTAGCAAAATATGAAACATGAAACAAAATTATGTGTGTATGTTTTATATTAAACTTTCGTAGCACAAAATTAAAATTTTATTATTCATTATTATTCTTATTGATTAATTGAATAAAATCATTGATTCAAGCGAGATATTTAATGTCATGAATACCATTATCAATTATTAATAAAGATTTCCGATCTACTATCTCTATTAGTTTAACATTAATTGCCAGTGCTACGATATATACATATATATATATGTTAATATAACAACGCCCCTGCCCGGGGAACGCGTGCCGTTTATCGGGGAAATTCTCCCGGGTAGAATCAGCCATGGCGGTGACGTAACATTTTTTGTTCGCGGGACCTATACCTGAGTCACGAAGTTATAAAGAAGACACGAAACTGAGGCAAATGTTGAAGTCAATTAATTGAATAATAGTAATATAATAGTAATGGTATACCAGTTGTATACTCAATATAATACACTAAATAAAATATACAATTATCAAATATCCCATTTATATTACCCTCCCATTGTAATCCCAGTAATCCTCTTCTTCACCCATTTTTTTTTTGTTGAAGGCAAAATTTTTTTTTTTATTGAACCAAAAAAAATAAACGAAAATTAAACCTCCAGTTGTTCTTCTTTCTCCCCCCCTCTCTTTTCTTTCTCTCCTCTTTATATATTATCCCTTATACATAGTCTTCATTCCAATCATTTACTTTAGATAGTTTTGGCAGCACTCTGCCTTTAACCATTCAAGTTTTTTTTCTTTCTTCATATCCTCCATTCCTCCTCTCCCCTTCACTTATCGAATTAATAATATAAACACATTTTTTTCCCCTTTCTTAATCATTCCCTTTTGAACTTTTTTTAATCACTTGTTCTATTTAATCAAATACCATATCTTCTCAATTGAACAAGTATTCTTTGAACTTCATTACATACAAACTAGAAACAAAAAAATATAACACATACACCCCCATTCTCTTTCCCCATACCCATTTTTCCTCATTCCCCCCCAATTTTTTTCTTTCTATTTGTTAGTTTAGGAACCAGCAAGATATGTCATCCAATCAAGATAACTTCTCTAGACAGATACCTTATGGTGCTGATACTACGGTGAAGACATCCGGGAATAAACCGAGAACTATTCATGTTGCTCATAGACGATCACCAAGTGAGCTCACAACTTTAATGAGTATGTATAACCCCCCCGTCTCTTCCCCTATAAACTATTTACTAACATCCTCTTCTTTTACTTTAGTGGAACAAATTAATTTACAACGTCAATTGGAAATTGTTCAAGCTCAACAACAACAAATCTTACAACAGCAACAGCAACAAATGTCTCAACCAAGTTACAATGCGCCTCAAAGTTACAGTCAACAAATTCAACAAAGTCAACAGACTCAACAACAAGCTCAAAATAATCAAGGTGGATTCAATTTTCAAAGTGTTTTGATGCCTCCTCCAGCTAACAACAAAAGAGGTGGCAACAACAATAACAACTCCAACATCGGAAACAACGGAGGCCATCACAGAAGATCATCTAGTAATGTGTCAAATTCAGATTCAGAGTCTGGATTCTCCTCTCCAAGAGGTCATAGAAGAGCCCAATCATCTGTGACTTCCCTCAATTATAATGCTAAATCTGCCGGTGGCAGCGGTGGCAGCGGTGGCATGGGTCACAACAGAAGACATTCCTTAGGGTTGTCAGAAGCCAAAAAGGCCGCCGCTGAAGCTCAAGCACAAAGATCTGGCCATTCTCCATCTAAATTATCAATCTCATCATCCTCCGTTGGTGGATTAGATAACGCTCCAAGTTTAATGGCTCCACCTAGTTTCAAATTCCCTCCTTCTCCTAAACTAAATTCCATCGATGACTTTGAATTATCTAGAGGCCATTCCAGAAATAGATCTAACATGTCAAATAATGAGAGATCACCTCAAAGAACATTTCAATTCCCTCCAAGGGATAATTCACAAACTTTGGCTCCACCACAACCCGGGTTCTCCGGTGGCCGGTCTGGACACAGAAGTAGCCCTTCTGATTTGAATAGTAACTGGAGAAAGCAACCAGCCACTCCAACTGGCCAATCATTATCACAACAAAGTGGATCTTTCACTCCAGGCAGTTTTGAACAACCTCCAGGTTTCACTCCTTCTCATAGACCAAGAGGTTCATACGGTGGATCCATCTCTTCCATTGCACAATTCAATTCATCTCAAAATGGTCAACAAAGAAAATCCTTGTTTGCTCCTTACTTACCACAGAGTTCTCTACCAGAATTGATCAACGAGGGTAGACTAGTCACCGGTACTCTACGTGTTAACAAGAAAAACAGATCCGATGCTTACGTTGCCACTGATGGATTATTAGATGCCGACATTTTCATTTGTGGGTCTAAAGATCGTAACAGAGCACTCGAGGGCGATTTAGTGGCCATCGAATTGTTAGTCGTTGACGAGGTGTGGACTTCTAAAAGAGAAAAGGAGGAAAAGAAGAGAAGAAAGGATAACACTTCTACTAGACCTGGTACTGATTTAAGTGATGACGTTCACAATGATGCTAGTACAAGTTACAGTTCCTCTTCCACCGCCACCGGTGATAATTCATCAGGTTTATCCTCCAATTTCGATTCCAACGCTAGCAATGCAGGATCTAATAATAGTGGCGGTAATGGTGCTAAAACTTCTGGATCACTTAATAGAAGAGGTTCTCTAAAGCAAAGACCAACTCAAAAGAAGAATGATGATGTTGAAGTTGAGGGTCAGTCTTTACTATTAGTTGAAGAAGAAGAAATCAGTGATGATTGTAAACCATTATACGCCGGTCATGTTGTCGCTGTTGTGGATCGTATTCCAGGTCAATTGTTCTCTGGTACTCTGGGTCTATTAAGGCCTTCACAAGCTGCTAAGGAGAAAGATGCTAAGGATAAAGATAATAACAACAACCACAACAATAATAACAATAATAATAATAACCACCATCACCATGATACACCACAAAGAATTCACAGACCAAAGATTGTGTGGTTTAAACCAACAGATAAGAAAGTCCCATTGATTGCCATTCCAACTGAACAAGCACCAAAGGATTTCGTCGAAAACCATGAAAAATATGCTGATCAAGTGTTTATTGCATCAATTAAAAGATGGCCAATCACTTCATTACATCCATTCGGTACTTTAGTGTCCAAATTGGGTAAGATGAATGAACCAGAAGTCGAAGTTGATTCATTATTGAGAGACAATAATTTCTTATGTGATGAATACCCAGATGATGATTCAAGATATATGTCCGATTTACCTAGTATTAAGCCTGCATTGGCTTCAGGGACAAGACGTGATTACAGTAATGAATACGTTATTGCATTTTCTCAAACTGGTGATTTCTGTGATCATGCATTACATGTGAAGAGTGTCTCTGAGACTAAAATTGAATTGGGGATCCACATTGCTGATGCTACTTATTTCGTTAAACAAGATTCTAGTTTAGATAAAAGATCAAAGAAAAGATCTCATTCTGTGTTTTTACCTCAAAAGGCTGTTCATTTGTTTCCAAAGAAATTAAATGATTTGGTTTCCTTTAAAGAGGGTGAAAAGGGTTTAGCCTTATCTGTGGTTTTTGAAATTGATTCTGCATCATTTGATATTGACGATGTTTGGATGGGTGAAACTATTATTGAACCGAAACAAAGAGTCAATTATTCTACTGTGGACTCCATTTTGAATAATACATATATTGATAAGAACACTAATGATGCCACTTCAGGTTACATCACTACATTATCATTGATTTCTAGAGGTTTGAGAAGACGTAGATTAAACAATGCTAATTTAGAAATTGAACCTGTTTTACCATTATTAGATCAATTAGATGATGAAAGAGTTAAATTATCATTAAATCTTTTCGATACAATTTTGTCTACTTCTATGATTGATGAAATCTTCCATAATGTGAATGCTGCTGTGGCTCAAAGAATTCATGCTGCCCTTGGTGATAGAGCATTCTTGAGAAAATATCCTATTCCAACGTTAACTAAATTTGAGGCATACTCTAGAAAAGTTGCCGCCTTGGGTATCGATTTAGATACCACCAATGCCGCTACATTCCAAAATTCATTATTAAATATCAAAGATTCAGTGACAAGAAATGCTGTGGAGGCTGTTTTAATTAAATGTATGCCAAGAGGTAAATATGTTATTGCTGGTAAAACTGATCCTGATGGATTAGGTCATTATTTGTTCAATTTATCTACTTATACTCATTTCACTGCACCATTGAGAAGATATGCTGATATCATTGCTCATAGACAATTTAAATGTGTTATCACTGGTAATATTGAATCTTACAGAGATGAAATTGATTCATTGAAAATGAATAGTGATTACTGTAATTTCAAGAAGGATTGTGCTAAGGCTGTTCAAGAACAAGCTATCCATTTATTATTATGTCAAACAATTAATGAAATGAGTAAAGAAGCTGGTCAAATTTTGTGCATGGGTACAATTCTTCAAGTTTATGAATCATCATTTGATGTGATCTTACCTGAATTTGGTATTGAAAAAAGAGTTCACGGTGATCAATTACCTTTACGTAAGGCTGAATTCGATAAGAATAAGAGAATTTTGGAATTATATTGGGAACCAGGTGTTGATTCTGCTACTTATGTTCCAGAAGATGAAAATGAACCATTATCATATAGAGCTTCAATTAAAAACAAATATAGATCATCATCTGCTGAAGCTGCTATTGCTGCTAGTAATGTTTCAGATAGTTTAGTGGAGAAATTTACTAAATTAAATTTAGCTGTTCCTCATGCTAATACTGGATCAACTGGTGGTTCTGAAGCTGCTCTTGAATCATATTTGAAAGAGTGTATCACTAGAATTGATGGTGATGATTGTATTCAAGAGATTAGAGAATTACAAAGAGTTCCTATTTTATTGAAGGCTGAAGTTGGTATGACTTTACCTTGTTTGACTGTTCGTACTTTGAACCCATTTGCCAAGAAGGATTAATTTCCTCCGTCCCACCCTTTCCCATTTCATTCACTTTTGAGTTTTGGTTTTTATGCTTTTTTTCTGTTATCGTTGTTGTTTTTGTTTTGTTCTTCCCCCCCCCTCCCCCTAAAACTATCCCCCATCCTTCGTTTACCATTCGTTTTTTACCACTCTATTTGCATTAATTAATATCTTTTTTTTTTGTTGTTTACGCTCATTTTTTTTGTCCCCCCATTCCCCCCCATTCTTTTCTTTACTTTTTCCAAAGAATACCTTTTTAATTATTTATGATGAAATGTTTTTCTTTTATTCTTTTTATTGATTCCTTTATTTTAATCCTTTTTTTTATAACTCTTCCCCCTTCCCCCCTATACCAACTTTTTATACCAAAAAATACTTCAACTCTTTTATTTTAATCTTTACACCAGTAATATAATCTCGTTGGAAAAGAGAGAATGCGAAAATGAAAATAGATCAGAGGTTTAGTTAACTGTTATAACTGAAGTTAACAATTAACTACAACAATAATATAAACATACATACATACGGAAAATGGTAAGTAATTACTTAAAAGATTTATTACTACATATTAATGACACTATTATAAACTAATACTAACTTATATAAACTACTCTTTATTTTTCAGCTACGATTAAAGAAAATGCAAAAGGAGAATGCTAATAAGGCACCAGTTAAATCTGTTTCTGTTGCATTTATTAGAGCTAAACGTGATTTACAAGAATATGAAGAAATTCCATCAGTTTCAATAAGTTATGATTCTGAAAATCCAATGAAAATTGAATTAATTGTTTCACCAACTGAAGGTTATTATTCTGGTGGCGTATTTAAATTTCAATGTCAAATTCCTGAAGAATATCCAAATAAATCACCTGAATTTAAATGTTTACAAAAAATTTATCATCCAAATATTGATACTGAAGGTCATGTTTGTTTAAATATTTTAAGAAATGATTGGAAACCAACATTAACTTTACAACTTGTCTTTGCAGGTATTTTACATTTATTTTTACAACCAAATCCAAATGATCCATTAAATAAAGATGCAGCAAATGATTTAGCTAAATATCCAAAAAAATTTGCAGAACATGTTCAAGAATCAATGTATGGTGGTTACGTTGATGGTCAATCATTTGATAAAGTGAAACAAGGTAATTATAGAAAGAATTATTATTACTGAGATTCTTTAAATATTAGGTTTTATATATGAGATAGTTTAATGTAATATATGGTATTAAAAGTTAAAAACATAGGTCATACAAGGTAAGTCAGTTGGTTAGTTATATGATAAGTAAAAAAAAAAAATTTTTTATTCTCACGTGAGAAGATGTTGTTAGTTAATAGTAAGTAAATATATTATGCGAAAAGAATGCCTTAAAGAAAAAGTACAAAAGAAATAAAATAGAATAGAGATATAAAACCCAATATCAGTAACCGAAATAGAAAGAGAGTATCATAAGTGGAAAATAAACACCAGGAAACAAGTAAAGAAACACCAGTATCAAACTGTGAAAAATAAAAATGCAAGTAAATGGGGAAGGAAATAGTTGTTTAAACCTTTGAGTGACCGTGATGGTTAGCTTCACCATCGGTTGACACTTCTGGAACAAAATCGGTATCTGGAATTGAATAAGTATCAGAGTGAGCATCATCAATAATGGTTAAATCATCGTGAGCGACATCACCGAATCCGTTATTTATCACGACAGGTTGGTTAGATGAGAAAGAGGCAATGTTTGACTTACTGAATGATTCATTGTGTAAGTTTTCATTATAGTGAGAAGTGTTGTACATGTCAAAGTAAGACAAGGCTGGCTTTGAATAAGAAGTGAAAGATTTTCTAGCAGCCAAGTTTGAACCTTGAGCTGGCACGATACATCTTGAGGCCAAGTTTAAGTTGGAGATGGACTTTGGAGACATTCTAAGCTTTAGCATTTGTATGAAGATTGGAGTTTCTTTTTGGTTATTTAAACAGTAATAAAATAATAAACTGATAATGGAAGGGAAAAAAGTATCTAGATTATAATCAAGGGGAAATAATGAAATTAGGAAATATCTGGGGTATTTATATATTTAAAAAATTAATTAATTAAAATTCCCGTTTGTCCCAGTAAAGAATTATGGGAATACGGGGGAGCATGATTCAATAAGTGATTCCGTTTGCCCAGTGAAGTAATACACCCCCATATAATTGAGCCGCAGACAGGTCTCAATGAAATTGCTTTTTTGGTAAAATGGGTTAACCGGGGAAATGGCCAGTGTGACGAAATTCGGATTTTTCTAGAAGAATCCGACCATTAAATGGTCATTGAATGAGTGGTTTAATCATAAATTTAGGATTTCGCGGATCCTAAATATTTTTTTTTTCTAGAATTTAACTCAATTCCGAAATTCGCAACTCCGAAAATAATCTGGGGTAATTTTAAGCCATTCACACGCATTAAATCTGGGGAAAGGAGAGTTCCCAAACAAACAAACAAACAAAAAAAAAGATACGTCTGTGGTTGGCTCAGCTGACGTATATGAAAACATTGTGGTTTCATCGGCCCCCACGGAGTATGTGTAAACATACAACACATGATTGGATAGATATCTCCGAATACAATTGAGAGTGTATACAATTACAAAGACAACCCTAATAATCAACTGATTTTAAACACCATAGTGTGATCGAATCTTATGATTTTTTTAGCAGGTTCCCATGGGGGGGGGGGGGTGCAAATGACTCCTGGGGAAGGGGCTGTGTACTATATTTTAATATTTCATTATTACACTACTAATGTAAAGATGTGTATTTATTAGGGGGTGAGTAGGTATAAATATAGGGGTTGTAAGGGTTGTAAGATGATTCACACAGTATTATCCCGGGTTAGTTAAAATTGACAACTCTAGCATCAATGAATTCATCATCTGATCCTACTAATCTAACTAATGCTATATTATCTTGAAAATAAGACTTCTGCCAGGCAATCATTGTATCACAATCAAATGGTCCAAAAATTTCTTGCGCTTGATTTGCATTAACGTCTGTATCCGAATTATCTTGCATCCATTTATATTCCCACATATTAAATTTGGTTCCGTTGGACCCCAATCCCGGATTAAACCGATCTTCGGTATCATGTTGCTTTTCTTGTGTTTCACTGTCTTCTTCTTGCTTTCTCTTTTTATTATAACCATTATATTGCTTACCAGTGGTTTTATGTAAATGCCTTATTAATTCTTCCCTGGATTTATCGTATATGTCTTTAAAATTTCTATCACTCAATATCTCAATTAAATTAGTCAATTCTCGTATTCTAATCTTCATAGTTTTCACTAATTCATTATTTTTTTTTTGCTTTTGAACTTCTCCGTTTAACCTCTTTAATAATTCAATTGGAGTCTCTGCCGTTTCTAATTCTGGTATTAATTCAAGTAATATAGCTTCATTACTGATCATTCGATTTCGTTGTCTATCTTGAACTAATTTATCATGAACTTTTAAACGACGACTTTGTTCGGCTTCTCTAGCCTTATCGATATCCGATTTCTTAATCCCGTTTAACCATTCATCTTTAGATTCAGCTGTATCTTCTCCTTCATCTTCTTCCCTTCGTATGTAATTCCCAAATTCATCAAATCCACCTTCTTTATATTCTTGATTTAAATTAAATGATTCAATCTTGGGTTCACTCACGGTTGATACCCCATTACCTTCTTCCTCTTGATTAGTATAATATGACACAATATCTTTATCGTCTTCCTTGACTGCTTCCTCTTCCTCCTCTTCTCTATCATCTTCCATCACTTCTGGTAATTCAAAATCATCTTCATCACCTTTCAATTGATTCTCCAATTCCTCCTTACCAAGCATCTTCACCTTATACTTCTTCTTCACTGGTTCATCCTCCTTATCGGACCCAAACATATCATCATCATCGTCATCTTTCTTAACCTCTTCTTCTTCTTCTTCTCCTTCATCTGATGAATCTGAATTATATTGGCTCTCTTGAATCTTATTCAATTTCCTCTTGCGATGATCTAAATCCTGTAAGAATAATTCATCTTCACTTGGCTTATCTGTAGATATGGACATGTCGTAATACTTAACTAGTACTCCATTTATCTTCTTCTTCTTCACTGTTTACATTTCAAAAAAAATTTTTTTTCTTCAAAACGGATAAATCTTTATTCTCCGATACGATGACTAAGAAGAACCCACTAGTACCTATACACCTCTCCCTCTTACTATGCCCACAGAATCTAAACGAGATTCTAATGATCCACTAGATTTCAGTGATTTACTAAATTTAGAAGAACAATACTATCAACAAGGTTTCAAAGAAGGCCAATTAGAAGGAATCAAATTACAATTCAAGGAGGGCAAAGAATTAGGTATTCAAACTGGATTCCAAAGGTTCTTAATAATAGGACAATACAGATCATTCTTGAAATTAATACTCAAACAAATTGATGATAAATTAGAAGCAGGTGAAACGGAATCTACGAATGGTCGTAGTTATATTAAATTAAGACAACAATTTCTTAGTGTTGATCAATTATTAGATACATTATTCGATAATGGAGTTTTAAAAGTGACAAATTCAGACTATGATGTGGCAAAATATGATAAAATTTTGAAAAGTAGTAGAGCAAAATTAAGATCATTGAGTAGTAGTGTTGGTCAAGTTGAATTATTTCAATCTATCGAACAAAGTTGTCAAACTGTTGGTTTAAATATTCCACAATCTAGTATCACTGATGAATGGTAAAGAAAAATCTACTCCCCTTTATGATTACACGACTTGTTATATTAAATAAATTATACATTTCTATTTCTAATGAAACTTTCTATATACCCTCTTGAATGTAATTCTCTATTTCAAAATTAACATCATCAGCAAATTGTTTAACAATACTCCATCTAACATTACATCTCCATTTAGTATCACCAGTGACGGGGTCACCAGTTTTCAATCGAAGTAACGTTTTAAGTGATGTCAATGTAGCAATTTCACTGATTAAATCAACATCTGTGAACAAAGGTTTCTTCTCTTGATGTGAATCATATATGGATGATAAAATAGCCAATAATCTCTCTAATGAAAATGATTGTGGATAATGGAATTTATTAACACCAGAACCAGATTTCTTTCTATTCTTGTATATTCTATATCTATTCTTCACACGAGCATCCTTCTGTTTAGTGAAATAATGCATATCAAATTTAGGATCATTGACTGATGCAATGAATGCCGCCATAATCAAATATTTTGTTTTATTAGATAACTCATAATTCCCAGAATTCTTCACAGGTTCTACATCTTCCTCTTCTTCTTGTTGCTCTATGACTCTATTAATATCCACTTCTGGTTTATCTAGACTATTAATTAAACTGAATTGTGTTTGTAAGAATGGTTTCAATTTCATGAAAATGGTCACAAAATCTGTTTTATTATTCTCCCTTAATGGTTTATAAAACACAGGCCAAAGTTTAGCTAACACCGGTAATATTAATTCAATACTTGTACCGAAAAATGATATATAAGTCTTGTAAATTAAAGACACAAATGATTTGATAAAATTCTTCAATTGTGTTTCAGAAATTTGGATTTCCGTTTGCATTTGTGATATCCAAGTTAGATCAAATAATTTCATTAATAGAATATCTTCAATTTGATCAGTGGTGTAATGTCCAAAATTCACAATGGGAACCCCTAAAGTGGGCATATCTAATATATCTGATCTCTCCACGATAAACACAAATGAGAATAAATTAAACATTTCACTTTGTTCATGGAGTCTAGCTAAGATTGCACATATATCACCGGGGAATTCCACACCAGGAATTCTATCCACTTTATCTAATACAACAACTAAGGGGGTAGTCAGATATTCGGATTGATTACCCTGTTCATTTCTGACAAATTGTAATAATTGTTTTAATGATTCAATGAATGTGGAAATGTTATCACAATTGGCGACCAAATTTAGAACCAATTCCTGCTTTAAAGAGAGACACCGTGAAATGTATCGTAGTAATCTTTGGAAAAATGCCTTTCTAGATGGACACGATAGGCAATCTATAGTGGTAGATTTCAATTTCCCCTGACATTCTGGAGATTTCAAATATTCCGTTAACGTATGTGATTTTCCAGTTGATGATGAACCCTCCACAATGAGTGCCGGTTCCATCAACCGCATATCCGGATAAAGATATGCACTGAGTAATCGTAATTGATCTTCCCTGTATTTAACAGTCATAGTTAATCGAAATTAGCACAGACAGACACCGTTAACTTATATATCCACCTCTTCGTCTTATTCTTAAGTGAGCGCTGATTTCCATTTCCTGGTATCAACACGTACTTTAAAATTGACAGAACCACGTAGCTCTGCGTAAACGCGTACCTTTTTTCTATTGAAAATACTATGGTGTATTCCATTTCTTTCTCTTCTTGATCTCTTTCATACCACCCAAAGACACGTTAGGATATAGTCAATCATGTCGGGAAAGAGTTCTAATACTACTAAGGGAATGAAGCAAGCTTCGCTTTTTTCATTCTTCAACAAATCTCCAAGTGTTAAGGCTAAGAAACCAGTGACCGCTGCTCCTACTGCTGCCCCTGCGGATTCAATCACGCCTAATAGTTCGTCACCATTAAGAAGGGAGACTCCATCGATGGACCGCTCTAAATCTACCAATGACAAGGAAAACAATTCACCATTCGTGTACCAATCTAGAAAGTCACAACAACAACAACAACAACCATCACAACAGACTCAAACTCCTCCTAAATCAGCTAGAAAGACCAAGAAGGCCCCATCTCCACCACCTAAGGAACCCGAAGCAACCTCTGATCAAGATGAAGAAGACGTCGAAATGGCATTCAATGCTGCTGCTGACCTTCCCTCATCTCCATTGAAGAGCGCTAATGGGAGAGCCCCAAGAAAGGTGAATTACTCTGAACTGTCAGACGATGATGATGACGATGAAGAAGTTGCCAATAACTCTAGCATCGCAAGAAAGAAAAGAAAGACCAAGATGTTAGTCGTCAGTGATGATGATGAAGATTTTGATGCAGCATCAAGTAGTGATGATGAAATTGATGACGATGACGATTTCATTGTGCCTGACGATTTTGAAGAAGATAAAATGGAAGTCGAAGAAGATGACGATGACGATGTCATTCCATTGGAAGATTTGGGTAAAAAGAAATCTAAGAAATCAAAGGCTACCACCACCAAATCAAGTTCCCCAGCTATCGCTGAACGTGACATCTCTACTTCATCATTTGGTTCCTCTAAGCTATCCGAAAAATTCAGTGCAGGTTCATCTTACGTGGCGCCAGCCAAACAACCATACAGAAAGCCATCTTCTACTCCTATGAACCCACAAAAGAAGTTTGCTAAGGAAAATGAAGAACGTTACCAATGGTTGATCGAAGTCAAGGATGCAGAACAACGTCCAGAAACCGATCCAGAGTATGATCCGCGTACTCTATACATTCCTAAATCTGCTTGGGCCAAGTTCACAGCATTCGAAAAGCAATATTGGGAGATCAAATCTAAGATGTGGGATTCTGTGGTGTTCTTCAAGAAGGGTAAATTTTATGAATTGTATGAAAAGGATGCCGACATTGCACACCAAAAATTTGACTTGAAATTAGCCGGTACCGGTAGAGCCAACATGAGATTAGCAGGGATCCCAGAGATGTCCTTCGATGCCTGGGCTAAAAGGTTCATCGATGAAGGGTTCAAAGTTGCCAAGGTTGACCAAAAGGAATCATTGTTAGCCAAGGAAATCAGAGAAAAGAAAACCGTTTCCAAGGAGGACAAAGTCATTAGAAGAGAATTATCCTGTGTGTTGACTTGTGGTACTCTAACTGAAGAGGAAATGTTAGGTGATGAAATGGCCAAATATTGTCTTGCCGTTAAGGAAATCAATAACTCCGATGGTGGGAAAATCTTTGGTGTTTGCTTTGTCGATACCGCCACTGGGAAAGTGCAATTGACCGAGTTTGAGGATGATCCAGAGTGTAGTAAATTAGAGACTTTGTTAGCCCAAGTGAAACCAATGGAAGTGTTAGTGGAGAAATCCAAAATTAGTTCATTAGCTATGAGAATCTTGAGATTCAATGCTCACCCGGGGGCTATCTTCAATTTCTTGAAATCGGAAGCAGAATTCTGGGACCACGAAGTCACTTTTGAACAATTAACTAGAGGGAAATACTTTGCCGCTGAAGATTTGGATGATTTATCTAAGTACCCTCCCGTGTTGGTGAATTACCACGAGAAGGAAAAGAATGCCGGGTTTTCATCATTTGGTGCACTATTATGGTACTTGAAGTCACTTAAGTTGGATACCTCTATCATCTCAATGGGGAACTTTGAACAATATGATCCTTTCAAGAGTGGGTTCTCTAATGCTACCATGAGATTGGATGGTGTCACTTTACAAAACTTGGAAATCTTCAGTAACTCCTTTGATCAAAGTGATAAGGGGACTCTATTCAAGCTATTAAACAGAGCTATCACTGCTTTCGGTAAGAGATCTTTCAGAAACTGGGTTGTGCATCCATTAATGGGGAAGAAGAAGATCGAACAAAGACTAGACTCTGTGGAGTTGTTGATGAATGATAGTGACTTGAAGTACTTAATTGAATCCAAGTTAAGTAAGTTGCCTGATTTGGAAAGACTTTTAGCTAGAATCCATTCTGGTACTTTGAAAGTGACTGAGTTTGTCAAGGTGATTGACGGGTTTGAAAATATTTTATCCTTGGTGAACACACTGAAAAAGACATACAATCAAGATTCCTCCCCACTTGGGGGACTCTTGGGTGATATCATAGCCAAGTTCCCAACTGATTTAGAAGATTGTGTGTACGCCTGGTCCAATGCATTCGATAGACACTTAGCTGCTAGAGATGGTGTCTTAGTTCCAGAGAGAGGTATCGAACCTGAATTTGATCAAAGTAACGATAAGATCAAGGAATTAGAGAAGGAGTTGGATAACCTTCTAAGACAATACAGACGTGAATACAAGTGTCAAGAGATGTGTTACAAGGACGGTGGTAAGGAAATCTATCAAATTGAGGTTCCCTCCAAGGCTGTCTCTAGAGTTCCTAAGGATTGGCAACAAATGGCTTCCACTTCCAAATGTAAGCGTTATTGGTCCCCTGAAGTCAAGAAATTGGTCAGAGAATTGATGGAAGCTAGAGAATTACACAAGATTTTGAGTGAATCAATTCAACAAAAGATGTATACCAAGTTTGATAAAGATTACCAAACGTGGCTTGCTAGTGTTACCTCCATCGCTGATATGGACTGCTTGATGTCTCTTGTCAGATCATCTGAGTCATTGGGCGCCCCAATGTGCAGACCCGAATTTGTGGAATCTGAAAGAGCTGAATTGAATTTCCAAGAATTGAGACATCCATGTTTCTTGCCTGGTGGTGTTTCCGGTACTAAGGATTTCATTCCAAATAATGTTGTACTAGGTGCTAATAATGAGGGTCAAATCGGGTTATTAACGGGTGCTAATGCTGCTGGTAAGTCAACACTATTGAGAATGACCTGTGTGGCCGTGATTATGGCTCAAATTGGATGCTTTGTGCCCGCCAGTAGTGCCAAATTGACTCCCATCGATGCCATAATGACCAGATTAGGTGCCAATGATAACATCATGCAGGGGAAATCCACTTTCTTTGTGGAATTATCTGAAACTAAGAGAATGCTTGAGTTTGCCACTCCTAAGTCATTGATCATCTTGGATGAATTGGGAAGAGGTGGGTCATCCAGTGATGGGTTTGCCATTGCCGAGGCTGTTTTACATCATGTGGCTACGCATATACAATCTGTTGGGTTCTTCGCTACGCATTATGGTACGTTAGGTCAATCATTCACGTTATGTCCTAGAATTAAGCCTCTCAGAATGGGGATCTTGGTTGATGATGATTCCAAGAACATCACTTTCTTGTATAGATTAGAACCAGGTAAATCCAATGGATCATTCGGTATGCATGTCGCTGCCATGTGTGGCGTTGACAAGGAAGTTGTTGATGGTGCTGAAGTGGCTGCTAAGAAATGGGAACACACATCCAGACTGAAGAAGGCTGCCTCCGAAGATGAGAATACCATCCCATTGGGATTGCAAAGTGATATCAGCTGGCTGTTACAGGGCAAGAGCATCGAGAATTGTTGTGCCTTGTACACTGAGTCCATGAAGAAGACCGCCCTGGATACTATCTTCAAGATGATTGACCAAATGTAATTTTAGTATATATATTGTTTTTTTTGTGTTTTTTAATGTTAGTTATTTTTTTAAATTAGTAAAGAGTTGGCTCCCCAAAAAGTTCCGCTTCCCGCTTCGTATTGTTTTTTTGTTTTTTTTCCATAGTAAATAAAAGTTTCAACATACAAAATCTCTCTACTGAATCCAACAGTAACCGCCCTACATGATATGTCTTCTACAAGAGAGAGACCCAGCCGAAGAACGCGAGCTGGATCTAAACGAACCCGCAGTCAAGACCTTGAACACAATACGAGTCCCAATGAAACACTTGAATCAATCACCAATGAGACAATAGAATCAATCACAGATGACGATAACAGTTTAATAATAACAGGTGAGAAGAAAAAGAAGACAACAAATACTACTAAGAAACAGAAGAGATCCATGAAGACATCAGATGATGTGCCTGTTTCTGTAATTGCCGAGTCTTCCAATGCATGGATCAAGAATGTCACTAGGAAACTCACAAATTCGTTTCACTCACAGCCAGGGTCCAAACAAAGTTCACCTAAGAAGAAACGGTTACAATTAGACTTAGCTAAACAGGAACCACAATCTCATGTTCCATGGGTGGACAAGTATGCACCGAATAACGTTTCAGAGGTTTCTATTAGACGCCAAAAAGTTGAAGAATTAGAGAGTCACTTGAATGACATGATTAACAAGAAAACAACAAGGATGGTTGTCTTATCTGGTCCTAGTGGTGCTGGGAAAAGTACCATTGCAAGATTACTATGTGAAAGGTTAATGAAAGCCAGATTGAAGAAGACATCGAAGAGTTCCAGAAACAACAATAGATTTGAAATAAGTGCATCCGTCGCAGATGAATTACAACATGATGATGACAAATTCAATCACCTTGTGGAATTTAATAACTTGGCTACATCCACTTCGAGATTGACATCATCAGTGAATTATTTTTCTCATTTCTTGGAGCAATGTAAGTTACTCACTGGTGCCAATGAGAAATGTATCATCCTGGAGGAATTACCCAATTTGTATCATGCAGACACACTCCGAAATTTCCAAGCTAGTTTGAGAGATTGGATTATGACAGATTACAATATAGTGTTGCCACCATTAGTGGTGTGTATCACTGAGGTGGACACCAATGATGAGCGGTCAAGGAATGTCTTCAACATTGACACCGTTTTCAAAGTGCAAACTGTGTTAGGGTTCAACATGATGGACTATGAGGGCCGTGGTTGGGAACTTGTGAAATTCTTACCTGTGGCGAAAACATACTTGAAGCCTGCTTTGGAGAAGATAGTGAGGGGGGAACCCGATTTGTTCAGTCATGTTCCTGCTGCAGTGATCAAGCAGAAAATAGATTCATTAAGTAAGACTGGAGATCTTCGGAATGCCATTAATATGTTGGAATACTGGGTAAAGTATTTCTACACTCCTATTCATACAGACTCTACATTGAATAATGATATGCTGACAAAGGAGACTGCGTTGGATTTCTTCCATTACCTGGGGAAGGTTATCTACGGAACGCAACACCCTGAGGAGGAATTACAAGACTATATGAAAAGAATAAATTTATCAATGCTCCACTCTGGTGATAAAATTCCCTTGATAGATGATCTAAGACACAGTATTAATTCGATATCTATGGAGAAAGTCAGTGGTGACATTCTCTCTGTGTCTAGAAACTTTAATCTGACCTTATTAGAAAGTTACAATTGTATTGAACCACCAAACAGTGATCAAAGAGCAGAATTAGTTGATATATTAAGTGAAGTTGATGTAATGAATGCATTTTCTGGCAATGATGTCTCCCTTGAGTTAGCTGCATATTTCGGTTGTCTCGGTGTTAGATTAAAATGTGAGCAGTTGAGGGAGCAAACTACAAGTAAGTCTGGATCTAGAGAGAATAGATTGAGATTTGCTAGAGATGGTAAAGTGATGCGCAAGCAGCGTAAGATCATCGATGAGGTTAACCAATTCACTAATTCACGTGCTAAAAGATTATGCAAGCATGGTGGTGGTCAGTACACCCATTTGAGTCGTAGTGATGCTCTTCTTGTTGATGGATTTTACCAGGCTAATTGTTTGAACAGTTGGAAGGTGAGACGACATGGAAAATTTCAAGGATTACCCTCTGTGAAGAGGTTAGGTGGAGACTTCAAGAATGTGATGCTTTCTGAGAACTATTTTAAAGGTGATGAGGAGTATGACTCTGAAGAGGTTGAAAGAGAGATCTCGAAGAATGATTTGCAGTCATTGGAGCAATATTATTTGGGTGATAACGATGATGACACTGGTGAATTATACAGCAATGGTGAAAATGGTGACGAATTTGATCTTGATCCGATTGTGGACTCTGATACGGAGAAGAAACAAAGTACATTGAAATTACTAGAAGAAGAGGATTGGGATGATTGGGATGATTCATTTAGTGATGATTCCATGGTCATGAAGATGTAATACTAGAAATAAATCTTTACTAAATAGATAAACTACAGAAGGAATAATAATAAAAAACATTAATTAAAACAGAAAGATCCAAGGAGATAGTTAGCCCAAAATATACATGTAATCTAGAAACAAAAAAACAAAAACAATCTAATTTGCCTTGTTAGCTTCTTCCAAGGCATGTTCAAAGAAATGTTCATCTTCACTGAGATTTTCCTTGATGATGTCCAATCCACCTTGGAAGTCACCACCGATGTACAATTGAGGGAAAGTTGGCCAATCTGAGAATGTCTTCAACCCCTGTCTAACGGCATCATCCTTCAAGATATCAAAGAAACCGAATCTAACTTGATGTTCTCTGAGGATGGCCACCATTTGTCTAGAGAACCCACACTGTGGGGCAGATGGAGTACCCTTCATGAAAAGCATAATTGGAGCTGCCGTAGTTAACTTTGTGAGTCTAGCATTAAGTTGTTCAGGGGTTTCCTCTTCGAGTTGTTGTGGTTGTGCTGGTGCATCTGTGACAGATTGAGTAGTTGGTTCAGCCTGTGCGCCGCCCTGTTGTTGAGATGTTGCCTGTGATGATTGTTGTTGGGGTTTATCGGAGAACTGATCAAGTGCGGAAACAAACTCTTTAGGGTCTGCTCCACTGAGTTCTTTAAGAATGGTACCATTTCTGATCAGCACAAAGTAAGGCACTGCAGAGATATCAAATAGATCTGAGATCTCTGGGAATGTATCAGCATTTATAGAAAGGAATGATGTAGTTTGATTTTGAGCAGAGTCTGCTAACGTTGACACCACTTTGTTCATCTGAATACAAGGGGCAGCCCATGGGGTATGAAAGTAAAGAGCCATGAGTTTACCCTGTTCAGATGTTAAATCGGAGAATTGCTCCTGTGATGATATTTCAATTAAACCCATTGTTAATAGGTAGATAGAGAATAATATTAAGTAATGAAGTTGTTAAGTAAAAAGGAAAAGATCAAAGGATATAAGTTATTGAAAAAAACAATTTTTTTTTCTTTTTGAGCTGTGGCGAAAATAGCTTACTAAATATTGTGCGATGATTGGCTGTATATATACTATGTTATACTGGAGGTAAAGTCCCAAGATTTTGATTATGTTTATCCCAAATAAGAGGGGCAGACAAGCAGCACGCTAACACCGATATGTTTATACTGTAATGCATTGTGGCTTGTGATGGAACCGACACGGTGTACTTGTTTGTACCTGACAATCATTAAAGTGAGCCTAGTTGCGCAGGAAATATCGGATCGTAAAGGGTTCAAGTCGATTTGCGTCGATTTGGTTAAATCGACGCAACATGATCTACAGCTAATCAGGTTGCACCGATAGGTCAGTAGGGGCAGGGAATGGTGTATTCAGTGGATTGACTTTGATGTGTTTAATACGTAAAGGGTAGAACAATCAAAGGGATTTGGTTAAATCAGAAGAATAAGTTATGGGTGGATGCCAATTGAGTAACAAGTACTTTTGATAAGTGTTCTACTAATGGGTGACTATTAAGAACTTATTGGGTGCATACCCTTAGCTTCTTCAGCTTTAACTTCCTCTCCCCATGAATGTCTTCTTTTACCGTTAATCTCTCATAACTATCATCGACTGTTCCTCATTATTTCATTTCACATAAAAGAGTCATGTCAAAGCGTAGCTTACTGAGTAATAAGAATATCAATTATTTGTGAATCAATTAGCATGATATATTCCACAAGTTTTCTCAATATATCTTGTTCAAATCATCAAAGGATTAGTCGTGGCTAACAATTTGAAAACCAGTATTAGTAGGTAACACTTGTACATGTTCATTGTTTTGTTTTCCTAAATATATATTGATTGCATCTTCATTTATTCATTTAATCGGTCGGTATTTAAGATATTTATCAGTGAATAATAAATTAAATCTTTCTGATCCCGATAGGATAATTAATTATATAACAATTTTAATAACAAGTTTTCTTTGATTTCTGAATAGCAAAATGGGTAAACCAATGTAGAAAAAAAAAAAGATATAGATAATCTATACCTAAGTCAGAACTGCTTTACAAAAATACTCAGGAACCATCGGAGATACCTCCAAGGCTATCCTCATTCACAAGATTCACCGGGAAACTAGCTTATTTTATACTAGTTTTTGTGCCGTAATTCCAGTTTGGGATAATGACACTGGTAGCGACATCGAACAGAGCGACCACGTTAGCCATATAAGTACTGTTTTTGGTCTTACTAATTGAAAGTTGTTTACTATTAACGGTTACAGGAGCACCTGGTATTAATAGTCAAACATTCTTGAACATGGAAGCAATTTTATAAAGATTTTTAAGTCCTCATCTTAACGTCAAGATCTCCTAAAGTAACAAAGACGAAAATGCAAGTTAGCTGCAGACATCACGAGCAGACATAATATAGTAAACATATCTGCACGTGAGGTATTTTTTAAATTTCAAAACTTAACACATTTCCATTATTTAAATACAAATTTCAACAATTTTATCAGATATATTAAAATTAGAATTTTATTATGAATCTATTTATATACTTGTACTGCTTCTGAAAGGTTCAAACTTGCCAAAACTAGTTTCTAATGTCGACAAAGTGAAACAGGTAACATAGAAAACAATGACATTTTTGTCCGCAAGAAATGGCCGGATGGTCTAGTTGGTTATGGCATCTGCTTAACACGCAGAACGTCCCCAGTTCGATCCTGGGTTCAGTCATTTTCTTTACTTTTGCTCCAGCCGTTCTAGTATAGTGGTTAGTACTCATCTTTGTGGCAGATGCAACCCAGGTTCGATTCCCGGGAACGGCAGCAATTCTTTCTTTTTTGTACTTTTCGTTGGTAATATTACATTCTCTAACCAATTGACTATCTGTATAGACCTTCAGAATATCTTTATTCATATTATTCACAGAGTTATTCAAGTTCAAATTGGAGCACTTGTTTTAACATTAGTCAAAATCAAAAAATCAAAAAAAAAGCGACGCGTATATGATTCAGAGTGAACTTATATGATTATACTTAAGAGATGCCCTATTTGATCTGAGGTTACCCAATGAAGTTGAAAGTGCTCACATACGATACCTCAACTCTTAGAGATGTGCTCAGTTATATGACAAATCTACGGAAGCTCTCCGTTTTCCGGTTCACGGGGGATTACTTACAGATCATCTCCTCTGCGGTTAATGAACCCCAGGTGTGGTGTAAATTGGATAAGCAAACGTTTCAAACGTACGAGGTGGAGTCCCGTCGAGACAACGTAATAGCATTTGAAATCAATATTGAACCATTGATCCAGGTGTTACGAAATTATGATCATTCAAGTCAAGATAGTTTGATGATGAGATTACAATCTAGACCACCAGCGGTGCGGGCCACGACGACAACTGCAGCCGGGGCAAACAACAAGTATAGATCTGCTGCGTCTTTATCCATTTACTACTCTGAACAAATGAATTACTCTACCTCGGTGAACCACTCTTTCAGTATTCCGGTGAGATTACTCAAACAAGAAACTGATGAAAGAATAGAGGAACCCTCCATTGGTGCCATGCACGTTGCCCTTCAAATTCAATGCGATTTACAACCACTATTTAAGAGAATAGAGAGATACAAGACGTCAGACTCCATTATGGTATCTGTGAATAAACTAGGGCAACTCAAATTTATCATCGAGGAGGAAGAACGCAAAATTGAAATTCAATGGAAAGAACGGCTTCGAACGACAACTACAGATGGAAGTCAGGCTGACGAAGAACAAGATGAACAGGCAGAATTGGAGATGCTCAGACCTACTGTTATTAAACTGAAATTGAAATATTGGAATATCGGTAGCAAATTGCTCAATCTTTGCGATGATTCGATGTCCCTCATTGTGCACGATAATGGATGTGTGTTACATTGCTACCTAGACCCAGAACAAACTTGTGATATGTATTTCTATATAAACAGGCTAAGCTTGGTGGAGTTATGATTTACGGTACTGTATATTTTTTTGTTTAATTAATTGCCATATATTGGGAATGGCTTAAAGGAGAGTGTAGTATAATGAAAAGGGTAAAAAGCAGGAGAGAGAGAAAAGAAATCTATTAATCCAAAGGAGAAGAATACTTATTTTTTATGATTTTATTTGTTAGCCTTAGCAAATTCATCTAAGAACTTGGTTAACAAGCTGACACTTTCCAGAGTACAGGCATTGTAAATAGATGCTCTCATACCACCAACGGATCTGTGACCTTTCAAACCGGTTAACTTATTGTCAGCGGCTTCCTTCAAGAACTTGGAATCCAAGGAACCATCCTTGACAGTGAAAACAACATTCATTCTTGATCTAACTTCTGGGTCAACAGGTAACTTGTAAACATCTGGGTACTTATCCAAGGTGTTATACAATAATTCGCTCTTAACTTTGTCATTGATTTGTTGAACTTCGACACCACCGGTAGCTAACAAATCTTGTAACACCAAATTCACAATGTGAACGGTGAAAATTGGAATGGTATTGTAAGCAGAGTCATTCTTGACCACAGTTGGGTAGTCAAAAGCGACAGGCGTCACAGGTAAGTGCACCTTCTTCAATTCATCAGGGGAAGCCTGATCCAAGAGGGTCTTCTTAATGATGTAAATGGAGATACCAGCGAGACCGACATTCTTTTGAGCACCAGCGAAAATCAACCCGTACTTGCTGATATCAATGGATCTAGAAAAGATGTTCGACGAAAGATCGGCCACGATTTCGACACCTGGGAATTTTTCGAATGGGAATTCCTGGAATTCGACACCATTAATGGTTTCGTTATCACAGTAGGCCACATATGATAAGTCAGAGACGTCCTTTGGGATGGACCACTTCTCGACTGGTGGAATTCCACCCCATTTACCGTCAACTTCCTTAGATGACATAATGAGTTCGGTATCAATACCTAATCTGACAGCTTCTTCGTAACACTTCTTGGACCACACACCAGTGACAACGTAACCTCCCTTGCCCGGTTTCCCGGTCTTTTTGAAAAAGGCAGCAGTGAGATTCGTGGCGATGGATGAGAAACCAGTGGTTCCTCCACCTTGCATGAAAAAGACTTCATGGGTGTCTGGCACATTCAAGAGTTTGACAATGTTTTTTTTGGTGGTAGCAATGATATCGGCTGCTTCAGCGGAACGGTGAGAGATTTCACCGGCACCTAAACCGGTTTGGTTGTAGTTGATCAAGTCTTTGGCGGCTTGTTGAAGCACGGCAGATGGTAGTCTGGCTGGACCAGCTCCAAAATAATTAGGTTCTTCTCTATCTAAAACGGAAGCCATGTTTATAAAGTAATGAGAGGGTTCTAATTGAAGTTAAAGAAAAGAAAAAAAGACGACGTATAAAAAGCAAAGATAAGCCAGATCGATATAGTTTTTGTACAGCAATTTGAAAAATTTCGAAATTTTAAATTTCAAAATGAACGGTGACTCAAAGAAGTCAAAATTATGTTTACGGCTCACTGGCTCACTGGCTGTTAGGCTGACGTGGGGAGGAACTAGAGTTTCATTGGTTTATGGCGATGCAAGTGCAAGTAGATAAGATCTTTCCCTATCCTTCAAGTATCATGATAGTAAATCGGAGCAATACTCATTCTCTTGGGGTAACAGGAATTGCCCGTATACATTAATTCCTTTTTATAGTTTGCTAAAATTGTTCTTCCGGTTCCCCTTAACTCTAAAAAAACACACAGAAAGTTCTATTGAAAGATACATACACTAAAAATTAAACACAATTAAACAAAAATGGACTATTGATAATCGATAATCGATATATATATATATGTATATAATATTTATCTACTCCTTCTTGACATCCTCCAAGTATTTGTTGTAGTGATCTTGCTTTTCGAAAAATAAACCTTCGAACTTACCATCATTAAGAACCTCTCTCTTGGCCAAGAAATCCAATGCAACAAGTTTAGGCCAGTTCACAAACTGGGCACCATTTTTGACCAAGTAACGGAATGACACAGTGGCCAAAGCGAAAAACACAAACAGGAAGGAATAATTCTTGAATTCGGTGAGTGAACCCTTAGGATATAAAATCGTGGTAAACACAATGATCGCTGACGAGATGAACCCGTACGGCACAGCTTGAGTCAATGCTGGTCTCACATCTGGGAATGGAGAAGTGGCAATCTCATATGGTAACACATTACCCAAGAATAAATCATACCCGTCTTGTCTTGGACCATCTCTGTAATTGTTCTTGATGTATCTAGTAATCGAATTATTAAGATCATTAAGGGCACCCTTCTTGGTTCTCTTACCAGTTCTAGTGTAATCAGTCTTCAAGGCACCGGTACCAGAGTATGCACTTGAGACAGCATCCGCATTATCAGCCCAAATATTCTGGAACACGTACAAGAACTTTGGATCCACGGCACTCCAATCTTGAGAACCTTGAATGATGGAATCTGCCTCCAATTGTTCTTGCAAGTACCAATGAGCTAAAGTAGATTGTACAACGTTAGTTCTGTCAAGACAATCCATACAATTAGTTCTCACAGTGTGCTTTTGCACACTCTCTGGGACAATCTTCTCACCAACCTCATAACTTGAATAATCCTTTTGAGATAATCCAATCTTGGATAAATGTTCTAATAATAATTTGACTCTCTCCCATCTCATCTTTCTACACTCGTGGTGGAAATCAAAATAGGTGTACTTGATGTTATCGTCATCTAAAGCGGTCACGGCTCTTTCGTAAGCCAATTTAACTGGCTTCTCGTAACCCTTCTGGTTCACCAAGTTGACTAGGTAGTTGGTACCGTATTTCTTGATTGCCTTATTGAAGTGTTGTCTAGTAGCAGTGTAATCGGATGGCCCTAATAACAAACTAGGCTTATATTGCAAGTTGTTCATCTCGGCCCAGTACACAGGCACAGAACCTCTAGTTTGCAAATAGGTGGACACATGGTCACCACCATTGTTGTGAACGACAAGGAATTGCTCAGTTTCGTTGAAGTTGGCAACGTTACCATCCTTGTCGATACCTCTACGGAAGTATCTAGTCCCAGCTCTGAATCTGGATCTTCTAGTAACCAAACCAAAAGTGACTGGCTTCAAATTGATAGTGGTTCTCACAAACTTGACATACCCATAGATCACCGGAAGAATGAAATTGAGTGCGAATGGCTGTTTTTGAGCTAATTGGATCAAACTCTCAGAGACAAAGTAGTTCCACATGAACTCGGAGTCACTACCTGGAACACCTTGCTTACCGAATGGTTTAGTCAAATCGTAATCATAGGATAAGAACAAAGTTGCAGCAGACAAGTGGGTCTTCAACATGGACAAATACTTTGTTTCATCCTCATCGACTTGATACTTGTTTTGGGATAGTGGTAACACAGAAAACCCAGTAACTTTGTAAATCTTCTTGTCACCCAAAACCGTCCCAACGTCTGCCACAGAATCAATGGTGATTACATAATGGTTGATGTGTAAATGAATGATCCCGAGAATACCGGAGATTCTATTGAATTGGGTATACACCTGCTTTTCAGAGTCAACCATTTGGGGGACACCACTATTGGAAATCAATAAACTTTTGGATGCATCGCCGAACGGTATTCTGACAACGTACCCTTCCTCAGTCTTTGCAATTTCTAAACTTTGTGGCAATGCCATTGTGACTATAGCTCTATCGCAATTAGAGTTCGTTTAACACAACTTAAAGGATTGTAATAAACAATAAGTATATACACACGTATTCGTAAATTACAATTTCAGAAAAAATCTAAACAACGCCGCCGGCCAAAAAAAAAATAATTTTTGAACAAATCGGTAGCACAAGTTTTTACTAATAAAATAATGTAAAAATAAATAATATATTGTCTATAAAAAAAGGAATTAGTAGTCTAACACATTCAACTTAGGGAACTCTCTGATGTTTGGCACTGGTATCTCAGGGATCAGGTACACCATACCACGATCGTCGATTCTTTCACGGTCTCTTTCACTGATATTGTAAATCTCCACAACGTGTTCTTTCAATAATGCAACAACTTCAATAAAGTTCCGTTGCACTTGGTATGCTTGTTCATTCATCGATCTTCTTAGCAGGGTCTCAATCAATCTGATAGCCTCAGACTCTGTCTTCTCCAGTCTTTCTATTAATCTACCAACAGATTTAATCAAGTATTCCTCCTCGTAAATGGTACCCTTCTTTCCTCTAGCCTTCTTTCTCTCTTCTCTTCTTCTATTCTTAGCAGTACGTCTTGAGGCACCAGTCTTTGCAGTACCGGCAGTCTTACCCGTGTATCTAGTGAAGAAGGACTCCTTGGTAGACGTTTCAGAAGCAGCAATGGAAATGTTATCTGGGGTGTCTCCCGTATCACCGTTGTCACCATAGAAGGCAAATGGATCTTCCTGTTTCTTGGCCCTTAATTCTCTCAATCTGTTCAATTGGGAGTTAATTTGCCCCTTACAATCAGCCAATAATTCTGCAATGACACCGAACCCCTCACCTAGTGCGGGATCAATCACTTGTTCAATCAACTCGATTTTACCCTCTTCATAACATAACAAGATGGCTCTATCATAGGAATACTCCTTACAGTACAACTTCAATGAATCCTCAATGTTATTCAAATACTTGTATTGAATGAATGCCGCAGCAGAATACTCATGGATGTCAGTCAATGACACAACCAATCTCTCAGCGGTGTCCACTAATTGATCCTTCAATGCAGGCATCGACGCCAACGTCAATGCTTCATTCCATTTGTTACCCAGAATGTAATCATCTAATGCATCTTCAAATAATCCTAATTGTTCAAAAGTGACACCTGCCTCGGCATACTGCTGAGACCCATGCAAGTAATCAGCAAAAGCCCGTTGAATGGCACGGAATCTCTCCTCATTGGAACCGTGGTAAATCTTCAATGCATGCTTGTATAAAGCGTGGTCGATCACATACGTCAAGATTTCACTATTGAGATCACCATTGGCACCCTCTTCAGGAGCCATTTGTGTGAGTGAGTCAAGAGCCTTCTCAAAGTTCTTCAAATGAGTGTCAATCATGAATCTCTTTCTCAATTCAGGTTGCACATGTAAGTTTTGCAAGAATGGCAAGTATTCCTTTGGATCCATTTGTGATTGTTGAGCGATAACTAAAGTCAATGGAATATTATAAGTACCAAGACAGATATTATACAATTTGAGCACATCTAATAGGAAACACAAATGTTGCACAGATTTCTCAGTTTCAGATTCATTGGTGAACCCACCAATCAATTCAAGTGCCTCTTTAGTCTTTGGTGGTGTCTGACAAGCATAAGCGGTGATGATACTTTGTAAGTATTTATCCTTGAAAGCAGGGGTCAAGAGCACATCCAAAACTGCCTGACAGATTTTACCAATCTTGTCTTCTGTTTCAACTGGTTTAGACTCAATCTGTAATCCTTGGAAACTTTTGAGTAATTTCTGTTGATATGCCTCTTGTTCATTCTTTGGTTTAGTCAACAAAGATTCATCTTGGTGAGTGGTAGCTAGAGTTTCCTTATACTTTGTTTCACACACATTTTCCTTCAAAAGACAAGACAAAAACAAATCCAAATACTCAACTTTACCCAATTGTTTAATGAAAGATTGAATATTGTGGAAAAATAATTCAGGGTTGTAATCATGCAAAATGTCCAAGGCAATTCTGTGGGTTCTACATGTTAAAAAGGCATCACCGTACCGCTTTTCGTTAATCGCATTTCTGACTTCGGTTAACACCATGATTCTTGGACTGATAGTTTCCAAATTACCTCTTGGAGCTTGCAAAACCACGAGAGATCTAGATGGGATCGCAGAAACCAAAGTGGAACCTCTTTCAATCATCCGTGTTCTTTCATCATGACCAGCAGCATCAACATCAGCGGTAGCATTAGCAGCAGCGTTGGAATCCAACAAGTTCTCATTCCCAATATCTTCAAACAATGCAACGTTATTTAGTAAATGAACAAATTTCAGTTCATGCTGAGCAGTGGTGTACAACAAATGGGAATCCGTCAATAACATAGAGGTCACACTGGAACACAATGGTTTCGCCTTAGCTGACAATTTCCCACCTTGAGTTATCCCGAACGGAACATAGTGTGGAATTGCCTCATCTGTTTCCGAATTATGGTGATCGATGACGGCGACCCCATAAGTGTTACAAATTTGTGGGAATTTCCCCAACAGGATAGTATTGAAGTCATGCAAATCTAATTGATACACCGATCCATCCACGGTTTCAAAAGTCAACGTTCTCCAATCAACGCTTGGTTGCATGAGTAATGCCTTACATGGGGCAACATCCCAGGTTGACAACACCTTCACTTGCAAAACGTCAGCGATATCGAGCAACACAATCCGAGACATAGTCTCACTATCAAACAACACAGCCACGGTGGAATCATCCCCGACGATGGCAACCTGTCTTAAACGATTATCATTTTCACATAGATCAGTCTTGGCAACAGTACTGATAACTTCTGGATGTTTACCACCCTTGATGATATTCTCTAAGTCAACAGTAGCAATGGAGAGTGAATCATTTGTCAATATGGCAAACACAGAGTTAGACTTTGACACAGCCATGTCAACAATATTCTCATCAACTTCGATCTCTCTTAGAGAAGCCGGTGGTGGCACGTTAGCCATAGCTAATGGGGTCAGTAAGCAAGTGGTACCGTCAGAAACTAACATCATACCAATATCTATTCCAGCAGCGGTAGGACCTGAAGTGACACAGTAAGTCATATCGACGATTTCCACTCTGGTAGCTGTACCCATGAGTAATCTTAATGGTTTTTCTGGGTGAAATTTGATGAATTCAATTGGTTCATGATGGGAAGTGAACACTTCTGTTTTCAAATACCAATGATAATTCTTAGTAGTCCAAACTTGAACAGAGTCATGTAATTGGAATGCGATAATTTCACTATTACAAGACCAATCAATGTCAATAATTTTTGCCCCCGGTGGTAACCGTGATGTGAATTCACCATGACGCAATCCATTTCTTTCAAAGAATATTAAATCTAGTACTTCTTCACCGATTTCTTCTTCAAACCGTCTCTGCGTGGATGCAATGAGTGACCCTTGTGGTTTCCATGCCAAATTTTCTTCTTGTCCATCAACTGGTTCTGAACAAGAATCCAATTCACCATCACGGGAGTAAACTCTGATGACACGTCTCACTTCATCTGGTTGTAATTCTTCTTGACTGGTCACAGCGAAGTACGCACAGTCACCTCTCCAAGAAATCTTACATGTTTGATAATCGAACATCGACAATTGACCAGATTGTAATGGTGTCACTGTAGGGTCATGTAAAATAGCATTATCCGAGTCAATATTTAATCCAGCATGCTTCAATGCTAATCTTTCTCTTTCAAGTTGTTTTGCACCTTTACCTTGAAATTGGGTTTCTCTTTTCCCCCAACCGACGGAGACCTGATTGGATCCAGTTGTATTGACATCATTAGGGTTCATGAATTTCTCAGTGATTGGTTCAAAAAGACGAGACAACAATAGGATGCTTCTGTCTGCAGTGAGTAATGCCAGGGTTTCCTCATCGGGGGACCATTCAGCAGCTAGGGTACCCGAATCTATGGACCCGACAATCTCCACTGTAGTAGTGTCTGGGTCAGGTTGTGAATATTCATAAGTTGCCGTGATGATATCTCCCTGAGCGAACACGAATATCAATTTAGAGAGGTCAGATTGATGACTGAATGAGAGAAGTGTGTCTTGTTGTTTAATGGGGAAAGAAGCTAAGATATTGATGGCACCTGTTCTTGTGAATTGTTGTACTTCCATAGTTTGTGATTCTGGTGAACTTAGCACCACTGTGATAGAATCTGTGATCACATTGATCTGAGATGTGATCACTTGCAAATCCGGATACGTTCTTGATTCCGGTTGCACCACACCATGATTGAGGATTCTTAGATTCTTCATTATTGGTTATACCTTTCAATGGAGGGAGTAATATTGGTCATAATTACTAGTAAACCAGTTTTTACGTCTTTTTCTGAAAATTTTTTTTTTTTATTTAATGATGTGTGCGGCTTAATATTATTATGTACATGATTTTAATAGTTGTATATACTTATTTAGAGCCATTAGTGTATGTGAATCTGGATTCCACCACTGGCCAATCTATGCTATTCCAGACATTTTGCAAGTACTTATCCTTACCAAAGACACCGTAGTCTCTGACGTAAAAGGATGGGTTCATACCAATAGCTAGTAATGGTTCGAATGAGTATGGGAATGCTTCATAAGTTTCTTGAGCTTCTTCGACAGATGGGATCTCCACTGGGTTCAATTCAACTGGTTCATTAGGGTCAATAGAAGCAGCACCTTCAATGAAGGATTTCTTCTCATAGTAAGATCTACTGGATGCCAGTTGACCAGATCTAAATTGATGAGGAGTACCATAGTTATAAGTGTTAACCACCACTAGAGATGAATGTCTAGATAAATCTGTTCTAGTTTGGCCCTCTTCTGGTTTCATGAATCTGTGAAGTAACCAAGTGTACCCGTTACCCTTGATTGATTTAGCAGAGGCAAACATAAGAGCACGTAATTGTTGATATGAATCGAATGAATTATCGATCCATTGATTAAATTCTGCTGATGGACGATTTGTATCGATGTCATGGATTTCTGGTGTTTCCAAGAGTGATGCTGAAGTTGGTTTTTCTATGGTTGTTGTATTTGTTTGCTTTAATGAGGATAAGAAATAGAACAAGTTATAAATGGAAGATGCAGATTGGAAAACTAATTGTTCAGATGGTTGTTTTGATGTTTTCAATAAAAGTCTATAATATTGATCAATCACTTTATTTGATGTTGTCAGAGTGTAATCATTATTGAAATTTCTTGAATTATCCTTACGGAATGGGTTACTCTGGAATGCAGAATTATTATTTTGCACAACGAAGCATGATTCTAATTCTGTTTTGCTTTGTGATTGACTAATTCCAAATTTAAGATCTTCTAAATTATGTGATGATTGAGTGAACCACACATCTTCAATGGTTTTACCGGTGAGTACACCGGAGACTCCTTCTGGAGTTAAATTATCTATAGATGGGATTTGAATCACTGGTGAAGAAGCTCCACCATCATTACGTAATAACAATTCTTCATTTAAATTTGGGGCCACAGAATTTAACAATCTTCTACCAGAGATGGTTGTTCCTCTGGAAACGGCAAACATGGCTCTATGTGATAGCATGATGATGTAGACTGGAGATTGGGTACTGGATATTGATAGAGTAATCTCTTTAAAAATTGATATTTTCGTTGAAAAAGTTGACCAAAAAAAGTTGAAAAAAAAAATTTGGAAAACATTGGTTGAGACACTACTGGGGAGTAGCTAGAGTAGGAAAAGAGTACGAGGGGTGGGAGAAGAGAGTACGAGAGGGAGAAGAGATGGAGAGTACAGGGAGAGGGCGGGCAAGGAGTAGGAGAGTAGGAGAGTAGGAGAGTAGGAGAGTAGGAGAGTAGGAGAGTAGGAGAGTAGGAGAGTAGGAGAGAAGAGGGAAGAGAGTAGGAGAGAAGAGGGAAGAGAGTAGGAGAATAGGAGAGTAAAAGGGAAAGATAGTAAAAGAGAGGAGAGTAAGAGAGTAAGAAAGAGTAAGATTAACAGAGTAAGATCAAGAGAGTATAATTGAGTATAACTCAGTATAAAGTAATCTAATCTAGTACACGATAGTACTCCATATTTAGTATTCCGAGTAATCCGTTAAGCCTACATTACCCGGCTAACGCGAATAATTTCCACCCGCGCGTTCCTGTATATCACTTCCGGGCTGATTTCTTCTTTGAGTTGCCCTTTTATGAAACTTGTTAACCCACTTTTTTTGTATTCTCTTTTTTGACCTCTTTTTTTTTTATTCTATTCTTATTCTTCTTAGACCCTTGTTTAAGATCATTATTTTTGTATTATATATATATATACATTTAGTTAATAAGGAATCACTTTTAACAAATAACGAATATTAATCTCAAAAGGAAAAAAATTATATTAAATATAAGTGGACAAGTAATACACAATTATACTACTCCTCCTCAACTTCCTGTTATCTTTCCTTTCTGACTCATAATATACACGCGTTGTTCAATTTATATCATTAACAACTTCTATTACAATTATATAAGTCTATTCAATCAATTGATTTTATATACTTCACTTTAGTATCATATCCCACCCTCTTATCTTACTTCCCCCCCTCCCTCGTGCCTTTCTTTGCCCTACGAAACGCCATTCTCTTTTTTTTTTAAATTTTTTTTTTGAAGCAACACAAAGCTAACCCAAAAAAAAAAAAAACAACAACTGATTATATCACATCACACAAACTTTTTTGTTTTAAACACCTTCAATCCCCCAACCGACAATGTCTGAACCACAAGAAGCCGATATCGAATCCATCATCGATAGATTATTAGATGTTAGAGGATCTCGTCCTGGTAAACAAGTTCAATTACAAGAATTCGAAATTAGATATCTCTGTACAAAGGCTAGAGAAATTTTCATTCAACAACCAATATTATTAGAATTAGAAGCACCAATTAAAATTTGTGGTGATATTCATGGTCAATATTATGATTTATTAAGATTATTCGAATATGGTGCTTTCCCACCTGAAGCTAATTATTTATTCCTTGGTGATTACGTTGATAGAGGTAAACAATCATTAGAAACAATTTGCCTTTTATTAGCTTACAAAATTAAATACCCAGAAAATTTCTTCATTTTAAGAGGTAACCATGAATGTGCATCAATTAACAGAATTTATGGATTTTATGATGAATGTAAGAGACGTTATAATATTAAACTTTGGAAAACGTTTACAGATTGCTTTAATTGTTTACCAATTGCTGCAATTATTGATGAAAAAATCTTTACAATGCATGGTGGATTATCTCCAGATTTAAATACTATGGAACAAATTAGAAGAGTGATGAGACCAACAGATATTCCAGATGTTGGATTATTATGTGATTTACTTTGGTCAGATCCAGATAAAGATATAACAGGTTGGTCAGAAAATGATAGAGGTGTTTCATTCACATTTGGACCAGATGTGGTTTCAAGATTTTTACAAAAACATGATATGGATTTGATTTGCAGAGCTCATCAAGTTGTGGAAGATGGTTATGAATTTTTCAGTAAACGTCAATTAGTTACTATATTCTCAGCTCCAAATTATTGTGGTGAATTTGATAATGCAGGTGCAATGATGAGTGTTGATGAAAGTTTACTTTGTTCATTCCAAATTTTGAAACCAGCTGAAAAGAAGAAATACAATTATGGTGCTGGCGCTTTGCCTTCCAATACGGCAGGTCAAAAGAATAAAAAGAAACCAGTCAAATAAATTTAATAATTTTTAATCATTAGAACAACAAACATCTTCATCATCTGTATTTTTTTGCAAAACACATTCATCCTCTTACCCCCCTAACTCCACATTTTATCTTTATGAATTAATTTTCTTATTTTTTTTTGTTCTTCTCCCTTTTTTTTTTTGCCTATCCCTTCTTCCTATTTTTGGTTTTAATACGGTCCATTTTCTTCATCCTCCCCTGCCCCCCCCTACTACCCCCTTTTTTATAATTCGAATTTTCTTTCTCCCCTCATACCACCCATATCCCTTATTCCATCTTGTTGTTTTTAATGGCTATTTCTTCTTATTCTCTTCTCTCTTTCTTTCTCTCTACATATCATATATTCATTCTTCATCATCACAGTTTTTGCTCTTTTATTTTTTTATCCTTTATTTGTTTTTTTGTCTCCCTCTTTTTTTTTTCCAATATGTATTATAAACTTTTTTTTCCTTTTACTTGTCTTCCTTCTACTTTCCTGTCATTTACTGTTTATCCCCCTTCCTCTCCCCTTTTTCTTTAGACTATCTCTCTCTCTGTACGAACCCTCTCTCATTTAAATGATCATGATTATTTCGCTAATATATTATCAATTTCTTGATTCTTGATTTCTTCAATCACGCTTAGAGGAAATGAGATTAAGAGTTTCAGATACTGCAATGTGCAGAGAGGATAGGGAGATATCATATTTGACTTACTCTTCTAGTTATTTTTTTTTCTTTATGATGATGAAGTTTGTATTAAATGTATATGAAATTTAGATTACCTATACGAAAAAAAAATTAAGATCGCAAATTTGATAGCATACAACTATCAAGAGATATATCCAGAGAGATAAGAGATTGATTGAATTTGAAAACCATTACATACAAGGGTAACTGTAAATAAACCATAACCCCTTGTAATCTATAATACTTTTTATTATCATTATTTTTAACACACGTGATAACCACGTGACTACAAAGAGGGTACAAACCCTTCACCAGACTCGCTCTCTCTGTTTAAATTTTTTTTATTAGAGCCGGCCAGTCTAAGTATCGCGCCCTTGTAGTATGGTGAGCCTCACCGGTACCGTGGTGGTTCACTGTGTGCTGTGTTGAATAATTTTTCGTTTGTTGAAAAAAAAAAGTGAATTTCTTACTATACTACATTTTTACTTCTCTCTTGTTCTATATAGCATTCTAAACATAGAGTCAACATGGTATGTGGGAATATACAAGAGAATAATTAGAGACAGCATAATACAAGAGAAGATCATAGATGAATTTCCACCATGTTAAGAGAGATAGAGAGATAGAGAGAGATAGATAGTTATACTGGAAAAGAATTTTTCATTTAAGAGAAAAGATTATAATATTATTAAAGTACAACTAAACAACATAAAACAACATGATATCATGAATATCGATATCCATCATTTTGAATTGTGATAGTTCAGTGCTTCAAACAGCTTAAAAGTATTAGGAAACTGAAGACCAGTATAACGCAACTGTATAACATAACAGATGCAATGAACAACCATATTGAACTAAGAATCATATAAATTTTACAAGGGGAACCCAGTTTGAAAATTTACTATCTCTATCATTTATGAACTTATCTTCTTCCCATGGGTAAATGTTGTCCCTACAAATATCCTTAATTTAAAATTAACTTTTTAATACTAACATTTAATTATCACTATTTATTTCAGGTTTTAGTTCAAGATTTATTACACCCTACTCCTGCTTCTGAAGCTAAGAAGCACAAGTTGAAGGCCTTAGTGCAATCTCCAAGATCATACTTCATGGATGTCAAGTGTCCAGGTTGTTTAAACATCACCACTGTGTTCTCCCATGCTCAAACCGCTGTGACTTGTGATTCATGTACCACAGTTTTGTGTACTCCAACTGGTGGTAAGGCTAAATTATCTGAAGGTTGTGCTTTCAGAAGAAAGTAAATACATTTAGAAAACAGAAAAAAATTAAGAGAAATTAATATCATTACAATCCTTTAATAATAGATAATTGCTCAAAATGCTTTTGATATTAAATTGTCTCTCTTAACTCTTTTTGATTTACATGTATTTATTTCTACCTTTTTGTCTCCATTATATAATTATCTTTTTTACCATCCCCTCTCATCCCCAATTCCAAAAATTAAAAATACGTTTGATAAATACAATTAGTAAAATTAATAGTTAAATTAAAATGAACTAAGTAAGACCCATAGAATACATCAACTATTAATAGTTGATATAACGAAACGAAACGAATAAAAGAACAAAAAAAAACGATACAAAGAAAGTAAAATCTAAAAAAAATACTAAAAGATTGAATTAACAATATCACCACCAATAGTAGCACCTGCACCGAAAATTGCAGCATTACCTAATTTAGAACCAAATTTCTTAAATCCATCAGGCATATGGTGTGAATGATGTTGTTGTTGTTGAGCTGGTTGAGCTTGAACAACAGGTTGTTGAATTGGTTGTGCAGGTTGTTGAGTGTAAAATTCAGGTTGAGATGGTTGATAAGATGGTGGTGGAGCATATTGAATTGGTTGTTGTGGTTGTTGTTGATAAACTTGTTCAGTTTTACTACCTCTATTACCAGTAGCTGGAGCTGATCCACCTAAAACTTTAATATAATTTGATGGGAAAATACCGGTTTTACCATTAGAGGTACCTTTCCACCATGAATCAGATAATTTTTCTTGAATAATAACTTTATCACCAGCCTTTAATGCTAAATCTTCAGGTTGTTGAGGAGCATAATCATATAATGCTTCACCATGTTCTTGAGAATCAGAACCAGACTTAGTTTCTGGTTTCTTTTCATTAATCGATAATGATGACAAGTTAACATTAGCTGAACCAGATTGAATATCAGCTGGTGACATCCCCTCCGTGTACTTCTCTGGGAGTGATTTAGAGATTTGATCAAATAATGCCTTAGTGATGACCTTAGATTCGAGTAAGAAATCAAGTTCCTGAATTAAATAAAAATTGTGTTAGTAATTTATTGCCTTTTGAAATCATCATAGCAATCATGCAAGCTATGTGGGGGAGAAGTATTATCAATGATTTAAATACTTACGGTCTTGACGGTATTCAAAGAACGGTTAATAGATGCAGACATTGTTTTATTAGTTTTATTAGAAATTATGTATTGTTTGAAGAACGATAGAAAGAAAGAAGAATCAGTTATTCATGAATTCCAATATGAAATTGAATTAACTTCATGGCCCTCTCAATTTCAAATGACCCACGAATTGAGGCTGTGCTGAGTAGGAGAAGGGGGTGGTGTACGGATGTACGAAGTGTAGTTTGCGTAGCATTTGACTTATTAGATTATATATAGTATACAGGTATTTGATAATGGAGAAGGTTATAATGGACCCAAGTAGTCCTCCTTGATACTCCCAATGGCACTGATGCTATTAACATCGGCTCTAGTACCGATAATCTTTATTCTAACTTTTGAACCTTTCATAATAACTTGATCATCACTAATGTAAGCAGGAGGAGTATGAGATGGTGTATATTTCATATCATTTGGGATTAAATGTTTTGATATAAACACAGAGAGTGGTCCCACATCAGCAAAAAATCCCATATTATTAACTGATGACACTATAGCATCGACAACTTCACCTTTAAATGGTTTCCACACAACTGCTCTATATTTAACTTCAAATTCGGCATACCCTGAATTTCCTGGAATAATTTTACCCTTACCAACATCGACTGACATAGAATCTAACACACAAACAATGTATCCAAATTGCCCCGTACATGTACCTTCCACATCTGTTAAAAGCTTTTGTTGTAAATATTGATTCATTTGTGGTCCAAAATATGATGGATGAAGAGTCAAATTCAATGCAAGATCTTTAATGAAAAACATGATATTTGATATAATTATTTATGTGGATATGGAGTAATTTTGGTTCTATTAATACAAGGAAATTGATAAAGATGAATAATTCCTCTTTTTTTTTTGTTTTTTTCGGTATATGAAAAACTATCTTTAATTAAACAATTTCGGTTAAGAGATAAATGAATGTATGATTTAATGATTATTTAAAGAATCCTATAAACCAATAATTGAATCCCTATATTTGAGTTTTTAATTGATAGTTATACACAAAAGTAATCTTGTTTAGTTTTATATTTCTTGTTTCGTTGAATAATTTAAATTTTGACCAATCTGTATGAGAGCATAACGCTCATGTACACGCGTTAACTATGGAGATCACAGTGTACGTTACACTTATGCCGTCTATCTCGTTCGTTGAAAAAAAAAAGTTTTGAAACTTTTCAAAGAACTAATATAAATTACTATTAATACTGCTTACCATCGAGTTTATATCATCAATTATGTCTAATAAAATAGGAAGAACAGGGTTAGGATTTGCCCGTGTGTGGCATCACATTGATTTAGCTGAAGATACAAGAACTTTAGGTAGAGTGGCATCTCAAATAGCTATTGTTTTAATAGGTAAGCATAAACCAATAATTCATGAAACTCAAGATGCAGGTGATTACGTTGTGGTTTCAAATTGTCAACATTTAAGAACAACAGGTAGAAAATTCACTGAAAAGACTTATTTCTCTCATTCAACTAGACCTGGTTCTGAAAAATTTACTCCAATGAATGTATTAGCTGAAAAATTAGGATATGGAGAAATTTTAAGAAGAGCAGTTTCTAAAATGTTGCCAAAGAATAAACACAGAAAGACTAGATTACATAGATTGAAAACATTTGATGGATCCGATCATCCATATAAACAAAATTTGATCGCTTGGGCTGATCAACAACCTGAAGTTGAACAAAGAATTAAAGATTTAGATCATAAAAAGAAAGTGTTTGAAGAATATCAACAAAGAATGGCAACTAGAAAGTTGTAATTTAACCCCTCATTCCCCTTGTATATATATATATTTAATCTAATAGCTCCTGCATACGAATTAAACAACAAAAAAACGGTAAATTATTAAATTATACAGAAAATAGAAAACAAAAATATAAAAAATAAGAAAAATAAAAGTAGTTGATTTTTTTTTTTAACGAACAGTGACACCTGATTTTTGAGTGTATAGTCTTGGAGATATATTCATACTCATCAATTCTTGGAATAATAACTTAGCAGCATATGGGATATGAATTTGATAAATGTTAGTCTTGTTCTTACATGACTTACATTCAAATTGATTCTTTCTCAAATTGGCAATCACAGACATTAAACCACAGACACCACAAATATGAACTCTAAATGCATCAGATGCATCCATTAATCTTTCTTTCAAGAACCCAGCAGCACCATGAGCAATCATACAATCTCTCTCCATCTCACCGAATCTTAACCCACCATCTCTGGCTCTACCTTCCATAGGTTGTCTAGTCAAATTTTGATATGGACCTCTAGCTCTAGCATGGATTTTATCATCAACCATGTGTCTCAATCTTTGATAATAAGTTGGACCAAAGAAAACTTGTGCCATAAGTTTTTTACCTGTATGACCATTGTAAAGAACTTCAAACCCTCTACTTTGATAACCATTCTCTCTTAATAATTTAGAAACGGCATCAACAGTTAAATCAGTAAACGGCGTAGCATCACCCTCGTAACCTCTCAATGAGGCAACCTTAGATAATAAACATTCAATTAAATGGGCAACAGTCATACGAGAAGGAATAGCATGTGGATTGATAATTAAATCTGGCACTAAACCTTGAGCAGTGAATGGCATATCTTCATGTCTATATGTAATACCGATGGTACCCTTTTGACCATGTCTAGAGGCAAATTTATCACCAATTTGTGGAACCTTTGTGGTTCTCATTCTCACTTTGACAAACTTCAAACCTTCTGCATTGGTAGTCAATAACACTTGATCAACAATACCATTTTCAGTGGTTCTCAATGGAGTAGATGCATCTCTCTTAGTATGATATTTAGTTCTTTGACCCAATTCTTCAGTATCAGGTGGAATAGGCACAGTCTTACCAATGATGATATCATCACCAGACACTCTAATACCTGGTGAGATTAAACCATCATCATCCAATTTTTCATATGTACCAGCCTTGAATCCCAAAGTTTGTGACCGTAATGGCTTTTCGAATTCTTCCACCACTGAGATACCATTTCTTCTCTCTTGATCCATATAAGATCTGAAGAATAATGATCTAAACAACCCACGATCAATAGATGATTGATTCATAATCATAGAATCTTCTTGATTGTAACCGGAGTAACATGCAATAGCAACAATTGCATTCTGACCTGCAGGTAATTCTCTGAACTTTAAGTACTCCATGGATTGAGTTTTAGCCAATGGTTTCTGTGGGTAATACAAAATATTAGCCATGGTATCCATACGCACGGAGTAATTAGTCAAGAAAACACCCATAGCTTGCTTACCCATCGCAGATTGATAAGTATTTCTAGGAGATTGATTATGATCTGGGAAAGGAATAATAGAAGCAGCCACACCTAAAATCATGGATGGATGAATCTCACAATGAGTGAATGCATGAGCATTAACCACACTCTTAATTCTCTTAGCTGGATCTAAATCTCTTTCCTTTTGTTGTTCTTGCTCATCAGTTGGTATTAAATCTTCAGGAGACATGGCAATCAACACGGTTTCTTCTTCTTCGGCATCCAAATATTCAATGGCACCCTTACTAACAAGGGATTCCCAACCGAATTCTCTAGTCAATGGTGGTAATGGTTCACCATTCTCATCAAATTCATCATCTTGTGGTATTTCTTCAATTTCATGATCCAAGATACGTCTACAGTCATCCTTGTTCAACACCAATCCACCCTTATTTTCACTATCTGGAGAATCATCAACAATGAATAATGGTCTGTACACTCTACCGGCATCAGTGAAAATCTTGAATTCTCTCTCTCTGATATCTCTAATCAAAGAAACTTCAGGTGAGATGGTACCATTTCTTCTTAATTGTCTCATGGTTTCCACTAATAAGGCTGGATCTCTATGGTTACCGACCCAATTACCATTCAAAAACACTCTAGTGGCATGTTTATGGTCATGAGGATCGTAATCGGATAATGGTTCCAACCCCCATTCTTCCAAAAGATATGTGATAGGTTCAGAAGCAGACCCCACAGAGATACATGTCATTAGAGACAAGTTCTTCACCAACCCACAGGCTTGACCTTCAGGGGTTTCAGCAGGACAGACCAACCCCCAATGGGTATTGTGCAATTGACGTGGCTTAGCCAATTTACCATCTCTACCAATTGGAGTATTTGTTCTTCTTAAATGTGATAATGTAGATGAGTATGTGTATCTGTTCAACACTTGGGAGACACCAGCCTTGGAACTCATGGCCTTCTTTTGTTCACCCCAGTTACCGGTGGCCAAGGAGTACTTCAAACCGGAAGTAATCGTCGTTGACTTCACGGCAGACACAATGTTGAAATCCTCACCTCTTTCAATACATCTTTGCATGTATCTGTAGATATCCTTCGACAACTTTCTGAATAAAAGTCTGAACAAGTTAGCTAGCAATGGACCAGCCAAGTCTAATCTCTTTTTACCAAAGTGATCTCTGTCGTCTTGTTCCTTTCTTTCTAATGCACACAACAACAATCTATTTATAATGTAACCTAAGTAGTAAGCTTTATTTGTTTCAAACCCAGAATCTTGGGAGATATGAGGCAAGAATTCTCTTTGTAAGATATCCTTGGCGAATTGGATACGCTTTTCTCTTTTGATACCCACAGTGTTACCTCTTCTACCAATGTAATCCAATGCAACTTCTTGAGATTGAATTAAGAAACCTTCTTCAATACATGGTTTCAACATTTCCAACATTTGCCAATCAGTGTCGTCGTAACAAATATGTTGTAAGATATCACCATCTTCGATGACACCTAAAGCTCTAAACACAATCACGATAGGCACATCGGCTTTAATATATGGAAGAGTGGACTTAATGGACCGGCCGACACCACCTGCTTTGAATGATGAGGCACCACCTCTAGCCAATTTCACTTGTAATGAGGAGATCAATCTGGAACCCTTCTCCAAGGCAGATCTGATTTCGGCAATGTGGGAAATCGGGGTTGGTCCAGACTTCTTAAACACTTGAACAATGTTGGCTGCAGATCTTTCTTGTGCAATTAAAACTTTTTCAGAACCATTGATGATGAAGTAACCACCCATATCGAATGGACATTCTCTGATTTCATAAAGTTCATCTTCGGAAAGACCGTATAATGTACAGAACTTAGATTTTAACATGATTGGAACCTTACCAATGAAAATAGTTTGTGTTTCAGCACCACTGACATGCACTTTAGTACTGTGTTTTTCATCGATAACATCATCTTCGTCGTCATTGAAACTGGCAGAAATAGGTATCAATTCTTCAACCTCACCGTTTCTGTATCTATTGATGTCACCCTCTTTGAACCATTGCACTTGTGAGTTAGAAGCGCCTTCATCATCAATACTTTCTCTCACCATTTTCTTCATCTCCACATATAGAGGAGCAGAATATGTTAAGTTTCTCAATCTAGCTTCTTGTGGAAGAAGTGTACTGGTAGTACCATCAGCTTCAGTTTGAGATGGCTTAGAAAGGAAAATATCACCAAAGGTGATTTCATATCTTCTGTTTATGTCATCATCTTCTGCGATATGTTGTGCTGGTTGATCCAATATCAATTTCTTGTCTTCCAACACCAATTCTTGGATGGATGATTCTATAAATTCTTCAAAGGATTCCAACTGTTGAGACACCAAACCTCTTCCCTCAAAGAAAGAAGAAATAACGGTCCAACAATCTTCAGTAGTGATGACACCGTCTTGAATATGGTAGTTGTCGTCGTAGGACATTATGATGTTTTTATCTGTGTTAAACTGTGTGGATATGTGGTATGGTCAAATTTTTTTAATAGGTTTTTTGGTTATGTTGTTTTTGATGTAAGTTATGCTTCTTTTTTTTTTGTGTGAATTAAGAAGGTACCGTAAATGGACTGTTTCTTAATAACTATGTATAAGGGGTATGGAATGGAGATGCTTAGGGGAATGTGAATACCTCTTATATATAAAATGCTAAATTATTTCAATTTTTCAAATAACGGGGGAGGAACGGTGTATGATGATTAAATCGTGTAATTGAAAAGATTGAAAAACAAGTCAGCGGAGTAGAATGTATTGTCTATGCAAATCCCGGTTCTGGTATCAATGGATAATTCAGAATAGCAATGGATTAAACCTCTTTTAATAGACAGAACCTTGTTGCCCTTCCTTTTTTTTGTTTTGTTTGGTTCCCTTTTCCCAAAATTGTCGTTGAAAAAATTCAAAAAAAAAAATCGAGCGACCCGTCGATAGACCTAGGAACAGTTACCCGGAGTACTTTAATTTAAATTTCTTTCTTCGTCGAAGAGCTTGAAAAAAGAATTGAAAAATTTATTGGACATGGATTGAAAAGGATACAACTATTCCTGATAATACTAGTCTACACACATACCCACACAATCATGTCTATAATACCTAGTGTCTTCAAGTCACAGAGTTCAGTGTTCAACTCTGTGCTGGCTGTTTCCAAGAGAACCATTGTTCAAGGGAGATTTAAGCCTTCCCCACCAAAGAGAGCTCCAGAACCAGATAGATCTAAGAGAGCATTGAGATCTAAGAGAATCGTGGAAATTGCCAGAGAATCCATTGAACGTGATGAACCTAATTTCGCCTCTGGTGCTAAAAAGATCTTTTTTCCATCCGCCAGAGTGTGTCTCTTACAACCAAATGCTAAACATACTCCATATCAAGCTAAATTTATCGTGCCTAAATCATTCAACAAGCTAGACTTGAGAGACTACTTATATAACATCTATGGCTTGAAAGTGACTCATATCACATCTACATTGACCCCAGCTTCATTCACACAATCACTACCTAGACCATACAGAACTAGATTTAGATCTCCACAGATAAAGAAAATGACCGTTGATTTATTAGAACCATTTGTTTGGCCTGCTGAACCTGAACATTTCACAGAGGCTAAAGAATTATCCGCTGAATTAATCGATTACAGAACTGATCATCAAGCTGCTGTTGGATCTGATATTAAAAAGCCTTCAAAGGCATTTGATGGAATCATCGATCAAAAGCCAAGAGCTATGAATTTCGTTCCAAAGACAGTGAGAAGACAAATGAAGAATATCAAGAGTAAAGATTTGGCTAGAGCTAGAAGATTAGAATCAGAGAAGTTGATTTATGAACACATTCAACTATAGCTTGTTTCTTGTTACTTTGCATGTATATAAATTAATAATAAAGAATAAAATCGTGTTGATAAAAAAAAATATCTACCAGTGTATATATATAAAGAACCTAAACTTCTCTTTAAAAGAGTAATCATAAAAGAGAGGATATTCCTTTGTGTATGTAAGAATTGTAATAAACAAACAGAAAGAAAAAAAAACTGTATCAAATCAAAGAAAACCAATTGAAAAAAAAAAAACGAACAAAGAAATAAAACGATAACCAAGATTCCAAATAAAAAAGACAAATATACCCAAATAAAGAAAAGAAAACCCAGAGAAAATCAAACTATTGGGGGCAGGGAGAGCTTATTATAGTGATTTTTTGTTAATATCAGTGGACCCCGATCTAGACTTCCAACCAAAATTCCAAGAACTTTTTCTTGAATCAGTTGGTGTTGCAGTACTACTTGGATGATTAGGTGGAGGAGTTGGAGCCTTAACAAATTCCACACTAGAGAGTGATGACCCCGAGACAACTCTTTGCTTGAGTGAGAGTGCATCCAGACTTGGGAATCTGATTGCATCAACTCCCTGGACTTCATCTTTACTAACTAAATCAAATCCATCGAATGCAGCAGGGGAGATCGTAGCAGGAGCAGCACCAGAAGCAGCAGCACTGGCACCAAAATTGGATGATACAACTCTGCTTTGAGGTTGTAAGATGGTTGGTGCCACCAATGGTTTCTTTGAGGAGAACACATAAGGTGCAATAGGTGACCATAATGACTGGATCAGCAAATCAGGGACATATTGAGAATACCAGTCCTGCTGGGTGTCCTGTTTCTTGAAGCAGCCCCTGATGAAATCGAGAGGTGATGATGAAGTAGTTGAGGTTGGGACAACACCGGAGCTGGATCTGGAGGCGGCCGGTGTACCAGCTGCAGCAGCATAACTTGTACCATACCAGATCTTGTTGAGTAGATCTCTGGCACTGTTCGCAGGTGGAGTGCCCGCCTCTGAATTGTTGTTTACACCTGCCGATGTAGTAACTTGTAAGAATGACAGCATTGGGGCATACGTTGCTATCATGTAGTTAAACAATTGTAAGCACAATGCATAAATGTCTTGCAAATTTATGTTGCCCACATAGGCGTTAATTGTAGCCATGTAACGTATCAAGTAAAACTTGTAAATCACTTCTGCACCTGTGTATTTAGTGGTTCCCAATTCCACAATGGGGTACGTCAACCATATTCTTAAATATAGGAAGATCATATTTTGGAATGGGATAAATGCAAACAGACAAGAGATATACCCCTTACCGTAATGCAATAGAGACAGCACCATCCAGTAAGTGAACCATCTTTGGAAGTTAGCCAATTCTTTGACATTGATAGCAGACTGACCAGTGGCAGATTGGAAGATCATCTGTGAGATATCTTTGTTATTAGCATTTGCAGAGACAAACATCTTATAGGTTTCATTTAGCGGGATGATATAGCTGACGGCAAACCCGACTGCGGCATACAAGGAATCGAACATTGAGAGAGAGTATGTGTGTGTATAATAAGTTGATAATGGTAAAGCAATAGTGAATAGAAAACAGTATTAAGTAGTGAAGGGTATACAATTTTCCAGTTGGACTGTAATTAATTAAATTAAAGAGGAATCCACTTATCTAATATGGAATCCATTATCTTTTTACAATTTTTTTTTTTTTACAATTTTTTTTATATCGCATGTGTAATTAATTATTAAAGATACTAATAGACAGCCCAATTATCTAAGAAATCATTCAAGTCAATTAGCAATTTCATAGTTTCATGTGGTGATGAGATCCATGCAGTAGTGGCAGCGGTTCTACTAGCATAATCATTGGCACCAATGGCAGAGAATTGGTCACCCACATGTAAAGTACAGTGTTCATCGATGAACTTACCATCAGTGAGTCTTAAGTATTGCTGAAGTGCCTTAACACCCAATGACTTATCACCTATGTCAACCCAGACATCTGCACCACCATTGAATGCACAACACCGGATATCCTTAGCTGGTGGGAAAGTCCGTAAGGATCTGTCAATTCTTAACACTAATTCTTCTAATTGTTCTCTAATCAGTTTATGACCCTCTCTAGCGACAATCCCCACAGCCCTATCCTTTCTTATCACTGTAGCCTTCAACCCTAGCTTCTCAACGTAGTTACCCAATCCTTCTTGGGCAAAGTCTAACACTGCAACAATGTTAGTTGGATCCCAATCAATCATGTTCTCCAACATCCATTCATCACCGGAGATACTGACAAGCCCCTTGGCTTTGTTACTGTATCTGTAAAGGTAATTAGCTTCACCACCCATTATTAGTAGGTTTTCTCTTTGGCTTTCCTCTAATTTCTCAGAATTTCTGATGGCATCGATTAGCCCCTTCAACCGTTCATAATATTCACTAGCTTGTTGGTAACCAGCAGCAGTGACAATACCAATGTAAAGGCCCTTCTCCAAGAGATGAATCAAGTGGGGTAACAATCCGGAATCAGGGTCCAAATTTCTACCGTCATCGTAAAGAGTGATATCTCCATCGAATGTCACTAATTGGAGTGCCCCCTTATGTAAAGTTGAATGGAAATTCTGTGCTAATGCCAAAACTTGTGCGGTATTCAAGATTAATCTAATATCATTAAAAGATGGAGCCACGAGACGTCTCTTAGATATACTCCGACGTTCATCTTCGATGTAGAAGGCCTTCTCTAATGGTAATTTGGTAAAGAATGTCCCCACAGATGGAACCAATTGTTTCAAACGAGACATATCTGGAGTACCAGCTTCAGTCATATCAATATGATCATTGATGAGAATTTCTAAATCATGAAAGATCTCAGCGTACCGTCTTTTAGCTTCAAAGTTAGTCATCACTTCGTCCACCGAGGAGATGCCGTTAGACTTAACCGCGTATAACACAAATGGAACTGCTAATAAACCTTTAATCCATTCAATGAGTCCATCTCTTCTATGTTCTTTCAAGTGGTATTCCACTCTGTATCTTGACGTCATTTCTTATTTCTGTATCAATGTATCCGATAAAAGTATAACAAACAATGCATAGTTTAAAGATCTAAAAGCAACCAAACAGAGTGGCTGCTCTTTAATTAAACAACTCAGGATGACATCTCTACACCTGCACTGAATCTCAATTTTTTTTTTCGAAATTTTTCGGTGACTCAATTAGAGAAGAAGACGATGTTAACTACTGGTGTTCTCGTTGTTGAGCTAAGTTAATCATCACACACCGAAAGATGTCTGCTAGAGCTATTAACAAGAGGGTTATCATGATTGATAACTATGACTCGTTCACTTGGAATTTATATGAGTACCTCTGTCAGGAGGGTGCCCAAGTGGATGTGTTTCGTAATGACAAGATCACCATCGCAGGGATTGAAGAATTGCAACCAGATATCTTATTGATCTCACCGGGCCCTGGTCATCCAAAAACTGACTCAGGGATATCTAGAGATGTCATTGAACATTTCAAGGGGAAAACTCCTGTGTTTGGTGTTTGCATGGGACAACAATGTATCTATGAAGTGTTTGGTGGTAACGTTGAATACGCCGGTGAAATCGTGCATGGGAAAACATCAACGATAACCCACGATAACAAGGGAATGTTCAAAGGTGTCCCACAGGGGGTCTCTGTGACTCGTTATCACTCACTTGCTGGGTCAAATAGTACACTACCTGATTGTCTTGAAGTGACTGCGCAAACAGATAACGGCATCATCATGGGTGTGAGGCACAAGGAGTACACCATAGAAGGTGTGCAGTTCCATCCAGAGTCCATTCTCACTGAGGAGGGTCATTTAATGATTAGAAATATCTTGTCTGCAGAGGGAGGTTACTGGAAATCATCACCATCTGCTCCATCCACTGCTGGCTCCACCATCACCACCAATGGGGGTTCTATCTTGGATAAGATCTACACCCAAAGAAAGAAGGACTACGTCACCATCATGAAGCAACCGGGTAAAACTTTTGCCGATTTAGAGACTTATTACGCATTAGGATTGGCTCCTAGATTGGTTGATTTCTATGATAGATTAAACCAAAACGTGAAACAATCTAAGGCTGCCATTCTAAGTGAAATCAAGAGGGCCTCCCCATCAAAAGGTGCCATTGATATTGATGCTAACGCTGCCAAACAAGCATTAAAATATGCTCGTGCTAAAGTGTCTGCAATTTCTGTGTTGACGGAACCACATTGGTTTAAGGGATCAATCGATGATTTATCATTAGCTAGATCTACTGTGGAATCCATTGAGAACAGACCATGTATCTTGAGAAAGGAATTCATCTTCAACAAGTATCAAATTTTGGAAGCTCGGTTGGCTGGTGCTGATACAGTTTTATTAATTGTGAAGATGTTAACTTTGGCTGAATTGACCGAACTTTATGAATACTCCAAATCACTCGGGATGGAACCTTTAGTGGAAATCAATAATGGTGCTGAATTACAAAATGCATTGAAAGTGGGGGCACGCGTTATTGGTGTTAATAACAGAAACTTACACGATTTTAACGTGGATTTGAATACCACTACATCATTAAATGAATTGTTACCTAAGGGGAACGATATAATATTACTTGCCTTGAGTGGGATCACCACTGTGGCAGATGTTAAAACGTATAAAGAGAGTGGAGTGTATGGATTTCTCATTGGTGAAGCTTTAATGAGAAAGGGTGATGCCGTTGGTGAATTTATTGGTGAACTCTTGAGTGCATAACTGTGTATCTCTGGCTACTAGCATCTTGTAATTTAATTATTTAATACTATTTTCAAATATACTTACATTAATAAATTTGTTTCATAAGTAATAGTATCATTCCGCACTTGTCGAGCAAGTGCTGGTACGTGTATCCGATCAAGTTAATCAAGTATATCTTACTTATACAGCAGCAGTGTCTTACCGCCCAGCATAAACATCACTTGTGACCGATTAAACAGTTAAAGAACCAGCTAGTCCCCTTCCTAACCTCCAGGCTTAGCTAGTGATCTACTAAGCTTGAGCTTGTTTCATGATACAAAATTCAATACTTCGACTCTCTCTCTCTCACTCTACCACCACGTAACCTTAGATTCTACCCATCTACCACCTATTCTCTTCGTTGGTCACCTCTTCCCGCCCTTCACCCTACTCCTACCCATCCACAATACTTCCTCCCCTCCCCCATTCACGCTCCACGCTCCCCCCCCCCAACAAATTATCCCCCGCACGACCATCTCCTTGCCGCTGTTTTTTTTCCCTGTTCAACACACAAAGCAATTTTTAGAAGTATTACCCATTACTTGTTCTTCTCTTTTGATTCTTTTTATTTATCACCCTTTACTAGGTTCTTATATTCAAAGATTACATCTAGTTTCTGAGTGCTCTCCTTATTTACTCCATCCTCTATTTCGCATTACTTTAAATTACATTTGGTTTCTTTATACACGCAAAAAAATACATCCCTTTGTCTCGTGTTAGTTTTTTTTCAGTATTAAAACAACACTTAACTTAACTCACAGCTAACACAACAACAATCACATACATTCGTTTTTACATACAATCACATGAACTTTGTCTACTTACTTGTATTCTTATTCGCCAGGATTTGCCTAGCTGATGTTACAATCACGGCTCCAGCATCATCAAAAACATATTCTGCTTCATCTGGCTCGGTTGAGGTCACAGTCAAATGGGGTGATGATGGAGATTCTCCATCTTTAGATGATGTGGAAAGTTATACGGTGCAACTTATGACTGGTGCTAATGATGACATCGAGAATTTTGGAAGTACACTTGTAACTCTTTCCGGAACGGACCTCAGTGCTAAATCGTATACCATGACTATTGATTCTGATTTGGGTACTGATGGTTATTACTATTTTCAAGTTTATGCTGTCTATGGCTCACTTGGGTATACTAACCATTATTCTCCAAGATTTAAGTTAACAGGTATGACTGGTACTATAACTGCATCAGGTAGTGGTGATCCACCTGATCCAGAATTGAGTGCATCCGCTGGTGCTGTTAGTTCTGCATCTTTCTCTGTGACATATACTTTACAAACAGGTAAGACCAGGTATGCACCAATGCAAATGCAACCAGGGACCACTGTGACTCGAACTACTTGGTCTAGAAGATTTCCACCTTCATCAGTGACTTACTATTCTACGATTCGTGCATCTCCGAACGTGTATTCCACTATCACTCCTGGTTGGTCTTACACGGCAAGTTCTGATATTAATTATGCCACTCCTGCTCCATTCCCTAGTGAGTTAAGTTGGTATCCTGCTAGTCAAAAATTAGTTAGTGCATCTATAGATAGTAATCAAAGACGGTTAAAGAAGAGAAGATGGGATGATGATTGATCTTTTCCCTTCTTCGTTTGTATTGCATTTTATTATTATTTCATAGGTTATGTTTTACCTCTCTTCATACTTTTTTCTACATCCTTGTATCTTTCTTTTATTTGTGTTTTTTTCAGTTGTCTTTTTTTTTATTCATTTTGTATAGTTTTTTCTCTTAGTTTGCTTTTACAATATCCAATACAATCTACTGTATGATATAAAACCTAGAAAACAATTAATTAATAGAGAGGGGGGTATAAAACATTCAAACAGTTGTATAAAATAATTCAGGAACTTTATGTGATAAATGAACATATTTTTCAACAGCTCTTTCATTAATTGATTCACCCATATTTAAAACTTGCATTGCCTTAACAGATAATGAACCTTCATTGATCATACCAATAACTTCATAATATTGACCCAATATTAAATCATCAAAATTTCCTTGATATTCAATTGTAATTAATCCATTAGAATTTAATGTAAAAGTTTGTGAATTTGTATCAATAGTTTTCAATTGACCTAAAATTCTAACCGTTTTTTTAGAAAATTGTTGAAGTAATGTAGCATCAACTCTAATAGATTCCATTTTGATGAGTGTATATAATATGAGAAGAGTAGTAATAGTAATAGTAATAGTAATAGTAATAATGATTTTGCCTTATTCTTTAACGCGTTTATTTCAAAAGAAAATCGTGTATTTTGATATCACGTGACTTGCGATATTGTTACCCGGTCGTCCAATCGACCTATGCGACTATTTTCATTTTTTTCATCAAAAAAAAAGTTTGAATTTTTCAACACTTTTAAGTGAAGAAATGGATGAACAAGAGATATTTAAAGATAATTTTAATAATTCTTAATAACAATTTGATTACCCCATTATGATTTACTTAAAGACCTTATTAAAAGTGATAGATAATTCTGGTGCAGAATTAGTGGAATGTATTAAAGTGCTGGGTAAATTACCAAAATCTGCAGCTAACGTTGGTGATAAAATTGTTTGTGTTGTTCAAGAGGCTAAACCATTAGGTTCACAATTAACTGGTGTGTCAGCTTCAAATAGAGTTAAACGTGGTGATATTTGCAGAGCTGTTGTGGTGAGAACTAAATATCCAATTCAAAGAGAAGATGGTACAGTTATTAGATTTGATGATAATGCATGTGTTTTAATTAATCAAAAAAATGAACCAGTGGGTACAAGAGTGAGTAGTGTTGTGGCTAGAGAATTAAGAAAGAAGAATTTTAATAAGATTGTTTCATTAGCTCCAAGAGTGGTGTAGTGGAGAGATGGGTTCCTACAATTTACATAGCATTTTATCATACTTGTTTTATTCTTATTCATGTACATATATATATTAAAGAATTACAAAGATCTAATTAACATATTTAGTGAAGTTCGCACTGCCTGACAGTTCTGAGCAATTGTAGAGTCAAGTTGATTCATGGGTATAGGAGTCTCTGAGGTAGTTGACCTCACTGGGTGATCCATGAGTAAAACTATGGATTGGATTAGGGTATGCAGTTCAGGGTTATCAGTGGAGGGCAATTTAGGGGAGGTTGTAGTGGGAGGAGGAGTGTACTTGATGTGATCGGTAGCCCTGTATGGTTGACGGTTACCTTTCGTTTGCAAAACTGATTCAATTTCATCTATAGATTGTTGGTTCATCAAGAGCAATTCAGTGATTTGAGCCTTTGCCTGGTTAGATGGATCTAACGAGACAGTTGTAGTGTTCGGGGATATCAATGAATTATCTAGGATCTTGCTTAGAGTATCTCTAGAGTCATCGTGATGAGTTAAATTAAATGATGCATCGGAAAACCTCGTAGGCTTATGTTGCCTTATCGGGGTAGACGTGACACTACCGGTAGTGCGGTTCAATTTAGGTGGAGATATCATTGGTTAACATTACCAGTAATAACAGATCAATCATGTAATTTGAGTAAATCAGTTAATAGATAAACAAATCTATATTAACATACCGGTGTACGGAGGTTTTCAATTTTTTCAATTTTTTTTTCGGTTTTTTTGACGAAACAAAAATTCTTCGAAAAGTAGACACACAAAGACTAGTGGGAGGAGGTAGTTACACTGTTACCCACGCCATGTCTAACGTTGTCAAGGAGATCTCCAAGAGAGCCAAGACGCAGTATGAATATTTGAACCAACTTGCTAATTTCAAGAACTCTGCATACAGATTTCCTCAAGTTTCTAAATTAGAACTAATATTCAAGAGACATAATGCCTATGGACACATGGGTGCCAGAAAGTTTGTTGATGAAAACTTGAAGACTATAAATTTCCATAACCCAAGATTAGCTATCTCTGTGCAAAAAGTTGATTGTGAAACTCCAGAAGAACAAAAGAAATGTCCAAGTTTATTAAGAGTGTATTTCAATGATGGTAAGACGGAGAGCATTGATTGTAAAAACAAGATGAGCAGTGATATCATGGAACAACTCATTCAAGTTGGCCAGGGAGTGGCAGTGCCCGAATCAGATATCCCAGTGTTATCTAAGGAATCATATCAAACTAGATTATCTACGAAACATTAATCTTGGTTTTTCATACTCATAAAATAACTTGTATATATACTTAATTATAAATCGTTCACATATTCACTCCTCTAATAACCCAGATCTTTCAAGATCTTAATATTTATTGTACATCCAATTACATTAATTGTATCTGTCAAAACACGTTAAATTTAGTTTTTACCACCGTGCCAGTAAAAAAAAATCAGACGAGTGTGCTCTATTAAATCTCGTTTAATCGTATATTTTCAACTTTTTTTTTGGTATGTTTTTTGGTGAATTATTATTATTCTTCTTCCTTTTATAACACCACTTTTTTCATCTGTTTAGTTCTTCATTTGTTAATCATTCATCTTATTCATTTCACTTTTGATTTGAATTAAAATAAAACTAACAAAAAACCACTTGAACTATAATCAATTATCATAATGGGTGCCATCGATACATTAATTGAAGAAATTCAATTGATTGGTGCTTACTTGTTAGACAAGTTTTTATCATTAAGTATATTAGGTAGAGTCCTCACTGTTCTTTTCGTTCCCTTCTTATACTCTCAAATCTTTCAATTACTGTATTCCTTCAGAAATGATAGAGTTCCATTGGTTCATTATTGGATTCCTTGGGTTGGATCAGCCGTCGTTTATGGTATTCAACCATTTGAATTTTTCTCTAAATGTCAACAAGCTAATGGAGATTGCTTTTGCTTTTTGATGTTAGGTAAAATGATGACAGTCTATTTAGGACCTAAAGGTCACGAATTTGTGTTAAATGCAAAGATTTCTGACGTGTCAGCTGAAGATGCTTACACTCATTTGACTACACCGGTGTTTGGTAAGGGTGTCATTTATGATTGTCCAAATTGGAAATTAATGGATCAAAAGAAATTTGCTAAGGTTGCCCTAACTAAAGATAAATTTATCAGTTATGTTCCATTGATTAGAGAGGAAATCTTGTCATACTTCAACAGAGATCCACAATTTAAATCTCCAAAGGGTGATGTCAATGTGTTGAAGTCTCAACCAGAAATCACAATTTTCACAGCTTCTAGATCTCTATTGGGGAAGGACGTTAGAGAAAAATTGAATACAGGGTTTGCCCAAATGTACTCTGATTTAGATAGAGGGTTCACTCCACTAAATTTCATCTTCCCTAATTTACCATTACCTTCTTATAAGAAAAGAGATTTCGCTCACGAAACTATTGCTACCACTTATTTGTCATTGATTGAAAAGAGAAGAAAAGAAAATGACATCCAAGATAGAGACTTGGTTGACGCTCTCATGAAATCATCCACTTACAAGGATGGCACTAAGATGACCGATAGAGAAATCGCTAATTTGTTAATCGGTGTGTTAATGGGTGGTCAACATACTTCCGCATCTACTTCGTCTTGGTTCTTACTTCACTTGGGTGAATATCCTGAATTACAGGAAGAACTCTATGCTGAAATTAAATCTGTCTTGGGTGACAGAGAAGAAGTTACCTACGATGATTTACAAAAATTGTCATTAGTCAATAACACCATTAGAGAAACTTTGAGAATGCACATGCCATTGCACTCCATCTTCAGAAAGGTCATTAAACCATTACAAGTGCCAGGTACTAAGAAGGTTGTGCCTGCTGGTCATTACGTGATGGTTTCACCAGGTTATGCTATGACCAGTGAGGCTTACTTCCCTAACTGTGATAAGTTTGAACCACACAGATGGGATAACTTGGCTGGTGCCGGTGGTGGATTCCAAGGTAAGGATCAAAATGCTGCAACCGCTGATGCTGATACCGTTGATTACGGGTTCGGTAAGATCTCTAAGGGTGTTTCATCTCCATACTTACCATTCGGTGGTGGTAGACACAGATGTATCGGTGAACAATTCGCTTATGTGCAATTGGGTACCCTTTTGGTTACATTTGTGCAGAATTTCAAATGGACTGCTAAGGCTCCAGGTATCGATTTCCAATCTATGGTTACTTTACCTATTGAATCTTCTTCTGTTATTCATTACGAAAAGAGACAATAGAGGTACGCCAGTTATTACTTAATGACCAAAAACAAAAAAGTACTTTTCTCTTTCTACCTTGTCTTTGTTATTTTTGCTCATTTTTATATTGTAACCCATTGGTTGTCCTTTTTTATTTAATTTATTTGTTTTTTGTATTTTTTTTTAATTATTAAATGTTCTATTAATTTATATAAAACGATTATTGTACATTTATCTATCATTCAACACTTGCAATTCTTTCTCCATGCCACTCTTTCTACTCTCGGTATCAGCCTTGATCACTTTTTGGATCTTATCAGTCAATTCATCAACCAATTTAGATGCAACCATACAACAATTCATAATTAGGGCAGCATCGATATTCAATCCACCACTTTTCAACATTTGACATAATTCTTTATTCTTATTAAGTGTTAATGTCATTGATCCTAGACTCAATTTTTCCTCGAGTAAATCTGAATCAATTAAAATGATTTCATTATTTAAATCACCCTTAACATTCTCTTCAGTGTCATTTGGATTATAAAATTGGAATGTCACACAAATAGGTATATGTAAAATGGATAACGGCACGGGATCTCTTTGATGCACATCAAATAGAATTAATTCATCACCATCGATTTCTAAATCGGGTTTCCTAAAATGTAATAACGCCGTAATCACAGCTATACATGATATATCGATGAAATTCCCATCAAAATTCAAAAATTGTAAATCAGCCCTAATAGACCAACATTTACCACCAGCTATAATACACAAACTTTCTAAATCTAAGGCATTAGACCGTCTTATGGCCTTCTCTATTAATCTAGATATCAGCACTTCATCTGATGATTGCTTAGAGTTAGAAGTTTGTCCCGATTCAAAAAATGGTGAACACAAAGGAGATATCTCCGTAGATATCTGAAACACCCCTTCGAATGGTCTATCCTCGTATGGTTTAATGATCTCTGCACTGACTCTGCATGCCACTTGAGTTTTCCCCAAGCTAACTTCTGCATACCCATATTCATCATCTGAAACTTTGATTGTGATATCTCTCATTTGTAATAACTTCCGGCCATCTAACCGTAAATTCTGTTTCAATGCCTCTAGCACAAATTGTCTCTCATTATTAGATATATCGTAATCTCTAGCCATTTTTGTGTTGTATCTGTTAACCAATTCTCCTTAATCTGTTACATATATGAAACCAAAAAAAAAATTTTTCGTTTTTCGTCTCACAGCTGTTGACACAGTCTCTCTACAAAAAGTTGGAGATAATTCCCTCCCATTACTGAAACTTGTATTTTTCAAGTTCATTTTATAACTTATACTAACCTATTTTGATCAATCATGTTGGCTAGAACATTGGTTGGTGGATCTCCAATTGGGAGATTGGCCTTAACACAGAGACAATCACTTTATTCTTCGGCTTCTACATTCATTAGAGCGTACACTAACGGGGGCGGTAATCAATTGAATTATTTCAATAAATCAAGATTACCAACCAATACAGTGATAAGATTTGTTCCTCAACAAACAGCATGGATTGTGGAAAGAATGGGGAAGTTCAATAGAATCTTGGAACCAGGTTTAGCCCTGTTATTACCATTTATTGATAAAATTCAATACGTTCAATCATTGAAAGAAGTTGCCATCGAAGTTCCATCACAGAATACTATCACTTCCGATAACGTCACTTTGGAAATGGATGGTGTGTTGTATTACAAGGTTATTGACGCTTACAAGGCATCTTACGGTGTCGAAGATGCTCAATATGCTATTGTTCAATTAGCACAAACTACAATGAGATCGGAGATTGGTCAAATGACGTTAGACTCAGTGTTACGTGAGAGAACCTCATTGAATTTGAATATCACTACTTCCATTAACGAAGCCGCTAAGGATTGGGGGATTGAAGTGTTAAGATATGAAATTAGAGATATTAGACCACCTATCAATGTTGTTAATTCAATGAATCAAGTTGTGGAAAAGGAAAGACAAAAAAGAGCTAACATTTTAGAATCTGAAGGTTTAAAATTATCAGAAATTAACATCTCTGAAGCTCATAAGCAAACCGAAATTTTGAAATCTGAAGCTGAAAGAGCTAAAAGAGTTAACTTAGCTAAGGGTGAAGCTGACGCCATCCTATTAAAGGCTCAAGCAGATGCTGAATCTATTAAATTGGTTGCTCAAGCTATCAAAAACACTGCCGGTGGTAAGGATGCCGTTTCTTTACAAGTTGCCGAGAAGTATGTCGCTGCCTTTGGTAACTTGGCTAAGGAATCCAATACTGTTATTTTGCCATCTAACTTGGATAACTTACCAAAGATGATCGCCAGTGGTATGAACATTTATAATTCATTGACTCCAGATTCAGAAGTGACTACTCCTCCTTCAACTAAACAATGATTTATAACTTGAAAAGAAGGAAAATTTTGTATATACGTGTATCATGAACTTTGAAAAATAAAAAATTAAACATTATTATTATTACTATTATATACCTTTTTACTTCTTCTTGAAGAACATATCGAGGGCCCCCTTACCGGATTGAACTTTGATTACAGGCTTCTTGGCCTTAGAATTACCAGCTGGTGGAGCCTTTCTCTTCTTGGAGTTACCACCATTGGATGACGTTAAAGAATCATTTAAATTATTCAAATTGTCTTCAGCTATACTCGTCATCTCTTCTAGTTTAGCTATTTTTTCAATAAACGATTCTAATGGAGTGAAATTGTACTGTTTGAATAATTGATCTAGGTACCATTGATCTATGTATGAACTTAGTAGAGATATAGCTGTTTGTGTCTTGTTGAGTTTAGTGATGTCATCTGTGAGAGTTAAATCGCTTGTAGCAGGAACCACTAACTTGGTGGCAATCTTGGTTTGCAATGAAACTGGGAAATTGTCCACTATACGAGTGACTTTGTGTTGGAGTAGCTCCATAATCTTCGTTAGAGATAATTTGTAGAATGTTTCATCGTTTTCCTCTATCAATTCACACATTTTAGATAATGGGTCCCGAAGATCAAACTTACCGGTATCCACTAATGGTGCTAGTAATGGGGACTCCTCAAATTGTTCTAATAAATCATCATACGTCAATATTCTTTGACGTTCCTTCTTGAGAGCATCTTGGAAGTATTGTAATAGGAAATATATCAAGTTGAATTCAGTAGCCACGAAAATCTCAGTAGATTTACCCAAGATCAGTCCAGGTAATTGTGGATCTTGAGGTGTGAGTAGTATGGATTTCAGTGGTTTATCAGTTTTAGTGAATCTTTGCTTTTCGTTATGTGGATCCTTGAAGTTTGTCATATTGAGTTCATACAATTTACCCCCAGTTGAAGCATCAGTGATCAAGAACTCTGTTTGGGTTTGAGTTATGGGATGAACGTGTCTCATAGTTTGGAAATTCACTCCGGAGGACACTCTCGGAAGTAGAATAACCTTCAATGTGGCCTCATCTATCGGTGTCAGTCCTGTATCCACTGTCATTTGTTAATATACCAGACTATAAGTGGGAGAAGTGTTATCTAGTGTACGTGTATTAACGCGTTGAACTTTTCAAAAAGACATTTCGCAGGGCAGTGGAAGAGGTCATCGGTGCAAAAAGAAAATTTGATACGATCACAGGGAAGGATGGGTGGTAAGTGGAGTAGGTTCTTGTGATCGGTATTTAATGTTTATACGATCACTTAGGGTACCACTATTGAATGTCAGATCTACAGGGGTCTGTGGTTTCTCATCTGCTGTGCGGTTGTCTCGGAATGTCGGTGTGGAACGGGCGCCGGAAACCACCTGGGCGTTAAATATAACAGAACAAGAACGTTTAACCGTGGACAGATTCTTGACTATGAATATGAAACCAAGCTTAGAATATCTAAGACCAAAGAATGATATTTACGAATGGGAAAGTTTTCGGACTAAACGGGTGGATAGAACTATCCCTGAGGTTCCTGCAATCTTGGATCAACAAAGCTTACAGACTTACTTAGATAAATTGAGTAGATTAGAATTCAGAGCTGACACTGTCATGATTACATTCCTAACTGAGACTTATTTAAATATATTGGATTCTGGGTTCCTCCTGCGAACAAAGGAGTACAACGCCATGCTTAAGTTTTTCGGATCCCTATATGATATCACAAATGCACAGCTAGTGTTGAAATCTATGGTCAGTAGTGGTGTGCAGCTAACCACTGCCACCATGAACTGTTTATTGTACCCCTTGATGAATACTACCAGAAATGATCGGTATGAATTGTCTAACCGGTACTTGGGTGTGATGAATTCTTACGATATAATTCCTAATGCTACTACTTGGTATATAATATTTTGTATGACAAAGACTCCCGAAGTCAAACAGGTGATATACAATCGAATGCAAGAACTAACTTTGCCAATGACTCCCATAATGAAAGAAGTTGTTTCGATGTATTGGCTTTCAGGAGAATTGAGTTATTCCCAACTCGGTCAATTCTTGAGGGCCAATGGTATCGAGAACATGACCCCCGAGATATTTCAGACCGTTATAGTTCTCATGCTAAAGAACGACGACTTCCAAGATGCCCTTAAGTTGCTCCAAGAAAAAGTTCCTAGTGAATTTCAACGTTTACCTACTGCGGTGGTGCTCAGTCTGGTGAAATACTTTACCCATCGTAGACAATTATACAATGGGATTGCCATGCTCAATTACTTGAATACAACACTGGGTGTGGACTACAAGGTGTTTGCCGTGTACAATGAGCTTGCTAAGGCACTTCTATACATGCCAAGGTTCCCCGAATGGGGACTCCTTGCACGTCGGTTTTACTTAGACTCCCGTAATCACCTCCAGGGTTCAAGTTTTATCCCTATTCAAACCAGAAAGGCCTTGAAGAAAAGAGCCAAGAAGTATGGGTTCGACGACTTTGTGTTGGGTGAGATCAAACAAACCGAAGCCGAAGATGTAGCCTCCATGTATAGATTACTCCATTGGCCAATACAAAATGGAGCTCCTATCATTGACTTAGAAAAAATCGATGATCCAGGATTTCAAAAGGCAGCTCGGTTTATGGGATCATACATCATTAAAAAGTGATTTGTATATAGTTTGTATAATAATATAGTAATGTATATAGATAGATACTAACGTATTCCATTTTTGAACAAAAAAAAATTTTTGGACAACAGCACAAAGGAGAATTATATAATACAGAGGAGAAGACTATTTAATTGATATTGATCTCTGTACATTTGGATACATCAAGGATACACAAAAGACAGAATAGAATACATACTTGTGTTCATTGACGATATTCATATTATAGATTGAGATTCTATACAACATAATATTATCTATCCTCCCCGCCCCCTCCTCCAACAATACAATAAAAACACACACCTGGCGTATCTAAAACATGGATTCACAATTTGGATTAGGATCCAACATGCTCAATGGAGTTGGTAGACCCAATGGGGACTTCAATGGGAAACAGGGTAGCCAACAACAATTGGAGGTTCCCCAAAAGGAATACACCCTTCCAGGGATAATGCAATACTTACAATCTCAATTCACATTAGTGGAGAAGAATAGAATGATTAACGACTTAGAGAAGTCAGCATTAAAATTGAAAATTATTGAATTGGAGAATGAACGGAACTCATTGAAATTGCAAAATGATAAATTGACAGATAGAGTCACCCAATTGGAAAAGCAATTGTCATCTACGGAGATCAATAAGGACGCCTCCACCTCTACAAATACTACGACAACAACCACAACCTTGGATACCGGTATATTGAAAGGATTCTCCCTGTCTGGATCTAAAAAGAAAAGCCGAAACAGTAGTCCTGCTCCACCTGAAACTACTAAAACAGATACAAAGACAACAACCGAAGATGAAACAATTGAAAATGGCATCTTACAAGACTTGGATACCATTGATGTGACCAAATTATTGAAAGCTAGACAGTTCCTCAAGTCAGCTACCAGTGAAATCATGTACCTTTTAAAATCACCAAGCTTGGAATTATCAGATCCCCTACAATTGAACTCCAAGGAATACTTTGTCACTCCTAATAACAGATCAAGTCTTGTGGAGTCCGAACTGAAACGGGATTCTCTTAACTCTGAATACATCAACATGGATATTTCATTGGCTCCACCATTTGAAAGATCAAATAAGGAAACTGAGACAGAAGAGGAACTCCTGGATCGCAATGGAGGTGGCCAGGATAGTGACGCTGAGACTATAATTGATTCCGAAGATGAAATTAAGCCAACGTCACGGCCCTCTACAACAATGGCTCCCTTGAAGAAGAAAACTATGCAAATTCTAAAACGGTCTAATGAATCTAATGGGTCTTCAACTACGGCTCCCTTTGTGATCAACACTATTTTCACTCCAAAGATTTGTAAATTGATGAACAAGTATCTTCTATGTTATTTTGAAGAACGCAATTTAATCAAGGTTTGGACCGACTTGGAGAATTCAACTTCGTTGAAATACACAATTTCACTACCTGAATCATTTGATTCAGTCTCAGATATTATCTCCACAGAGGAGTACGTTGTCGTGTCCGGTGATTCCACTGTTCTCGTGTACTCCATTAAGGATATCGATAACGCTATCATTTCTGAACTATTTGCAAGTGTGAAGTCTAGTAAAGTGCAAAGTATTGACGTTTTAGGAAACTTGGTATTGATAAATTACGGTACATCCATAGAAATATCAGAGATCAATGCTAAGGATAAGCAATTGAAGGCATACTCCTCCACTATGTACAACAACGGTGGTGTTCTCAGTGCTAAATTTGTGACCACAGATGTCAATGCTAAGGGGAAGAAGATTGCCTTGCTCACAGAGGACTCCTTAGTATTCCAGGAGATTAACCCAAGTATCCAATTTGGGAAATCTAAAAGTGATGACATCCAAGTGATAGCGTTATCCAAATTTTCTGATTATTTGTTGACTTCGATTAACCTTGTGGTGAATTTTTCTCATGGAGTGTTTTTAATAGATTTCCTTGATCTCAATTCATTCAAGCACATTCCAATAGGTGAAAAGAACCCATCTGATGTTGTATTGAGTGCTGCCTCGGATGATAGTTCATTGCTGTTGGTGAAGACTAAGCAAACTGGAATCCGGGTGTTTAAAACAATTGAAACTGGTGATATATTGAACTTGAAGAGTTTTGATGACTTGGATACTCATGAAAATTGGTGTTGCATAGGTAACACAGGTTCCAATTACTGTATTGCCGTTGGTTCATCTAATGGGGTTTCCCTTTACAGTATTTAAAGATGTGTTTTTATTTTGCTTTTATTCTGTATAACAACTTTTTACTACAAGCTTTTGTTGATTCTCCGGCTGGTCCTCTCTTTTTATTATTACTATCTACCATTTTTACATGATTCAATAATTTGTAATTCAAAAATCGCGTTGTGCAACCATTTAACAGTATTCCTCCTTTTGTAATAACAACAATGAGAGAAGTGTACTAGCCACTGACTATCCCGGCAATGATTATCAGATATTCAGTGTTAAATAAACTATTGATACTACTGTTTTTTACAGTGTTTTCGTTGTTACTCTTGTACACGGATTACCTCTTAGAGACTACCTTGTTCTCTAACACAATTGAGTTCCCACAATTATCAGTCGATATGGAGACATACCATATGTTTAAAAACACCTCCTTGTTGACTCAAAAAGCCATCCAGTATAAGAAACTCAAACACTTATATGCAGAATTGGAGGATATTGAACCAGCATTCTGCGTGGGGCAGTTTACTAAACAACCAGTTGAAAAGGGGGACGACATCGAATTGGATAAATCAAGATTGTATTTACTCCCTCCATTGCCCTACCCTGACCTCATATATACTGGCCCTGTGTTCATTGAGGGTGGTCAATTGCAATTAAGCTGTGGCACCGTGTTTTCTGGGGTAGAGTGTCGTGTCAGAGGGGTTATCAAGCCAGATAAACCGTACTTAGCTAATACATATTTTTCCGACCCTGAACCTGAAGTGATCAAGTTGAATTATTCCCTCCATAGTTTATTTAATGCCCTCCAAAGGAAATTGAGTAGTTCAGTTAATGGTGGTCCCAATGTATTGAAAAGATCGGTTGCCCTCAGAGAAAACGCTAACGGGGTGAGGTTATTGGCCAATTACATGTTCTTGTTGGGAAACAAGGGAAAGGACATGAGAATCTTTAAAAGCAGATCAGATTTTAGCTTAGACTATGTGCAAGCAGCCTTTGAAAGGTATAATAGAGTGCAACAAAATGTAATGTACTTGGTGGAATTACTCCATTTGAAGATGTTAAATTTCGTGTTACTCTGTGGATCATTCGTGTCTCTCTTCATATGGCATTTGATAATTCATGCTTCGTTGAAATTATTCTATCAACCCAATGCGCCCTCATCCCAAGATCCAGAGGTTTCGTCGCAGGATAGATTAATGGAGTTTCTAATGAAAACGCAAGAACAGCAGCCAATCCGATTTGAAGACCAATGCTTGGATTCTCTCAATACTGATATCAAGTTGGATTTTTCTCCCTTCATTTCATCATTGGGCTCTAATTTATCTTCCAATAATGATTTTAGAGAACTCTTAGATCAATTGGACTCTCAAAAAGACTCTGTGGGACCATATAATGATGAGGAACTCTCTCAGATAAGCAAATTTAGTTATGGTTTAGTGGTGCTCCATTTCTTGATCCACTTCATGATCTACTTTATTGTATTATTTATGATCTATCGTTTAACTAATAATTGCTTTAGGAAGTTAATTAACAATGATAACAAGCTAAGCCAAATTACAGATAACAATAATCCGCCGATGGTCGGATTAATACCTTCAGACCACTCCGATGATGCAATTAAAAGTACAACTACACTAAATTTCCTACTAGATATTAGCGGACTGGTAGTTAATGCTGTAGTATTTGGGTTCTTACATCTAGTCTATGGGGTTGTCTGTTATATATATACGACATCTGTGTGAATAAAATACTTGAAGAGATTGTCGGAGAATCTGTTTTGAGCGTAAGGCTCATTTATGGCTGCACCGGAGCTATTTCTCATCTTTAGATCTGCCAAATTAGCCAAATACATACTCCAAATTATCTGCACAGACAACCTTCGGTGAAAAAAGAAATATGACCATCTGGGGAAGGGAGAGGTGACCTATCAGGGTTGGGTGAATTCAAATACGTTATATTGGTAATAATGGGTGTCTGGTGAGCTCCGAAATTATACTTGAAGGGGCGGCAACTATCTCAATCGTTTCATTATTTGGCAACCTACCAGAAAATGGATGTATCTGTTTCTGTATTTGTGGAGAAGATTAAATAATTTGTGGTAGCATAACCCGTTAATGTTTTCTACACTATTGCAATTGTGGAGGTTATATCTACATTACATGGTCATCTAATACATTTCATATATGCTAACTACTATGTACTCTTTATATAGAGTCTGTTCATGTTTGTATAGTATGAAAAAAAAACAAGTTATATATATCACCATTGTAAATTCAATTCACCGATAAAATCGATAAAACGGCGGATCAAAAAAATGCCTAGCGGAAGAAATTCTGTTTTCTGTATTTGTAAGAGTTTTTTATAGTGTAGTGGAGTTTTTTTTCTTCCGTGATATTATAATGAAGTGACATCTATCTAACAATTACCGTGTTTTTGTATAGTGTAGAATTGATGTAAATGTGAGTATAGTATATATAAGTGGTCTCTGCCAATTTTTTCAACTTTCTGCCTTGTGCTATACTTTTTTCCCCTTCTTTTTCTTTGTATTTTCTTAAAATCCATTACATATATCAACATTCCAATATGCTATTATTATCCTTAATATCTTTAATACCAGTTATAAGCGCATCGGCTACTCCAAATGCCAACCCAGTGGCCTTCGCCGAAGCCCTAGCTTTAGAACATGGTGCTGAATATGCCACCACCATGGGTGAAATCGCTATCCTTTATCCAGACGACAGAGAATGGTCTGAAGACGCAGAAACCATTGCTCCATGTGGTTCCTACGCTGGTGTCAGCAACAGATCTGAATTCCCATTAGATGACGGTTTCGTTGCCTTAGTTGCTAAGACTCAACAAGCTTGGTCTGTTTCCTTGAAGATCACCTACGATACTGACCCAGATGAGAACTCCGATTTCCAAGAATGGGCTAACGGTAACGTTTCTAATGAATTATCTATTGGTCACACTTGTTTCTACATGCCAGATATGCCATCATCTATCAACTCTGGTGATGTCGGTACCATTCAATTAGAATACATGGCCATCGATGATGACGCCAATGTGACCCACTATGCCTGTGCTGATGTGGAATTCGTTGAGAAGAGTGTTTTCGAAGTTACCGAATATGCCTTATCCTGTTTCAATGCTACTGATAACAGTTACTACAGTTACTCCAACTATGGTGATGAAGCCGCTACCGATGATTCTACTTCCACCGAAGCCAGTACCAGTACTGCTACTTCCACCTCTGCAACTACTACTACCTCCGCTACTTCTTCATCTAAGGGTGCTGCTGCCGCTGTTGATGTCGCCGCAGGCCTCGGTTTAGGTGCTTTAGCTGTGTTTGCTCTCAACATCTTGAACTAATCATTAATTTCTGTCTCTTATATATCTAAATGTTCTCTTGTTTCGCTATGTACTTACTAAAAAATATATTAATATAGAAGCTCATCTCATCGGAGGAAAGGTCTAAACGTTTTTAAGTAATACTTTAATGAAGCTTATTTAAAAAGTAAAGGATAGAGTAGTGAACCACTCAAAAAAGTAACGCGTCTATAGTCTGGTCAATATGAAGTTGAGTCACAGGGATCATGGTTATAGTACAATACTTTGTGTTTGAATGTTATAATAGATTTATCTTCTTTTCTTTTAATTAAAGTGGTAAGAGATAGAATAGTAAAACACGTAATCAACTTATCTGGTGTAGAGATTTGTAAGTCATCTTTTTGATTACGTAATCCATTTTTAGTTTTTCCAAATTTTTCAAAAATTTTCAATTTTTCAACAAAAATCACACTTATAGATAAAGAATTAATAAAGAGGGGAGAAAGATCTATAGTTCACATAAACCACAAATGATGTTTGCAAAGTTACCAACATTTACGGGACTCAGATGTATATCCCGTTGTGGGATGTCTAAGATCCCTCAAACGAGAACGCCATTGGCTGTTCAATCACGTTTGTTCCATTCTACTCCATTAGCTAAGAGTTACGAAGAGGAGAAGGTCATCTTGGATGAATTATCAGGTAACTTAACTGATGCCGATGTTGCCAGATCCATGCAAATGAGAAACATCGGTATCTCTGCGCATATTGATTCAGGTAAGACTACCTTCACTGAGAGAGTGCTTTACTACACTGGTAGAATTAAGGCCATTCATGATGTTAGAGGTCGTGATGGTGTCGGTGCCAAGATGGATCATATGGACTTAGAAAGAGAAAAGGGTATTACCATCCAATCTGCTGCCACCTACTGTTCATGGGAAAAGGAAAACAAGAACTACCATTTCAATTTGATTGATACCCCAGGGCACATTGATTTCACCATTGAAGTCGAAAGAGCCTTGAGAGTTTTAGATGGTGCTGTGTTAGTGGTTTGTGCTGTTGCCGGTGTGCAGTCACAAACCGTTACTGTGGATCGACAAATGAAGAGATATAATGTTCCTAGAATTACCTTCATCAACAAGATGGATAGAATGGGGGCCAATCCATGGAGAGCAATCGAACAAATTAACTCCAAGTTGAAGATAGCTGCTGCCACTATTCAAGTTCCTATCGGTTCTGAGAAGGACTTGGCTGGTGTTGTCAACATCATTGATAGACAATCTGTTTACTTTGAAGGTCAACAGGGTGAAAATTTGAGAATCGAGAAGGAAATCCCTGAAGATTTGAAGGAATTGGTCGAAGAAAAGAGAGCTCTATTGATTGAAATGTTGGCTGATGTCGATGACGAAATTGCTGAATGTTTCATTGAAGAAATCGAACCAACAGTTGATCAAATTAAGGCTGCCATTAGAAGATCCACCACTGCTAGAAGATTCACCCCTGTGTTGATGGGGTCTGCCCTTGCTAACAGAGGTATTCAACCTGTGTTGGATGCCGTCTGTGATTTCTTGCCAAACCCATCTGAAGTGTTGAACACTGCTTTAGATATCGCTGCTGATGAAGCTCCAGTTAACTTAGTGCCATCCTCTACCCTACCAACAGTTGCCTTAGCCTTCAAGTTAGAAGAAGGTAAGTACGGTCAATTGACTTACTTGCGTGTTTACCAAGGTAAACTTAAGAAGGGTATGACCATCACTCACGTCAAGTCCGGTAAGAAGGTTAAGGTTTCCAGATTAGTGCGTATGCATTCTAACGATATGGAAGACGTCGATGACATTGGTGCTGGTGAAATTTGTGCTACTTTCGGTATCGATTGTGCCTCTGGTGATACCTTCACTGATGGTCAAGTTAACTATTCCATGTCCTCTATGTTTGTTCCTGATGCTGTTGTGTCATTAGCTATTACTCCAAAGACCAAGGATGCCGCTAACTTCTCTAAGGCTGTGAACAGATTCCAAAAGGAAGATCCAACTTTCCGTGTCCACTACGATAAGGATTCCAAGGAAACTATTATCTCCGGTATGGGGGAATTACATTTAGAAATTTACGTTGAAAGAATGAAGAGAGAATACAACGTTGAATGTACCGTTGGTAGACCAAGAGTTTCCTACAGAGAATCCGTGTTAGGTGGTTGCGATTTTGAATACACCCACAAGAAGCAATCTGGTGGTGCTGGTCAATTCGCTAAGGTTATGGGTAAATTTGAAGCCATTGTCAATGCCGCTCCAGAAGAAGTTGGTGCTGTTCCAGGTGAAGATTACAAATTCCGTAACCACTTCCAAACTAAGATTGTCGGTGGTAAGATTTCTGAAAAGTTCCTTTACGCTTGTCAAAAGGGTTTCGAAGATTGTTGTGAAAAGGGACCATTGACTGGTTCTAGAGTGTTGGGTGTTCATATGATTATCAATGATGGTGCTACCCACGTTGTCGATTCTTCTGAACTTGCTTTCAGAACTGCTACTACTCAAGCCTTCAGACAGGCCTTCTTTGATTCTCAACCAGTCATTCTTGAACCAATCATGAATGTTGTTGTTACTGCACCAATGGAATTCCAAGGTAACGTTATTGGTTTGATCAATAAATTACAAGGTATGATCCATGACACTGAAAATAACGCTGAAGAATTCACTTTGACTTCTGATTGTTCTTTGAACAATTTGTTTGGTATTGCCTCCTCATTAAGAGCTGTCACACAAGGTAAGGGTGAATTCACTATGGAATTCAAGGAATACCAACCTGCTCCTCCACAATTACAAAAGCAATTGATTGAGGAGTATGCTAAGAAGCAAAAGGAGTAAATTGATGTTTTTTGTTTTTTAACCTGTTAAATAGTTTTTTTTTCTGCTTCCTTTCTTCTTTCATCTTATATATAGATTCATCACCTCCAAGAAACAACTTGTTTATAGTTTCTTTATTTGAACCAAATATACGCTATATTTATATCCTACTATAAAACTAATTCTGTAGTTTGTCTTTATAGTTTTTTTTTCCAATAAATGTATATTGGTTTTTTTTTATATAGATATTTGTAAGAAAAAACAGTATGGAACAGTATAAAAGTAAAAGAAAGTATGAAACACAGAGACAGCGAAAGGGATAGGGGAATAATAATAATAGGTAACAAAATCAAGTAAAGGGTGTAGAAAAAAGAGTATTAATAAAAAGGCAAAAGCACACAAAAGCAATATAATTGATTGTAATATGTGAAATCATTATGAGGGATTTATAATTAATTTTTAGGAACAACTTCCAAGTCAATTCTACCCTGATCAATCCAAGATGGATCAACCAGTCTTTCCTTAGCTGCAAACAGATATTTATAAGATGACTTGATGGTACCCTCAGAGACACCAGTCTTCTCAGAGATCTTACCTAAGGTGACTTGTTGTTTGAAAATGGATGTGGTAAAGAAAATGACAGTGGCAGCAATGGTAGTTGGTGATCTACCTTCTAAAACACCCACTTCTTTCAATTTCCGGGCAATGTATTGAGCTGCACTTGTAATTTGAGGAGTCAAACCCAAGTGAGAACAGAATCTACCAACCAGATCTTCAGGGTTAGTTTGAGTAGTGGAGATATTATCATTTTGATAAGTGATACTACCACCCTGTTCAGTATTCTTCTTCTGAATAATTTGATTGATAATCTTGAACACTTTACCAATCTCCTTACGAGGCACGTTAGTCAACGCCCAAATTTCTTTGAAGGAACGAGGAGCATTGGCCTTTCGGCAACCTAAAAAGATGGCACCAGCCATAATACTTTCTTGCGACTTACCCCTCAACAACTTATCGTCGTAAACAAGTTTGTAAACTTCCTTGGCACCGTCTTGCACAACTTTAGGTAGTTGATAACCATCACACATTTGTGTAATTCTAGCAAATGCGGATTGTAAGGCATGATCTTTCTTGTCCACTAACGATTTACCTTGAGTTCTATTGAGTTCTCTTGCCATTCTACCACCGTCTGCAGCGGTAGATATAACAGTGGATAACTGGTCAGAATCCAAGATGGAGTTGGTAGCTTCACCCACACGAGATGGATCATCACCATTTTGATCGTCATTGTTGAAGGTTCTCCATTCAGATCTGGTATCGATGATTCTATCACAGAGGACTAAACCACACAATGCACACACGATATCTCCTTCACTGTGTCTTTCAATCAACTCCGGAGGATACACCTTACATTCAGGGCAAGCAAGAGTGACATTCAAGTTTACACCTCTGAACGGGCGAGTATCGGTTGGAGATGGCATCTTTTGGAGGGGGTAACCGATCAACTATCGATGATGGCGAAAGGAAATGACTAATATAACCACACCACAAACTTACGTTTTGTTCGTTTGCCACTTTTATAAAAAAAAATTTAGGTCGTGAGAAACTCAAAATGTGGTCAGTCAGGCTATACCTGTTATATATGGATATCAGATTAAATATATATATCGGTTAGTCACATATGATATTAGAGAGAGAGATGATATATAATAATAATAAGAGTAAAAAAATCAAAACAGTTAGTCCGGCTATGCCTGTTATATGGTGGCATTAAAAAAAAGACATGAAAATAAGAAAAAAAGAAGATTAAAACCAAGCTAGTGTGGAGAAAAGAAAAGCAAACCAAGGGCAAGAGTTTAAGAAAATGCAAAGCAAAGAACGTAAGACAAAAAACAAATAAGCCATTAAAAGAAAGTAGAAGTTTTATCTAAGCCTTGGATAAAGCAACAGCCTTACCAGCGGTAAGAATCTCAGTGGTGTGGTGATCAATGACATCTTCTAAAGTCTCATCAGAATCCTTCAAATCATCTTCAAGAGAAGTGGTTTCTTGAATTCTAAAGTACATCACAGGGAAGGCAATCACCAAAGAAGCAGATAATATCCCCCAAGAAGAACCAAACAATGCAATGTATGGTTTCTTATCGTTATCGATAGACCAAGCGATGGCAGCACCAGCAGATTGAATACCCTTGTAGTAACCAGCGTAGACGGCCAACTTTCTTGAAGAATTAGTCAAGGCACCCATAATCCAGTAAGCAAAACATTGGAACACTGAATCGTAGAACCCATAAAACATGTAAAGGAACATTGGTCCAATGTATCTACCATCCTTGAAATCAACTGGATCAGTGATGACATCATCTCTGTGGTGGTTCTTAGCGAAGAGATAACCACAACCCCAAATAATGTGGGTCACACAGAACACAAAAGTCCAACCAATTAAACCTCTAGTTTTTCTTGAGAACTTCTTGAAATCCAAGATGGTACCGATAATGAATGAACCCACCATTTGCATCATCCAGAATAATAAGGAATTCAAAGCTCTAGTTCTAATGTTGAAGTTGGTAGTATTGAAATCTGATTGTTCGTAAGTGTAGAACCAGTTAGAGGCAAAGAATAATGGGAATAACATCAAGATGAATGGTTCCTTAAACATGGTGGTAATCAACAAGGTCATTTCTGTCTTGAGAGTTGGGTGCTTTTGGAAGATAACTTTGGAACCATCAGTTCTTCTGACATCCTTAACCGGTAATAAAAAGCAAGCCAACACAAACCCGACGATGGTTAAGATCAGGAATGCCACGTAGGTACCATCAGCAACGGAAGTGGAGTTTTCTCTGTGTAAGTTTTGACCTAATGGAATTAAAGAACCAATGACACCACCCAAGTTGAAGATTGACCAGAAAATGAACATATAAGTACCTTTCTTACTTTCCGTTGGGTAAGCCATATTAAGAGTAGAAGCGGCACCCCATAGACAACCAGCTGTCACACCCAACCAAGCACCACCGAAGATGATGAATCCTTCATTAGCAGTATGTTTGTAACATAAGAATGCGGCAATATATAGAGAATAACCTGATCCACCGAATGCTAATGCATATCTTGGACCGAAAGTGTTAATTATGGTACCAGAGAAGAACCCAATGGTTGCGAAAGTGGAATTCAATGCAATGTTAGCTCTATTAGCTAATGTGGCATCAGATAATCCAGCACCACCTAATCCAGATAGGGCGTTGTACATACCTGGACACATGAAACACACAAAACTGACCATAACAACTTGCACCAAACCGGAAGAGTATGGTTGTAAGTTGAATAATCTTTTATTATACCATTTAGTAGAATCATAAGTATTGATAGAACCAGCGTCGACTGTTTCATCAGAAACGATTTTTTCTATAGTTTGATCTTTTGTATCAGCGGAATCCATTGTTGTTGAATAAGGAGAATCAATTAAAGGATGAAGAGTATTAAGAAGAAGGAAAAAAGAATGGTACTGAAAAATATCAAGAAGAGGAAATGGATCGGATTTATATATAAATCAGAAAATTAAAATGAAAATGAAAATGAAACTAGTGTGACAAAGAACCTGCACTTGATGGGCTATGGAGCAGGTCAGAAGAGATAGAAGGCAATGAACATAGATGTTACAGAGGTAACAAAGGATAGATAAAGGGTGCAGTTTTTTTGTTAATTTAATAGATTATTACAGCACAGTAAACATTCAATGGATAATCTCTTCCAATAACGAAGAAAACTTTAAAATGGATACCGCGATAACGAAATTTGTTAGTGTAACCGTGTGGGGGTACTACGTTGCAGGGGGAAAAAATTATTTAAATATTCCCAGTAGAGAGATCTTAAGTTTTTTATTATTACCCCCCCGGTGAACCCGTCGGATTAATTCTTACGTCCAATGAAGTTTGTGTCGTATAGTTTATATAACGTTTACTAAGCAAATAGAGGGGTTGTTTAATGTATATAGTTACATCATTTGATCTTCGAGACACAGACATCTCACACAATTAATCTACAAATCGTTAATCTCTTTAATATATCAAACGAATAGTATTATCCAAATGGCTGCCTTATTTTAGTATTCATTTATCCAAATTACATGTAAAAGGCAACCTTGAAGAGTGGAGAGATACCAAGAATAGGGGGGGGGCTCAAAGGAAAGTTTAAACACAATTGCATTGTACGGCAAACCTCCTCCCCAGTTATTGATAAGAAGGAAGGAACAATATTTTTAATTAATGTTTCATTCTCCACAAATTGTAACATTTTAAATGTTACCAATGTAACCTTACAAAAAAAAATAATCCGATTTATTCACTCTACATTTACCAATCAGATGGATATGGTGTTAGATTTTGGATAATCTGTATTATTAGCCTATCTGGGATTTTGTGGAGAAACGGAGTTAATAATAATCATGTCATATTAATTATATATACAAAAAGAAAAAAAGAATTTTATCCTTCCAATGAGTAGCCTAATTCAATACCTTTTAGGTCATTAGCTATATTTTTCAATCTGTCACTCAACTGTTCCATTGTGGGGTTAACGGGGGTCAATTGTTGAATCCAATCACCGACTCCATGTTGAAGAATTAATCTAGCTCTATTTTTACCTAATTTGTAACACCCATAACATCCATGAATTGTGATTCGTTCTCTTTGTGTGGAGTAAGTAGCTCTATGAAGTATATTTGGATTATAGAAAACACAATCACCCGGTTTCAATTTAACAATTAATTGATTTGTGATTTGTTCAAATTTCAATTTTTGTTTCTCTTCTTCAGTTCTGACTCGTTTATGAGATTTAGGTACCACTATTAAATTTTCATCGTTAGTTAATGCTAAATTAAATTGAGCACCAGCGTAAGCATCTTGTTTGAGTACTGCTAATTCTTCATCATCAGTGGCATCATTACGAATATCATCTCTATGCCAATTTAAATCAAAATCATGTAATGTTGGATTAATTAACATATTCAATAATTCCATATTTAATGTATCAGTCTCTAATATATCCTTAACCACATCTAATAATTCATTTGAACTATACAATTCTTGAAATTTTAATCCTAAATCACCAGTATTTGGATGTAATAAATGGGTAACCCCCCAAATATCTGGTTTAGCAGTTGGTTTGTCCCACGGTGGAAATTGTTTACCATTCAGTCTAACATATTCCCATTCACCATTTCTAGCTTTATTAACCATGGCTTGAGAATATTTTAAATATTCCCTTACTTGAGTTTCATTGAGTAATCCCTTGATCACTGTGAATCCGTTCTTCTCAATGTCTTGATGGTATTTTCCCGTAGTCATTTTGGTTAATTGTCATAAAGAAGAGATGTAGATCATAAAGGAAAAATCAATTTATCTTTTTGATTTCCACAATTTTATTCTATTATCTCTGTATTAATGAAACATTTCAACGCAACATTGACTAAATTAATTTTTCCTTATCTCTAATCTCTCTTTATCAATTGCAGTAGTCGGTGATGTACCTGGTTTTTTTTTTTGTGGAACGATCTTAAGTGTTCTTATCAGTGCATCTTAGTCTTCTCTCAAGTTCGTGCTTGTTACATATGTAACAATATCCAAAGTTATTACCTAAACATTCGTATCTCTTTCTGTTATAGTGTCAAACACAAAAAATAATTATTAAGTGTTCGAGATCTCTCTCATAGTAAAAAAATTTTTTTTTTTCATCTTCACCACCTTTATGGAAAATCAATTAAGTGTTCTATTACTTAAAATATATAAATCATATATACAATGACGGATGCTGAGGATCAATTATTTGAAAATTCTTTATTTGAAGAGCCAGAAGAATTCACTAAACCTGCTAATAAACCAGAAAGCACAACGGTAGAATACCAACTTCATTCGGATGAATCTAAGATTGTTCCGATAAGATTAATCGGTTCATCACCATTGTATGGTCATATATTGACTCATGCATGCAGATACACTTCTAAGTATTTAGAAGACCATAAAGAAGAATTGATCAAGGGTAAGACAGTACTAGAAGTTGGATCTGGTGGAGCTTTACCATCTGTCGTGTGTGGATTATTAGGTGCTCATAAAGTGGTGGCCACAGATTATCCAGATCCTGAATTAATTGATAATATTAAATACAATTTGGATACCAACTTGGGAGAAAACTCGAATACCGGTGTTGCTATTGGATACATTTGGGGGAACGATTATGATGAATTATTGGATGCCATAGGAGATGATAAAACAACATTTGATACTATCATCTTGAGTGATGTCATCTTCAATCATTCTGAACATGGTAAATTAATTAAAACATGTGAAGATTTGGTGACACCAGGTGTGGGTCAAGTGTTAGTATCATTTTCTCCTCATAGACCTCGACTACTTGATGCCGATTTGAATTTCTTTGAATTAGCTAAGGAAGTCGGATTCAATGTTGAATTTATAGATATGGAAATGTGGTCTCCATTATTTAAGAATGATACTGATGAGAGTACTAAAGATATTAGAAGTAGGGTGTACTTTTATATCATGAGACCAACTTGGTGATCGATCCGATCTAGACACACGACGACAACGACCTAAAAAAAAATTAGCAAACTTAAGTTTAAATAAGCTTTACTATGCTTACATAATAACCCTTTACTAAATTTAAAAAATATGATTCCTGTTTATGGTATCCAGAAGCGCTATACATAATTAGATATAACCCCGAGCTTGTTCGGTGTATGTAAAATAAAAAAGCTACTGGGGAATGAAATTAAAGAGGGAGGACCAATGGAAATAAACTTACGATTTTATGATGACTTTCTGAAAAGAGAGATTTTATAACTTTTCTTCTTCTCCCTGTATTATCACAACCATCTAAACGTCCAACAATTAAAAGATGGCATTCCTCGAGTAGCTACATAACAAAAACATTTTACACCAGTAATATAATGATAAAATAGATTAAATTTTTCAAACCAGGATGATCGTAGCCGTCACCTTACTAGGCCAGGTAATATTTTTTTGGGAAGGATAGTTATTAATAAAACTAAACAGAGTATATACGGTATGCTGATTCCATCTATATATACCGGAAATAAAAATTAAAACAACATTGAAAAAAAAAATGTCAAATTAGCCAAGAGAAAAAAATTAAAGCCTCAGTATAATTGCCAAGACATTAAATTATCACGTCCTATTGATCAATCTATTTAACCAAATAGTAGATTGGGAGCACCAAATGAATGAGTAATAATTCATACATATATATAACTTATATTAATATGTGATATATGAAATATATTGCAAATTTCTGGAAGATTGATCAGATAATTTCAAACCAGTTAAGAAGGTATTTTTTTTCCTGGTTTAACAGGATTAAAGAACTGCCAAAGAAAGAATTAAGTTTGGGAGAGGAGAGGGGGGGGGAGGGAGCGACCAAAAAAAAAATCAAAACCCGGTTTGGGCTTATCTGTTCCCCCCCCAGAGGTAACATTAGCCAATGAGTTGTTAGATTATACCAGTCCTGTTAATAAAGACTGATCATGCTTAATTTATCTAAATCATCAGTTCCTTCGTCGATGTATTTAATTCGTATAAAAGCCATTCCTTTTGCTTTTTTTTCTGAAAAGCAACCGCACAAATTATCGCTATATTCTGTGTTCTCTTGTTCATTTGCTATACACGTTTTTTTTCTTCTTGATAACAAACTGAAAGGTATTATTCTTCTCTGTTGTTATTATCTTCTTGTTCTTACTCAACACTCTAACCTTTACTCTACATTCTTTTTTTTCCCTAATCCCTAAAAAAAAAATTCAAAAAAAAAAAAACCTAAATTCAAAGCAAGGAAATCCTCCCACTTATTTAGAAGATGAAATTATTAACTTCAATGCTTGCTGTCTATTTGATGGCCCTCGTCGTGTCAGCTGAGACTCACGTCTATAATTGGACCACCGGTTGGGCCAATTTGAACCCAGATGGTAATAAAGAGAGACCGGTCATCACTTGTAATGGTGAATTCCCATGGCCAACTATTAAGGTCAAGAAGGGTGACAGAGTGGAATTGTATCTTACCAATGGGTTTGACTCTGATACCACTTCTGTTCACTTCCACGGGTTATTTCAACATAACACTACTATGTATGATGGTGTCCCATATTTGTCTCAATGTCCTATCGCTCCTAACGATACTATGCTTTACAATTTCACTGTTCCTGATCAAGTTGGTAGTTTCTGGTACCACTCTCACTCTCAAGGTCAATACATGGATGGTATGAGAGGTACATTCATTATCGAAGATGATGATTTCCCATACGATTACGATGAAGAAGTGGTTCTTACTATCTCTGAATGGTATCACGATTTGGTTAATGTGTTGACTCCTGAATTCTTAAATAAGTATAACCCAACAGGTGCTGAACCTATCCCACAAAACTTGTTAATGAATGATACCATGAATCTTACTTGGAATGTGGAACCTGATACCACATATTTGGTTAGAATCATCAATATTGGTGGGTTTGTCTCTCAATATTTCTGGATTGAAGATCATGATTTGGAAATTGTCGCCGTTGATGGTATCTACGTTGAGAAAAACACTACCGATTTGTTATATATCACCGTGGCTCAAAGATATGATGTTTTAATTCATACTAGTAGTAATGCCAGTACAAATTTTGCCATCATGCAAGCCTATGATGAGGATATGTTGGATACTACCCCTTCAAGTATGATCTATCAACCAGTTAGTAATATGTGCTATAATTCATCAGCTCCTTTCCCAGATGCAGTGGAAATCGATGATGATCAAAAGGCTGAGGCTTTCGAAGATTTTGGTTTGAAACCACTCAGTAAGGAAGAACTCTATGATGAACCAGATCTCAGAATTGAAATTACAGTTGTCATGGATAACTTAAATAATGGTGTCAATTATGCATTCTTCAACAATATCACCTACACTACACCTTTAGTCCCAGCTTTAGGTACTGTGTTGTCTTCTGAAAATGAAACTGATAACTCTTTGATCTATGGTCCAAATACTAATCCATATGTTCTCGGTAGTAATGATATTGTCGAAATTGTTCTAAACAACAATGATACAGGTAAGCATCCTTTCCACTTGCATGGTCACACTTTCCAAGTTATTGAACGTGGTTATGCCATCGATGACACTGATCCACCAATGCCATGGAATTCAAGTGCCCCATATGATCCACCTGCCTATCCAGCTATTAGAGATACTCTTTATGTTAAGCCACAATCATACTTCCGTATCAGATTCAAGGCTGATAATCCAGGTGTTTGGTTCTTCCACTGTCACATTGAATGGCATTTATTACAAGGTTTGGCAATTGTGTTACTTGAAGACCCAGACAGTATTAAGAAATTTCAACCATTGACTGAAAACTGGAAATCAGTTTGTGAAAACTCTGATACTCCATACATTGGTAATGCTGGTAATAATTCTGTTGATCTCTTGGACATTTCTGATGCTCCAAAACAAGTCAAGAGTCTTCCAGGTGGGTTCACCGCTAGAGGTATTGTGGCCTTGGTGTTTTCATGTGTTGCTGGTTTCCTTGGTTGTGTCGTTATTGGTATCTACGGTATGGCTGATATTCCAAACATTGAACAACGTGTCTTTGATGATTATGGTGAGTCCCACGAATTATTGGCCGATGATGATGAAGAAGATGCTGAAATTGCTGAAGAACCTGTCGCTGGTAAGAGTATTTCTAACTCGGATGAGGTCAAACAAGCAAGCTCTGATTCTAATTAGAAGTCACTCAATATTCACTCCTGCTTTTTTTTAATTACTTTTTACAATGTCAGATAAACCAAAAAAAAAAAAACATCCCTAAGCCAAATGGAAACTGGTTACTTGCTCCCACAAGAATCATGTTTGTTAATTTATATTACAATCAATATCTACTCCCAAAGGTTTTGATTACTTTTAATTTCCCACTTTTTTTTCCCCCATTTTAATTTTTTCCCCATTGAAGCATTTCAAATTAGGTAGTGAGCTGCGTTCAAGAACAAGACATGGTATAGAGAAGAATACCTCCCCTCCCCGCCTTTCTTTAATTATGTGTGTGTGTGTATCCACCCTTTTTCCAGGTCCCGGTGTTCTTGATTGAATTACTGGTGTATCTAATACTTTTTTATTTTTTTTGGTGATTTTATTTTATGAAACAGATGTGTATAAAGTGTCCTCCCAAAACACTTTTCATTGCATCATAATTATCTCTTGTTTATTTTCTTTTAAATTATGAAATTATTCCTCTTTTTTTTTACTAAACAAAAAGTAGTGAAAAACCCCGAGTCTGATGAAAATATTCATGTCATAGAAGGAAGTGTAGTCTACCCCTATATGGGCAGGATATAGTTTTAGTCAATATTCATTAATTAACTTAATGTAGGGAGAGACTTTTTTTTTCTTTAAAACAATACCCATTTTCATTGCTTAATGGAAAGCTAAAACCACGCTTTAAATGGTATTAGTCTCATGTAAGAATTCATCAATGGTTCACTTGAAGGGCTGGTTGATGTAAGATGGCTGGAATTTAGTTCGACAGATCCGGTGACCTAAAATAAGAATTTATCCTAGACGCGTCGATTAAATATATGCGTGCGGCTTTTTTAAAAAAAATGTTGACGTAGTCTCTATTGCGGGAGCTCGATTAGGTTATTTTTTGTAAATCAGCCATCATGGATTCCACTATGATGTATTAAGTCAGAGGATGATCTCTCATCTTTTTTTGGCTGGGTTTCATCATAGCATTATGCATATTTAATTTTAATAAGTCAATTGTTAGCCTTTGCTTAGAAGGTAACTGCCCTTAGGCAGTGAAATTAGTGGGACTTGTATAAATACATTTTCAATTCACTTTAGTTTGAACTTTTATTCTTATCACTAACTCTTTAGACCCTTCAGATAATATATATCTACATTCAAAAGAAACACATATACATCTCACCGGGTATTCCCCTTACATTCGTTTAACTTACTTTCCCCATTCCATTCATTTTTTCCCAACTACTTTACATTCACTTATAATACACATACAAACTCATAATATGTTGTCTACTACATTTTTAACTACAATTGCCAGTTCATTATTGTTGGCTTCCTCTGCTCTAGCTCAAGGAGAATTGGCCCTATATTGGGGTCAAGGTAGCTCTCAATCTCGTTTGAGCACTTACTGTGAAGGTGACACCGCAGCAGACATTTTGTTATTGGCCTTCATGGTGGATTTCCCTAACAGTGATAGTCCAACTTTAAATTTTGCCAATTCTTGTTCTGATACTTCAGACTGCACTGAAATTGCAGAAGATATCATTACTTGTCAAAATAATGGTAAGAAGGTGTTACTTTCATTAGGTGGTTCCGTCGGTGATTACGGGTTCTCCTCTGATGATGAGGCTAAAGAATTTGCTGCCACTTTATGGAACGAATTCGGTGGTGGATCCTCCGATACTAGACCATTTGGTGATTCCATCATTGATGGGTTTGACTTTGATATTGAAAACAATGATCAAACCGGTTATGTTGCATTAGTCAATGAATTAAGAAACAGTTACTTTGATGGTGCCGATAAAACTTATTACATTTCTGCTGCTCCACAATGTCCATACCCTGATGAATCTGTTGGTGATTTATTATCAGGTGCTGAAGTTGATTATGCATTCATTCAATTCTATAACAACTATTGTAGTATTGATGGAACTTTCAACTGGGACACTTGGGTTGACTTTGCCGAAAACACTAGTCCAAATAAAGATATCAAGTTGTTCTTAGGTTTAGCTGGGTCTTCTGATGCCGCTGGTTCAGGTTACGTCGACAGTAGTGTTGTTGAAGATACTTTGAGCACTATCTCTTCCGATTCCAACTATGGTGGTATCATGGTGTGGGATGCTGCTCATGCTGATGCTAGTGGATTCTTGACTGAGATGATTGATTTGTTAGGTTCTGATAGTTCCACTTCTACCAAGGCTACTGCCACCACCACTTCCTCATCTACTTCATCGACCACTTCTTCAACTACTACTTCATCTACTTCATCATCAACCACTTCTTCATCTACTTCTTCAACTACATCTTCATCAACCTCCTCTTCAACCACTTCTACTTCTACCAAGGCTGCTGCAACCACTACCACTTCTTCATCAACCACCTCTAGTTCAACAACATCATCCACTACCAAGGTTGCTGCAACCACTACCAAGGCTGCTATCACTATTCCTTCTTCTTCCAGTAGAGCCATTAAGACTGTTAACGCTGCTTCATTAGTTGCAGTGAATTCTGACACTGTCGAATACGCTGTCGAATTATCTGCCACAGTCGCCACCACTACTCAAGCAAAGGTCACCACTACAACATCTGCTAAGTTCACTCCAACTCCAACTATAGTTACTTCTGTTACTCAAGCTACTACTTCCACTGCAGCTGCTCAAACCACTACAGCTAGCTCCACCTACGAAAGTTGTGATTCTCTATCTGGTTTATCCAAGGCTAAATGTTTGAACACTAACTTCGCCAATGGGCTTTACCTAGGTTCTGCTGACTCTTGTTCCGTTGAAGGTGCTTTAGCATGTTCTGCTGATGGTAGTTTCGCCATCTGTAACTACGGTAAGTGGGTCATCATGGAGTGTTCCGCTGGTACCACTTGTTATGCTTACACCAGTGGTAGTGACGTTGAGATCACTTGTAACTATATCAATCAAAAAACAAGTTTCACTAAGAGAGATTCTTTCTTTGATTTATTCAAGAGAGGTGTGTCCGGTCATAGACATCATGCTCATTAGGTGAGTAACTTCTTTTTTTAATATTTCTTTGTATTTTTAAATGTCTCTTCCTCTTAACGAACTTTCCTACTTTCTTTGTTTCTTTATATATTATAAATGTTCTTTTATTTGTTTCCAATGTTTTTTTTGTCAAACTCTTGTTACATACACGACAACAAGTAACTTGTAATATAATTAAACCTAAACTAGGTAAGATCTGGCCCTTCCAACTAGCGCTGGCAGACGCGTCAGCTGCACAGGCACGTTAACCAAAAATGAAAAATTATTTTTCGAATTTGTTTTCAGACTAACCCAAAAAAAAACTGTTTTCATTGTATCTGACAAATAGAAATCAGCAAAACTAAGGCGGTTCGGAAGTATTCTAAAAAAAACTAAGGGTGGTTCCCCTTAGGGGTACGTGAAAAATATTTTTTCATTGTACTTATTACAGTTTCCCCAGATTTGTGTTTACACCGTTTTTTTTTTCAAATATTTTTTGTGTGGTTAGGTTATATCCTTCTTTAAATGGTTAAATGGTTAAGTCGTATCCACCATATAAAAGGTATAAGGTATTATTAGAACTATACACCATGTTAACTCGTGGGTGTTTCATGGGACATAAACCCCTAAAAAAAAACACGAAATGAAAAAATGAATTAGTGAAGGATCTTCATACTTTATATTTAGTGACAAATTTGGGTCGGGATAAGAAGTCTAATTTTGGATTATCACTAACGGTCTCTCTAACGAATTAAACTCAGGATATTTAGTTCGGAACTCAACGTGAACCCCAACTTGGATTGAAAGCGTTCGTATGCTTTCTTGCTTATCTCGCCCTTCCATGCTCTTCTTCTTCTTTTTGATTTGAGTAAAGGAATGATAAATCCAACTAAACTAAAGTCAGGCATTTTGTTTTACTTCATTCATTCACTTCTATGTGTAACAAGATAGCCTTAAGACCTACACATACATACATAAAAGAAAAAAAAATAGCATTAGCATAAATTCCTTTACTAGATATAACACACCAAATACAGCATTTTGAATAGCACAACCACCGCATATACCCTCCTCTCCTTATATGAACTTTGATTTCCTTCCGAACCTCATACCACTACTCTTATTGTTGTATATTCTACCCACGTCCACCCTGGGATTTAATATAAATGCTAAGGATAACGTGGTACTCTATTGGGGTCAAGCTGCTAACGGTGGTCAAGAAAGACTGTCTTATTATTGTGAGAATGATGATGCCGATATCTTTGTATTGTCCTTCATGAATCATTTTAGAGATTCTAATAGTGTACCCACGTTGAATTTCGCTGATACTTGTTATTTCTCCACGTTTTCTAATGGATTATTACAATGTGATGAGCTAGAAGAGGACATTATCACGTGTCAAGACTTGGGTAAATTGGTGATGCTTTCACTGGGTGGTCAATCAACTAATGTGATATCATATGGATTTGAATCTGATGAAGGTGCAGAGGAATTTGCAGGGACCTTGTGGAAGATGTTTGGGCCTCAAGGTAATAATAACGTGAAAAGACCATTTGGGGATGCCGTCTTAGATGGATTTGATTTGGATATTGAGAATTACAACACCACAGGACTTGTATCATTCACTTCTAAGATCAGAGAGTGGACTTACACTGATACATCTAAGAAATATTACCTATCTGCTGCTCCTCAATGTGATTACCCCGATTATAATTTGAAGGCAGTGTTGAATGATACATATATTGACTTTGCCTTTGTGCAATTCTACAATAATGATGAATATGGAATCTCTGAACCTGATTTCAATTATGATGTTTGGCAAGATGCCGTGACTACATTCAATAATACAAATATTAAATTATTTATTGGGTTATTGGGGTCCGAAACTGACGAAGATTATGGGTATCTCGATAGAACCGAATTGAAGGATATATTTGAAGGAACTTTATCGAATATTAATACTACTAATTTAGGTGGAGTCGCCCTTTGGGAAGCCTCTAGAGCAGGTAATAATACAGTCGATGGTATAGATTACACAAATTATGCTAAGGAACTATTAGAGAATACTTTCCCCTATGATAATTATACCAATGTCTCTAGTGATCCATTGACTAGAACATCTAATGATGCTGGAATTCAAATTTGGAGTTCCACAAAAATACATTCATTTCTAGCTCTTGTTTTAACTATTCTATTCATTTAACTTTTTTTTTTATTATTATTATTTCTTGGTTTTGTGCTTTTTTTTTTCTATTTCTCTATTTCTCTATTTCTCTCTTTCTCTCTATGTATTTTATATATATACCTCTTTGCATGATTAAAAAAGATTAATTTAATTAATTAACTTGTATGGGGTCCTCAATGAGGCGAGGCGCTCTTATTCTTAATTTTTTTTTTTGGCTGTTGTAATCCTGATTACCATATAATATCAAATTTTTCGCTATACTTTGTGAGACAAAAAAAGTCTATATTTTAGATTTTAACGGGCAAGTCATTTTAACTATTGTTTAAACTGCGTGTATCATTGAAATGACATCACTTTAATTTACCTTGTATACTTATTTTAATTTAATTGGATCTCTGTAATATCGGCCATAATTGGTGTTGTATAGATATCAAATTAAAATTACTAATATTACCTGCTGATACAATAGTGTAAACTAATTAGTAAGTATATATATGGATCGTTTACTACAGAAGCAATTACCGGTGTAGAGATTTATGTTTCTTGTGTAGAGATTTATTAGTATGGTGTAGAGATTTGTGATTCTGGTGTAGAGATTGATTAATTTTGATGGTTCCTCGTTTTCAAGGATATCCTTTAAAATGGGGTAAACATGAGTAATTAATGTTATTATTTGATTACAGGAGGTGATAAGAGGTATAATGATTCATATAATGTTATTAAAATTCTAAGAAAGCTATGTTTAATATCGATTAATTGATTTAGGAAAAAATTAGATAACTTTCAGAAATTTTATTAGTACAGGTTACTCAGATGTTTCTAGTAATTTTCGAAATCACCGTAATATGTTTTTAACAAACTATTAAAATTCTTGTTATCGTCGCAATTAATATTGATTAGTATTATCGATGTATACAATTTAATCTCAGTTTACTTGAGTTTACTTTAAAAAATTGGGGATGGAAAGTGGGGTATCAAGAAAAAGCAAGAACCGCTTTTTAATAATATTTTTTTTCTGCTTCCACCCATTAGACGGCATGTACTCATAGTGGGATCCACACATATTTAAGAAGCTATATCTGCAAGATGTGAAATAGAAGATATTTCAGATAAAAAAGAAAGAAAATTCTGTATCTATTCCTGATTAGGAAACTACACTACCGACATCACTCTGCGTTTCGCTTTTTTGATAAAAAAATTTATTTTATTAATTGAATGGTGGGGGGGAAGCCTAAATATTTATTTATTTATTTATTTATTTATATTTGCATGGATATATTTAAAATAAAAAAAAAACGTTTTAATCAATAGCTTGTTAAAGAATAATTCTTGGTCTTTTAAAACTTGCGTTTAAGGCGTTTTTAAAGAAAAATGGTGGAATGTGAGTTGGGTAAAAATATATACATTCACAAGAAACAATATACAAATTGAAAAAGAAATTAAAAAAAGAAAGATTGGTTCATTATTAATATTAATATGCCCTATTCATTGAGAAACGGTCAACTTGAAGTTTCAACACATTTCATTTTTTTAAATATTGCATAATGAACTATGTATGCACGAGTGCACTACACCGAGATGTGTTGGAAAGAGCGAGATTTCACAACATTAACTGGTGTATAGTTGTTTTTGTTTTTACTGTTTTTATTATGGGAGCTCATATAGATATTTCAGAATGGTTCTTTAGATATCCTTTTTTGGGCCATGTTAATGAGGTTTCTTGCCATATCTGAACAATATAAATAAGCAGCCATATTCCCACTTTTATTTTATAACCTTTATATTTGATTTTTTTACTATAAGCAAGGAGACTGCTTTCTATTTTTTACCTATTATCATTAATTCTATTTTGTTATACTTTTACCCCCTCTTCCATTGTTGTATAATAACTTGATAGTTCATTCCCCCACTTACTTTGAGAACTATTAAGATCCATACTATTGTCAACTTATTAAGATTATTAGCAATTATTCATTATAATATAATTATTAAATATGAGTTATCCCTTCAATAAATCAAAGGACTCTCCCACTACATTAAAAGGATTTAATCTGACCACCGACGCGTCTAAATCCGGGTTTAATGAATCGTCTCAGCCTGCCGCATCCCTCGGTGCTGAAGTCGACGCAGGCGACTCTGAGTCCGATCGCCAACAAGATGAATAAATTTGTGTTTCACACCAAAAAAGTAGTTTGTTTAGTTTGTAATCAATCAATACGGTCAGTATTACCTTAGTTTGCCATAATGTGTACAATTCCGCTCCAATTCATTTAATAAACTAGCCCATATTGGAATCAGAGTTGCCCCTTGAAACTGAGAACCTTGCAGTTATGAAGACTTAAACAAAGCCATGAAAAATAAAAGCCTACCGAATTATGGAATTTCTTTTATCGGAGACCAACTACAGCAAAATTAGGTATGATTGAAAACGGTTTATGAATCATTTAGTTGGTAATGCTTGCTGATTATTTATTTAGGGAAGTTCTGCTTACGATGAAACAGACAAATAATCTACTTACCACCGGCTGTGAACTGTTTCCCTTTACCATTGGGTCATCGCACCATCCACACTCACATCTATATAACGAAAGTCAAAAGTTTAAATAGAAAGCTCGTTCTCGTTTCGTCGTTTCGTCGTTTCGTCGTTTCCCCCCGCATCCCTTACAAAAATTACCTGTAACTTTTAATCCCCATTACTATAGTTCAATATTGCTTTCAAAACTGTTTTTTTTGGGTTGTGTACACCTATTGAATATCAGTAAGTTGATTTTTTTGATTTTCTGGTTAAAAATACTAAAAAAAGATTGATCTTAGTAATATAGATAGATATATATAGATCTTTTTTTGTAAATGTACATTAGCTCATTAAAGTTAAAAAAGCGCGCTCACACTATATTAATTAATGCGCGTATTGTATATATTTGAAAATCTTTCTTTTTCCTTTGTTAAAGAGGACGTGTAGTTGTTGTATCTTGTTCTTCTTCACCTTAAACAACTATTATCTATATACTATATCTATTTAAATGTTCTCTACCATCATTACATCATTTTTGTATGTACTTCTATGAATTGAATATAGAATATTGAATTAAACAAACAAAAAATTTTCACATTTCAATTTCCATTTAGACAATGCATGTTAGTTTCATCATCTTTAAACAATCAGAAAAGAAATCATAATTATGCATCTAACATAAGTCATTCCAGAAACTCGATGGAAAAAGGGCGGATTCCCATTCCTAAGGCTATCACCAACATACATGAATCATGCCAACCCTGTGTATTGATTATTTTTGGGTACCCTTCCCCCCCACTCTTCTTCCCCCCTCTATCATTCGAATACATATTACACATATATGACTGATTACTGCAGATTTTTTTAACTCTTTTTACTTGAATTATAATCGTTGCTCACTCCTTGGAACCCAATTGTGGGCTTCATATTCCGCCTTGTTCTGTTCTATTTTAAACATATCATTCTTGAATGCTCATATTCTCCTCCCCGCCATGTTGTCATTTTTTTTCTTTCTCTTTAAGTTGATTAACTTGTGTACATCTGTCAAGTTACAAAGACACCCAGAGAAAGAGAAAGAAAACTGAAAAAGAAAAGATAAAAAAGACAATTTGAAAATAATTCACACCACACCATATACATGCACCCTTCTTCCTATTCAAGATTTTAAACAATAGAATTCATACTTTTTTTGAATTCTTCATTAGCAAATATCTTTCATTAATGTAATTATTATTATGCTTTTTTCCTTGTTTTACATTCTTTCATCAATATGTGTGTCATGAGGAAAGTGCACATTATTCTCTTGCTTAGATCTCTATTATTACTTTTTTTCCTTCTATGAATTTAAGGAAGACAAAACAAAACTTCAAAGTTAGGCTTTTCCATCAAAAGGGTTTCCACCAAGCAACAAATATTAATTTAATTCCCAAATGTATATATGTGTTGACATCTTTTTTTTTCAAAACTACTCTTTTAACGTAAAAAAAAACCTTTTTGAATCTCTTACCGTTTATTCATCTACAAAAACAATTGAAACCTTTGTCAATCAAATCGATTTAACTATCCATTCGTTTAATACCGATACCAATATTTCTCACAAAAATGTTGGCTAGTACTTCGATTCTGCAAACATTCGTTTTTCTAGTTGTATTTCTGGGGTCATCTAGAGCTTCTCCATTAGCTCATGATGATTCTAGTAATAACAACGAAGGTAATAATGATAACAATGATAATTCATTTCCTACAGGTTTAAATACAAGAACTGAACATTTCACAGGTAATGATTGTCAAACCACTACTGTTACCACTTTAGGTCGCACTTATATTGGTTCTGCTACCCGTGTCACTTCAACCATTGGAGGTCCAATTAGTACTCGTTGTTCAGATGTTTACACTACTACTACAGCTAAGGGTAAAAAAGCAACAAAGACTTCCTATTACTGGTCCACCACTTATTCTTGTGAGACTAAGTGGGACTTTGATTGGACCGTCGATTGTGATTGGGGATGGGTTAAGTCTACTTCAACAACTACCAACAAAAAGGGCGTTGCTACTACTACATCATCTCATGAGTTCCCAGCTATTCCTCCAACTAGTCCTACCAGCATTCCATCCGTGCACACTCCATCCGCAATTACTACTGTCACTAAGGGTAACACTTGGTGTGGTCAACCTGTTCCAACGACCACTATTACTAAAGTTCCAATGACCACCGATTTCACTTACTACTCCACGTACTCATGTGATAAGGGGCTTACTACTGCTCATACTACCTATTGTTACACTTATTATTCCTATGACATTCATTGGTCTTATTCTTGGTCTTGCTCTGGTAACGAAAAGCAAGTTTCGACTCCCCAACTTCCATCTTGGACCTGCGAGTCATCAACTTCTTCTACTTCTACCAAAAAGACTACTGATAAGAAAACTACCGTCACTTCTACATCCACTTCTGAATCTCAAAAGAAAACCCATGATACCACCTCTTCATCAACTGATAACAAAAAGGTTGTGACTACTTCTAACAAGGATGTCACTAGTTCCACTTTCGTTACCACATCTAATAATGTTGTCTCCACTTGTGTCGCTTACTCTAACGCTATTGTTCCATCCCAGAAGTGTTCCGGTGACTTTGACACCAAACATAAGAACGGCAACTACCCAAGTGCCTCTATCAGCTTCTCCAATGCTAAATGTACTGAAGAGGGTGTTGTCACCGTTACCGTGAACTTCTCCACTGACACCGATATGGACATTAGTTACTTGGGCGAATGTAAGATCATTGGGTTGAGTTCTCCAGGAAGCGGTACTGTCATTTTGTACTCCAGAAACTCCAAGGTCTACGATATCACTTCTCCAAACAGTTGGTCTAAGGAAGTTGAATTTACGGTTGACTCTAACAACTGTATTTCACAATTCCAAATTCAATATGATTGGTTCAGCGCGGGTGCCTCATCGAAGCCATCATCATGGACTTACAACTCTAATTACGATTACATGGTGAACTGTAACTCTGGTGATACCGATTGTCCACTTTACTGTTTCTCATCTAGTGCCACGACTTCTTGTAAGACATCAACTATTAGTTCATCATCTAAGGCTACTACATCATCTTCGACTCCAGGTAAGGTTACCACCTCATCCTCATCCACTCCAGGTAAGGTTACTACTTCATCTACATTCTCTGATGAAAGCTCCTTATCAGTTGTTCCGGAATCTTCT
>BCGA01000011.1:0-149963 GCA_001599075.1 Ambrosiozyma kashinagicola
CTCAAACCAATAATCTTCAATTCACCCAAGTAATCGATGGAAAGAGTAGACTCGGTGGTAGAGAAGTAGATGGTGACTTCAACAACAGTGTCGGAAACGAAAGTGGCGGCACCGAAGGTGATTTCAGCCTTTGGATGGTTGTTGCTTGATGGGAAGTAGTCCCAGTTACCATCACAGGAGGTGGTAGGAGAGACCCCACCAGGAACACATGATGTAGTTGGAACGACTGGAGTAGTAGTAGTACTAGTAGTAGTTGGAGTAGATGTAGTAGATGTAGTAGATGTAGTAGTTGGAGTAGATGTAGTAGTTGTAGTACTAGTACTAGTAGTAGTAGATGTAGTAGTTGGAGTAGAAGTAGTGGAAGTACTCACGATTGTGGAAGTAGTACAAGACACAATAGTGGAAGTAGTGGCACCGCCATCACTCGACAAACAATATAATGGAGCGTCGGCTTGCGCGTTACCATTATTGTCGAGATTACAAGCGATCAAATAATCGTAACTAGCAGATTGCCAATCATATTGAATTTGGAATGAAGTGATACAACCACCTGAACCATTAATCTCAAAAGTCCAAGACCATGAACCAGCATCTGTAATTTCATAGACTTTAGAGTTAGTGGAGTAAAGAACGATAGTACCGGTATTAGTTGGAGAACTGATACCAATAATTTTCAATTCAGTCAAAGTGGAAATATCAGGCATAGAAGCAGAGAATGTAAGAGTAATTTCATAAACATCGGTTGACACTTCAGTCATAGAAGTGATATCGATGTCAGCACAAGGATGGGAGCTAGCACCACATAAGTAATCGTAGTTACCTGGGCACTCTTGGTAGATGGTACCACTGCCACCGCCACCAATGGTGGTAGTGGATGTAGTACAAAAAGTTGAGTAAGAAGTGACATCTTGTTCGAGAGCACCGTAAAGAACTTCAGCGTAGGTGGTAGTAGTTTCTTTCTCCAAGGCTAAGAGCTCGGCCTTAGCAGTGGTGATAGTTTTAACTGTTTCCCAACCGCCATTGTTGTTCTTTGGGGCAGCAACTTTATTCTTATTATTATTATTGGCTTGCTTCTTATTGGAGACTTGCTTCTTATTAGAAGATTGCTTTTTGTTGTTGTTAGAGACTTGCTTCTTAGAGCCACCCCACCAGTTACGTTTTTCCTTCTTAGAAGAATCAACGTCGTCGGCGGCAGCAGCAGCAGCAGCGTCATTTTCAACAGCTTGAGGAGCTAATTCGAATGAATCCTCGATACCCTCTTGGGAGCCAAAGAATTGAGGTAAGGCCTCAACACTTGGAGCAGCCAAGGAGGTAACCAGGGTCCATACTATTAACTGATTAATGTTCGCTTTCAAATTCATAATTGATGGATGGAAGATCTTAATGAAATGAAAGAGTGATGATCAAAAGAAACGAATGTGATGGAAACTAAAACGTTTGTTATAAATCAGAAATCGAACACTTAAAAGGATGGAAATAAGGTAGGGAAAGAAAGGGAAAAGGGAAAAGGAAAAAGGTATACAGTGATTATGTGATTACTATGGAAAACTGGATTTAGAAATATATTTAAACGAGCCATTAACGATTTTTTCCAAAAAAGATTTTTTATTGAAAAATGGTATTAAGAGAGAGACGTCTTGTCTTGAAAATATTATTAGATGGTTTAAGGTTTCATCCCCCTTGAATAGTTAAGTTTTGAAGAAAGAATAAAGCAACAATTAAGGATCCACCAAGCCGCTTTGAAAAATTTCTCTCAACACCTCTCCTTTCTTTCAACATTTCATTACTGTTACTAATTACCTTTCTTTTCCACCCTCCCTATCGGTGTTAATCTATCACAATGTCTATACTGATGTTTCCTTTCATTTATTGGGCTCTAATAAGGAAGTAGGAACAAAAAATGGAAAAAATGGATTTCTATTGTTAGTAAATGAAGAAAAAAAACATTTTTTTCTTTTTCGAAAAAGTTTAATTTCCACGAGGCGGATAAGGCGAAAAAGAAATTTATAGAAGTGTAGTCAAGTGAAGTAAAAGTGGGAGTTGAATTTCATATACAAGAATAACAGTTATATTAAACTAGTGTTGATGGGAAAGTTATAAATGATAGATAGATAAATGTTTAGTGGATATATGTTGTTTGTGTGTGTGTGTGTGTGTGTGTGTGTATATTTTACATAATTACAATCATCTCATACAATTAATTCCATGCAACGTGTACCTAAAGTTCACAATTTGTGTATATATAGTACTTTAACTGAATTATTAAAATTAGAATCAATTGATTTAATGAAAACAATTTGACATTTCCTTTCATCATTCTCTTGTATTTTCTTGTATTGTTTTTTTCGTTGTCATAGATTAAATTTCATTATAATATTGTTAAAAATATTCTATTGTTATGTTTCAATAAAACATGCTTCAAATTTCCTTTAACCGTTTATTCATCCCGCAATACCACGGGGGATTCTCTCTTATAAACCACCACTACATCCCCCCCCCTGAGATCTTACACCCACCCACACATCCTCGCGAGCAATCCAAGCTCTCCTTGGAATCTCTTTCTCTATTTCCCCATTGGGTAATCTAATTATATTATTTACAAATTTTCATTTAACTTCAACACTTTTTAAATGTTTTCATTGATATAACCTAGTTTTATAAAAGAGTTTGACACATACCAACAATCAAGATTATATTCATTTTATTATAGAACAATTTTTTGATGACAACTATGTCATAATATCATTAATAAGCATATGCATAAATATGATGTTTATTTATATCTCTGTCAATTCATTTATACTCTGTTTTCTGATTTACTATATCATACTGTCTAACTATCCATAACACATATACTCGTATTCACCACTCACTCGTGTCTTCAATTATGCTCTCTAATACTCTCTCATTACCTACCTACCTACCTACAACTTCCGTAAAATCCAGCCAATTCAATTAAATATATAATTTTAAATAGAGACATAAAGATCAAATTTAAACTTTTGTTGTTTTTTCGGTCGCCTAATTTCCATTTTAAGTACTTCCAAAATAAAAATAATGGTTATAACTTGAAATTTATATCTCCATATTGCTATATTAAAAATTCTAATACTAATTCAATTTACAATATACCCCATTAGGTTTAACTTACACCTGTCAAAACTATTACAGTACATTATCGGTTTCTCCACGCCTTGACTATGGATTCCATAACTTCCTCTCCTGATTTTATAATATTGTAGATCTCTCTAGTATTCAAATTTGTCCCTTTAAGTAGATCCTCTCAAATGTACCATTCCAATAGATGCAACTTTTCACCTCCTTAATGGGTGTACACTTTAACTGGTGACCCCATAATTGAACTAAGTTACTCCCTATTTTTGAACCTGAATTTTAAAAATTTTGTCTTTTCCTTCTCGAATGTGCGCAAACATACGTGCGTGGTGTATATTCTCCATTCTATAAAACAAGACCGCCTCCATTAAGTAGGTGTTTCCTGGTGCGATAGAACAAAACTCAATTATAATAATGCCAATCATATATTCGGTGACACCGGAGAAGCAGGTCGTGTATTATATACTAATAATTTATTTAGTATTTTAGATCTACGAATCTATCTATATATGGTTAACCTATAGTATTAAAAATTACTCTAGTTAACTATGGTTGCTTCAATTGAGAATGGCTGGAAATAGTAGTAAAATAAATTATGACAAGTTCTAACCATAAAAGGCAGCATCGTATTTCGTTTCACTATCCTTTCTAAGTATCACGTCTTGTGACTGAAATACTACATATTTTATTTTTGGTTACCCTGTCTATATCAAAAGCTAATATTATTTAGTAAATATGTTTTATATATACAATATTTTTAAACCCTCTTGGGCTTCCCTTTAGGCCATTTAACAACTTCATCTATTTCTTCAACGGGCCACCACCAATTTAATACATTCAATAGATAAACATCAACAACAACACATAATACAAATAATACACCAGCCCATGATCCACTCTCATAATATTTCCCCAGACGTTCAGCCAGTGGTAACCCCCGTTTAGAGTCAACCATTCTATACACTTTCTCGGTACGTTGTGCAATGTCCCTCCAATCATACATCCGTTTAATCTCGGTGTGAAATCCAGCTGTATCAACAGTGTGATCTTTTAATTTCTTCACTGCAACATTTAATGCATCAACAATGGAATCCTCATCAGGATCACTGAACACCGTCATCTTAGACGGTAACACCTCTGGAATTCCACCAACTTTAGTAGTCACCACTAGTAATCCACAACATGCAGCTTCAACTAACACAGTTCCAAATGCTTCCGTCAATGATGGATGTAAATAAATGTTCCCCTGTACCATAACATCTCTCACTTGTTCATGCTTGATTGATCCAATCAATTCAACACGATCTTGTAATTGATACCGTTCTCTCATCTGTTCTAAATCAATCAATTTGGGTCCATCACCAGCTATCAAGAAATTGATGTCTGGTCTAGCCAGGCACACCCTAGGTATAGTAGCTACAAGTAAATCGGCACCTTTATTTTGGAATAACCGTGATATCACTACAACGGTGATCTTCCCCAATGGTAATGATGATGGTACTCTCTCAGCAGGTTTAAAATCATCGGATACAACAGCATTCGGGATCACTGATACCATTGATGGATCAAGTGAAGCTCGAAGTACAGTGTTCTCCTTACATGTATGAGACACACAAATAACATGATCAATGTCAGTCAACGTGAATTGTAATAATTTGTTCCCCAAAATTGATGTAACATCGGCAAATCCAAATAATGAATGATCAGTGAATACAGTCTTGAGTCCCATTGTGTTAGCATGAAAGATAGCTTCATGACATAATGATGAAAAAGTTCCATGACCATGAACAATCTCAATTGATTCTCTAATGAAGATTTGACGTAACACGGGGAAGGCAGAGAACACAGTAGGGAAAGTGGCATTCCGGTATAACACTAAAAAGGGAACGTAATACACTTTTAATCCATTAGTCAATGTTCTAACACCTGTTCTATCCCCATAAGCATGGGTTATCACAATCACTGAATGACCTCTAGAGATCAGTTTCTGAGCTAAATGATATATATGTAACTCGACTCCCCCCGGTTGTGGATAGAAGAAGTCCGATATCATGGCTATGTTATATGACTTCATTTCTCAATGGAATATCCGTCAATTAAATCAACTTTACCTTTCCCTTAAGTTTACATAGTTAATTTCAATTTTTTATTTTTTTTGTTGTTCAAACAAAGTGTTTTTTTTTTATTCGGTAATTAAAGGGTAAGTAAAGCTCAATACTTTTTTATATTCCCTCTATACACTCTTCACACTCTTCAGTCTCTCCATCATGTCTGATTATACCGATCTAGCATCGGCTCCACCGGACTATTCCACATTGGAAATTGGTCCAGAGTTCCAACAATTCGAAATAGAGGAACCTCCATTAGACAATAATGATGACAATACCAATAACGGTCTGCACTTGCTTGATAAAGCAGGTGGATTAGCTAAACAGGCAACACAATTCGCCAAACAAATTAAACGTACATTCAATGATGCATTAGATCCAGTGTATGAGGTGTATCGCTTCCTCAATAATAAAATAGAATCATACCTTTCAAAATTAGGCAATCCCCTGATTGTGAAAAGGTTATTGTACGTGTTCTTCATAGTCACCGTGGTGTACATGTTTACTCTATCTGATATGTATCCTAACTCATTCAACACTGTTGCCCATGGAGGTTATTTCTTTGATTCTTTGAAAGTTCACGAATTCTTAGATGACCACATTCAGGTGTCCCGGTTGGAAGAAAACTTGGAATACCTTTCTACAATGCCCCATTTGGCTGGTACAAGTGGTGATTTAGCGCTGGCTAGGTACGTTCATAACGTAATGGATGATTCGATTCTCCATATTGAAAGAGATACTGCATTCAATGCGTATGCCAATTATCCATCTAACATGTCCACAGTGAAATTGTATAACAAAGATAACGTGCTTGTCAATTGTGACCTAAGAGAACAAGTGAATGACGCATCTGAGAGCAGATCCAAATTATTTAAAAGAGTCAATAAGGATACTGATGATAGCAAGCATAGAATCAGTGATCAATACGATATCCATGAATACTCATTCAATCCGGGTGCCGTGGAGGGCACTGTTAGAGGACCATTAGTGTTTGCTAACTACGGAATGAAATCGGACCTCCAAAAACTATTAGATTCTAAAATTGAATTGAAAAATACTATAGCAATAGTGAAATACGGTGGTGATTACCTCCCAGAATACAAGAAACTACAAGTGGCGAAGGAATTCGGTATCATTGGTGTGATATTCATTAGTGACCCTAAATTGTTTGGTACTTACACCATGGATTCCATCCAGAGAGAACCAGTGGCCTCTATTGATTATGGATCCGGGAATATTGTGGATCCAGGTTATGGCGTGAGAGATTCCATTCCTGGTTACTTTGATTTCGATAAATTGATGGAATCTTCAAAGGCTAGAGCTGCTCTACCAAGTATGCCAATCACTTGGAAGGACTTTGTCAAGATAATGGAGAAATGTGAAGGTACTAGGGTTTCTGATTGGGATTTCCAACTTGGTGATACAAAAGTGGAAATCAAGACAAGTGGTGCTGATATTGAATTGGAATTGGATAATAAATTGATTCAACGTCCACAGAAGGAAATGTGGAATATCATTGGTAAGATCCAAGGTTCTGAACAATCTGGTGTAGCTGTCATTATTGGTGCCTCGCGTGATGCTATTTGTTATGGCACAGGTTCCAACTCCGGTACTGCTATTTTACTTGAATTAGTTAACTTATTTTCTCAATTGAGTTACTCCAAACGTTGGAGACCATTAAGAACGATTTATTTTGCTTCATACTCTGGATCCCTATATAACCTTGCTGGATCTTCTTACTTTGCTGGTAGCCGAAAGAGTGACATGAAAAGGGATGCCTACGCCTTTATCGATTTAAATGATGCCGTTTCTGGATCCGATTCCTTAGAAATCAGTGCAAACCCTCTATTACATGATGTTATCAGAAAATCTCTCCATCAAGTGAGAGATCCTATTATCAATACTACTGATGTTTCCAATAGATGGGATGGTCAATTCCATGAACTTTTAGATTCTTCAAAGGATTATGTGCCATTTGAATATAATTTAGGTGTTCCATCCATGAATCTGAATTTCAAAGATAGTCAAAGTAAGCTTCCGAGACATTCCTGTTTAGACACTTTTGATAACTTCAAAAAGTCTAAAATCGATCCAGATATGAAAATCCATAAATCTATGACGAGGTTGATTTCCAATGTGGTGTTACAATTATCTTCTCAGGCTATTATTCCTTCTGATTTGACTTCACTTGTATCCACTCTAAATTCTGGTATGAAGGACTTGAAAAGATATGAAGCACAAATTTCAGGTAGTAATAAGTCTTTATTAGATTTTACCAAGTTCACTACATATTTGACTAAACTTAAAACTTTGAGTAGAGTCAATGAAGCATTCAGAGTGAATTGGTCAGAATTGGTTGGTACAAATTCAGGTATTGAAACTTCATTATTGAGTGCTAATAGACAAGATTGGAATGCAAGATTAAGTTTGATGTCTAAAGTTCTGGTGGATGATTCTGTCACGCAGAAGGGTACAGATGATCCAATGAGTAACCGTAAGTGGTTTAGAAATGTTTTATTCGGAGTGCAGTTGAATTATCCTGAATTTAAAGATGAAAAGGGTAACCTGATTAAATTCCAGATTGGTAGCTTTCCTAAGATCAGAGATCATATGGAGATTAAAGATTGGGAAGGTGCTCAAAGGCAACTCGATTTGATGTGTAATATGTTGAATTATCTTCTTGGTTATTGGAATCCAGCTTAGTTAATTCCTTTTTTTTCATTTATACCTTATATTTTGTATACTCTTTACTTCTCTTTTACTAAACAATGGGATTGTTGTTCTTCCGCTTTAAAATACTTGTAAAAAAAAAAAATTTTGCAACCACAGGAAAATAAATTTTATATTTTTGGTTATAAATGATCAAATAATTTCATAAATGAAGAAATAATTGGTTCTTCTATAAACTAAATTATCTATATATATCAACTGAATATAAAAAAGGAAGGTTTTTCAAATTATTAATGAAACAAGGATGAAATCTATCTAATAATTTTGTTCTAGAGAATAAGAAATAGCACAATTACGAGATTTCTCCAAAATTGAAGAATTTGTTTAAATCTTAGCCAAAATCAAGAATTAAACATTTTATAGTAATATTGGACCCCTGATTAACATATAAAGGTGTTTATAATCCCAATTTACCCCTTAAAACACGTATTTTAAAGTAAATTAAGTCAAATATGCTTACGTAATACAAGTACGTCACCGACATCAGAAACCGCCTCCCCCCTTCCAAATTGACGTGTTGGGTTAGTGGTTTTTTGCGTCTTCCCATTCTGCATTGTTTGAACGGGGGAGGTTCTTGGGTTCATTTCCCTTGGTTTTTTGTTTAGTTTTATCTGTTTTAACCTTTGTATATCCTTTTAATCTAATAATCGTGTCTTTATTAGATAATCTTTGACTTACGTGACGCGTAGCTGCAATTTAAAATTGTGTTATCGATAGGTTTCCTAAGTGAAGACTCTAATCGTTGCAACTAATTACAATTATGATTTACCATCCTTTCAATGCAAAAAATTCAATTCAATTTTTTTAAAATAAGAATACATAGAAGAAACAAAAAAAAGTTAAAAGCTATTTGTTTGACTAGGCAGAATATTCATTCAAGACTAAATCAATCAATTCACCACCAGTCTTAAAACATTCCACCAATTCTTCATCTTTAATTAATTCAAAACCGTGTAATAATTCCACCAATCCGGAAATTTCCTTGAAGAATAATAATGATTTAACAACTTCACCAAACACACCAGTTGATTCAGTATCTAAAGTAAAGAATGCCTTAAATTGTTCATTAACTGTATCTTTACCCTTTTTGAAATCATTATCCACTAAATAAGCTTCAAAGAAATTAGACACTACAATCCCCATTATGACATTACCGAGTGATGTCTTAAATGGTAATTCTGTAGATAATTTTTTCCAATCAGCATTAGATCTTTGAAATTTTTGAGAATCTGAATTATTAACTGCTAATAGTGAAACCAAATTGGCAGATATAGTGGAATTCAAAGTTGATGCCATTTTTTGAAACACCGATCTAAATTGTAATGCTGGTCTAGATAATTTCATTGGACCAGTATAAACGTGACTGTTATTATTATTATTGTGAGTATTATTATTGCTGTGGTATTGTGGTGGGTTAGATTGGTATGACGTTGTTGAACTCAATTTAGTAGATTGCAAAAGAGCAGCAAATTTAGAGATCAAAATAGCCGAGTTTTTGTATTTTTTGTTAGTAGACTTAAAATCATTAGGTTTTAATAGATCATCCAAGGTAGCATCATTCACTGTTTTGAAGAATAGTAAAATCAATGTAAGTAATTCTTGATTTTTGGAGTTCTCCGAGATGAATGATAATGCTTCACCCCATTTAGTTAATTGATATTTATCCTGAGTGACCAATTCAAACAGCACAAATGATCTCACTAGAGAAGTTGCGATTAATTCATAATTAGAATTAAATTTAGGTGAATCTTCGTGATACACAGTGGTTTCCAATGATTTATCGTTTAAACCAGATAATAAAGTATTTAAATCGAAAGATTTTGCCGTGTCATGTTTAACCACCAATGGTTTCAAAGTTAAGTAAATAGGAGGTTGAAATTTTTGGTTAATTTCATATTCGACTGGAGTTTTAAAATAAGTGATCAATTTTAATTTCTTGAATTGGAAATATCTAGAAAGAGAATTAGTCAATAAACTGATTGATTTCCCTTCAACTTCTAAAGTATCTTGAATCAATTTTTCATATAATGGAGTCACTGCCATATCTAATGGAGTTCTTTCAATGGCATCATTGTGAACAACTGTTTCACTGAGTTCTAGAGTGGTTAAACCTATTGATTGATAGAAATAGTATTCATCTGGTAATCTTTGACCTATGAATTCGTGTAATCCATCTGGAATTCTCTTAGATTCCTTATTAGAATCTAGGTCAGATTTCTCCACGTGAGGACTAGTAGTTGGAACACCTGTACTCGTTAAGAAGGATGCATCAGATTCATAATTTATAGGTTGCACTCTACCATTTTGTTTTAACACTGGGATATAATCCACAGTGGCGCAACCCTTTTGGAAGTGTTCCATGAGTTGTTTATCGGTGCTTTGCAATAATTGATTATAAATAGATCCACCTGATAACACGTATTCATGTAATGCAGGGAAAGTTGATTGCAAATGAGGAAAGATATTTAATTGAAATGGTTGGAATCCATTACCGACACACATAGAAATTTCTTTGAATTGCTTTGGAGATAAATTTAATTTATTATAAATCAATTGACGATCTAGATATCTAAATTGTTTACCTTCAAAATCAAAACTGAAGATGAATTTTTCTACAGATTCAAGTAGAAGTCCATCTGTGGATCCATAAATTGTATTGACGATTCCCTCTTTCAATAAATATTGTAATTGAGCCCAAGTAGAATAAGGAGCCACTAAGAAGTCAACATCATTTTCGGCAAAGAGTTCTTGTAATTCATTCATGATTGGTCTAACATCCACCATAGTACCGATATCTCTAAATGTGATATCTTGTCTATCATTGTGGTAATTATTATTTGATGTGTTATTAATTTTATCATCCCAAACTCTTTTCAATTGTCTTTCAAATGGTAAAACACCGGATTGACCAAAATATTCATATTGTAATGCAGTTCTTAAACCTGGGAAAATAAATAATGGAGTAACATTTAATTCTTTAAAATGTTTTAAATCAGATTCAATAGAATGTTTTAAAGTCATGGGGAACCCACCAATGGCTTCTAAATTTGGTTCTCTTCTAGGTGGAACTAATCTAGAAACATAGTGTTCCACGTCTATACCAATTGTTGCATTTTTCAATACATCCAATGGATAGTTTGGCACAGATTTCATGTCAAACAAATAATGTTCCAAAGTCTTGACGGGCATTGTTTTAATAAGCAAAGAAATATGTTGTTATAATTCAGTTAAATAAATTATAATAAATAGCTTAATTCAATATTAACATTGGTTTCCAATAATTGTCGAAAACTAACCAACGAAAAATTGAATGAACACGATCCGGTGACCGGATTAATGAGAGTTAGTCACGTGTACAAAACAAACGACGATCGACGTGATTTTTTTAAATCGACGTTTATTTCTTTATTAAAAAAATTTTAATTAGAGATAACAAAACACAACTAAAGCGGAGCTGGTTTTATACAACTTTTACTTGCTATAACTAAAATATTTTGATAACCCACTGAGTGGATAATGCAGTCAAATCAGCAACAACCCTACACTCCATCTATGGCTCCATTGCCTCAGAGGAAAAATAGTGTTAATGATTCAATATTCTCTAATAATAATTCATTATTCGACACGACTTTCAATAATACTACAAGTACATCAGGTACTTATGATGATAGCGCATATTATTCACCTATATCACCTGTTGATCAGGATCACCATCAGGGGGTCACCACTTCCATTGCCTCTGCTGCATTCTCTAAGCGTAACTTATTACATGACTTGGAGACTCATCAATTAGATGGTGGTGAATTACCATCCCCAATTTCTGAGAAACATGTGGAAACTCATAATAGATACAACTTGAAGAATGAAGAATTACAAAAATTTGTGATATCGGATTCAAACGGATTCTATCTTCAATTAAGAGATAGATTAGGTGAAGGTTCTAATTGTTATGTTCATAATGGATTACTTTCACTTAAAAATAATGATTCATCAAATGAATTACTAGTAGCTGTGAAAATCCCCAAAACTAAGAATAAAGTTAAATTTATAGAAAGAGAAACTGAACTTTTATTATCATTAAGAAAATTTCAAATTGAACATAGTTATCCACAAGATTTCCCCTTCATTGCGGCATTCGGATTGTATTACTTAAATAAATATCAATTCCCCCTATATAGACGCCGCAATGATGAATTGCCCTGCATTTTACTATCAAAGATGGATATGGAATTATCTAAATTTATCACAATGAAAGAGAAATCCCATCGTGATGATACAGAAATAGTAATTGGTGAACCAGAATTTTGGATTCTAGCAGAATCTTTATTACGAGGATTACTCATAATGAGACATCTCAATATAGTTCATTGTGATTTAAAATCAGAAAATGTTATGGTCAATGTGACTGCTGCTGGTCCAGCATTTAAATTAATTGATTTCTCATCTTCCCATGATTTAAATTCTATTGTGGAATTACCAGAGATGACTCTCCAATTTACACCACCTGAACTGCTCGATTTATCATCGGGTAATCTCCCAAATTTCCACACCGATCTATTCAGTGTTGGATTAATATTATTACATGCAGCAGTGGGTAGAGCTCCTTATGCTAATTTTGGTAGCGATCAATTCTATTTAATAAGTTTAGTCAAACAAGCAAAGGCTCTTGACATTTTAGAGAGAGAACAACTCAATAAACTCACAGAGCATCCAACAATTCTAAAATTAATCACTATGATTATCACTGATAGATTAGAATTAGATACAATTGTGGGATATTTTGAATCGGTAGCTAATTTAACTTAATGTATAATTTTTTTAATTTTTTTAATTTATTTTTTTGCGAAGAAAAAAAAAAATTTTCGAAAAGAAAAAAAAGAAAAAAAAGGGAAACAGTACCTTTTTACCTAGATAATCTTATCAAAAGTAGTAATATTCTACCAATTATAGGTATACCACCTTGATTAATAGATACATTAAATAGTGCTATCCAAGTATACTTAAATACTACTCGGAATTCTCACTCAATCTTTGCGCTGATCGCATACAATTTTTGTTTTGCATTAAACTTATCTCTCTCTCTATTTCACAATCTATCAATTGATCCTTTCCTCGGCGACGACCGTGTGTGTTCCTTAATATCACAATGTCATCACCTATAGGACTCGCCAACAACATAGTACAAAATACAATGTCGTCGTCTACAGGGGGTGAATCTCACCAATCTCAACAACAATCACAACAACAAGCAACAACAACAACAACGTCCACAACATCCACAACGCCGACGCCGATGCCTACCCAGACAACCGTTACCAACTCCAATACATCTCTACTTCATGATACCACCCAATTTGGTCATAATGAAGTGGATACAGAGTTTCACAGTATACCAGAACATGAACTGTTGATGATTGATTCCACGACCGGCCATTCGATTAAACCGGATTCCTCGACTACCCCCCTGGAACAAAGTGAAATTAATGAAATATTGAACTCGTTAGATGATCCAATACCGGCTACGACTAATACTACAGTTCATCCAACTACAGTTCCAATTCCAGAACCAGTGATGACTAAACCGGAACCCGCAATACCTCAGCAATCGACAACAACGCCAGCACCAGCTAATCCCACAATTATTACAACACCAATGCCACTTACGACAACACCAGTCAGTAAACCACCACATCAACCAGCTAAACAGGTATCAACCAGTCCAGTGACTCCCCTCACTACGAAAATGGCTGCAGTGTCAGTGACACCTAAAACACAAACTCCAGATATACGATCAACTTCGAAATCCAATAATACAACAAATTCAAAATCGTTGAAAGCGGCAGCCCCAGCTGAACCTCAAAATCAACCACAACCTAATTCTGAACACATTCAAGCATACGCTATGCTCGATTTTGAAGATTTTACCTTCTACGTACAAACAATGCAAATCTTACTAGGTAGAATGGTCGAAGGAGATTCTAATACAGAATCATTGGATATCCATTTGGGTCCACAGAAGGCTATCTCTCGTAAGCATGCCAAAATTTTCTACAATTTCGGTACTCAACAATTTGAATTAAGTGTCATTGGTAGAAATGGTGCATTCGTCGACAACGTGTTCATCGAAAAGGGTGTGACATTACCTTTGAAGGATAAAACTAAAGTACAAATAGGGGAAACTCAATTCACATTTGTGTTGCCTAATGATGGATCTAGCAGTGGTGCTAAGAATTCATCAATTCCTAATAATGCAACGGCTATAGCAACCGCCGTGAACAATTCCAAGACATCAACAAAGAAACAATCCACTAAGAATAAACGGAAGTCATCAGCAGCATCGTCATCATCTACGTCATCCACTCCGATCAATCCAGCTGAGGCAGTCCACTTGAAATCTACGCTTTACAATTCAAGTAAGAGCAATCCTATCGGACACACTAGTAGTAGTGGGTCAACCGCTGCCAACTCAAGGGAAAATTCTGTCAGTGCTTCTAAGGCTGGTGCAGGAGGTAATGTTCCTAAATTGGGTGACGATTTTATCAGTCAACTGAGAGCCAATGCTGAAGCATCTGTTGTCAAGAAGGAAGAAGCCGCCAAGGCTGCTGCTGCAAAGGCCAAGACTGGAGGAAAGGCGCCATCGTCTACTTCGGCCAGCCCTGTAGTTCCCGATGCCACTATCAATGGGGCTTCAACAACAACACCTGCAATTAATACTACTCCTACAACAACAACAGCAACGACAACAACGGCAACACCAGCTAAGAAGGAGAAACCTAAGAAACAACCTAGACAACCTAAGAAGGTGTACACCATTGATGAGATCCCTGAACAATACAGAACGAAACCTAACATTTCTTACTGCAATATGATCGGAAAATGCCTTGATGCTAAGGCTACAGAACGTGGGATGTCTCTGTCTGAAATCTACAAGGGTATTAAAGAGATGTTCCCTTACTATTTTTATTGTCCAGATGGTTGGCAAAGTTCTGTTAGACACAACCTTTCTCTGAATAAATATTTCCGGAAAATCCAGAAAGAAGGTAAAGGTTGGTTATGGGGATTAACTGAGATTTTCTTTGAGGATAAAGAGAAGGAATTACAACAACAACAATCATTGAAGACTACCAAGGCTAGTACTGCTGCTGCTGCTGTCGCCGCCAATACTTCTTCCCCAGCCTCGGGTATTCGTCCTCCACCTCCTGGTTACCAATATGCTACTGTGCAAAGACCGGCACCACCTGGATATCCACCTCAATACGTCAACAAGCCTGTTCCATTACAGGGCTCATCCTCGTCTCCTGCTAACAGGGCTCCTGCCACTACCACTGTTGCCACTGCTGGTGTTTCCAAACCGGCCACACCAGCTACAACGAGTTCAACAACGTCAAAGTTATCTGGTGATACTAAGAAGGCATTGACTTACCTTCAACAAGAACTCATAAGATTGACTAAGGATAGAAAGATGTATGACAAGGAAACAACTACTCAGATTTTGACTCAAGCCCTAGCGATGACTATTGCTCAGGTTAATCAAGCTGCTAAGAATGCTGGTATCCAGGGTTCTCCACTGGTGACATTGATAGATAAGAATCCTGGTCATGTGACTAAGATTTTGACAGCTGCACTAAATGCTGCCACGATTCAAATCACCAAGAAGAAGGGATTACCTGCTTATTTACCACCAAAGAATCCATCTGCTGCTTCGACACCATCAAAACAATCCCCGGCTACTTCCACTCCTGCCACTCCAACAACTATTACGAAACCATTGACTCCCGCAGCATCGGCCATAAAACAGACTGCCCCTGCTTCATCTCCATCTATCCCTGCTAAGGCTATAGGTACTACCGTGTCCGCAACACAAGTCGCTACAACTCCACCAGTGAGTAAACCAGCACCTGTTATCGCTAAGGCTACCATCCAGCAGTTCACTACGAGACCTCCACCATCAAGTGCTCCATCCAGACCATCACCTGGTCCGGTCCCTTCTCCAGCTGCTGCTGCTGCTCCGGTTCCTGCTACTTCATCTTCTTCAATTGGGTTAGCTAAACCAAGGGCATTCACGGCTGCTTCCTCTACAACTCCAACTCCAACACAAAATGTTGTTCCACCTGAACCTACCAATGTTCCTGCTGCTTCATCTGCCCCATCTAGCGCTCCTTCTCCAGCTCTTGCGCCCGTTAAACCTACTGTTGCGGTTGTCACTCCCGCTCCTGTTCCAACGTCGGCTCCCGTTCCAGTTTCCACTCCAGCACCAGTTCCGATCCAGGCTCCAACACCTGCAAAAGTTACTGTACCTGCACCAACATCAGCTCCTTCCGCCGGTGGCATCAAGAAGCCAACGTATTATAGTGGTGGAAGTGTACTTCCTAAACCTAGTGCTGTGGGTCTTGGTGCAAGTCATAATGCTTCAGTCCCAGCCCCTACTCCTGCTCCAGCTTCAATTCCGGTTGCTACTCCAGTTGTTACTACCCAGGAAGATCCTGATCCTACTCCTGTTGCTGCCTCTGTCCCTGCTCCAGCACCTATTGTCAAACAAGACACAAAACCAGTGTCCACTGCTGCTCCTGTGACAACCACTGACGATGCTGGCCAAGATGAGGAAGACGAATTCGAAATGATGTTAGCTGACTTGGAGAAGGATCACAAGAAGGAAAAGCAACCTGCTCCAGAGGTGAAACTGGCTACCACATCTGATAAACCAGCTATGGATAGTTCATCATCACAGGTGATTCCACCTTCAACACCGGTACTCGAACTTGAGTTCCATGATACAGTCACTTCCACTGCTGGTGCTTCTACTGGTGTATCGGACCACAATCCTACCGATGGATTAATGGACTCCCATGAATTGGATGCACTTTTAGCGGAACACTCCAACGATGGTGCATTTGATTCTGTGGATATTGATGAACACGGGAATCCAAGGAAAAGAGTTCGTGATGATTTTGAAGATGAATTACAAGGTCTCAATGATGCAGAGATAGAACTCAAATTGAAGTTACCTAAACTAGAATAGATATCGCCCTTTCCCGCTGCCCATTTATGTACATTTTCTTTTTTTTTCTTTTTACCCTTCTGTGATTATAGTTTATTTATATACAATGTATTTTTACTTTTACCTATATTTAAAAATGGACTGTCAATTCCCGTTACCGTGTCAATTTTACACTAAGATAAGCCGAAGAAAATTCAATAAAATTCAAAACAGAATAAACGGTAAAAGAAGAATAACTTAAGAGAATAGTTGAACTTTTCATTCAAGTATACTATTCAATAACTAAATCATGTCATCATCGGGTAAGAAATTGTTATTAATGGGGAGATCCGGTTCGGGGAAATCCTCTATGCGGTCTATCATTTTTTCAAATTATTCAGCATTTGATACTAGACGTTTGGGGGCTACTATAGACGTGGAACACTCTAATTTAAGATTTTTGAATAATATGACTTTAAATCTATGGGATTGTGGTGGTCAAGATGTATTCATGGAGAATTTCTTAAATGATGGGAATACTGGACCAGATGGTGGGAATAGTAATGGTAATGGGAATATTTTCAAGAAATGTGAAGTATTAATTCATGTATTCGATGTGGAATCTAAAGAAGTCTCCAAAGATATAGATATTTTCAAAAGAGTTTTAACCAATTTATCAAAGTATTCACCAGATGTTAAGATTTTCATATTGATTCATAAAATGGATTTAATTCAAATTAATAAAAGACAAGAATTATTTGATATAATGCATGAACGATTGAAACTTATAGCACAGAAATTCAATTTTAAGATTAAATGTTTCCCAACGTCTATTTGGGATGAATCTTTATATAAGGCTTGGTCATCAATTGTGTGTTCATTGATTCCTAATATTTCTAAATTTGAAGAAAATTTGAATAGATTGAATAGTGCATTGAATGCTAAAGAAATTATTTTATTTGAAAAGACTACATTTTTGGTGATAGCATCTTCCAATTACAGTAATGGAGGTGGTAAGGGGTCCAATGGAACTGCAATTTCTAGTGGTGGTGTGAATAATTTAGATCCAAAACGGTTTGAAAAAATATCCAATATAATTAAGACATACAAACAAAGTGTAAACAAAGTGAGAACGAATTTTACGAATCTTATATTACACGGATTAAATTCTTCTATTTACCTAGATGTGTTGACATCTAATATTTACATTATGATTATCATGGAACAATGTACAGATTCTGAGAAGGAAGGTGAACTTGAAGTTGATAATGAGACATTAATTTTAGAGAACATCAAAGTGGCTAGAAATTTCTTTGAATAAATTTATCTTAATTTTAATATAATTTGTTAATATCTATTAGTAAAAATACACATACACACACACGCATTACAAGTAAAACTTCTTTTTATCCTTATCCATTTCGGGTATGTGTTCCCAATCGATTTCTTCTTTAATACCTCTTTGAAGTCTTCTCAATTTAAGAGTGAATTGGGGGCCCAATTCTTGGAGACCAACTTTTTCTTCATTTCTGAATATATATCTATGCATTCTGAAGAATATGAAATCACGTTGATTATGTAACGTTATCACTTGTCTTCCTTGAAATTCTGGTTTATGTGGGAACAATGATTGAAATAGTCTCCCCACAGTTTGACCTAATCTTGTAGAAAAATTATTGAGAATCAATTCAGGAATGTGACCAGTTTGTTTACCGTGACCAACAATTCTTTTAGATTCCACAAGTGATGAAATGGAGAAATAAAAAGTTGGACCAGCAGGTAAATGAATAAATGTTATCCCATTGACAACTTTTTTGTCTTCATTGATTACTATTAAATCAGTGAAATCTCTATTTGAACAATATTCTGCCATTTCATTCATATTGTATTTCCGTTGACGTTTAATGAAAGTTGAATCTGGAATCATATTGATTAAATCACTAGCAAATTTATAGGCTGATTTCTTAGCATGAGGGTTAGTAGTGATCAGCACTTTAGGTGGTTTAGAAGTATCAAAATATGTTGAAAAATCATCATCACCCTCTAATTCCGTATTGATAGTTTCATCAAACACTCTTTTGGATTCTATAGTTTCAGGGATGTTCTCTTGTAACCGTTTCTCTTTTAATTCAGGGTGTTCTAATTCATCCTTAGCTCTAGCAGCTCTAGCCTTATGACGTTCCTTGTTTTGTTCATGTTTCAACTCAGCAAATAATTTTTGCCTCTTATGCTTGTTCTTGATTGTCTTTAGTTTTTCTGTATCTATAGGAGCCATTGTATTGGATTGTACTTAATTTCCTCTTCTTTATCAGTTATTTGGTTTAAAAAAGTTTTAAAAATTTTTTTTTAAATTTTTTTTAAAAAAAAAAATAATTTGCGTCGATTTGAAGAGTCGATCGACGTATAATACTTTAAAGAGTCTATTAACTACAGTAGTGTTGTAGGATAACTTCCATAGTAGAGGGTCCAATGAAGTTAATAGAAAACCATTTAAGGTATTCATCCACTCACGTAGATCATGTTTTACCCAATTAAAGTCTTCATGATGGCCCAGTGTACAATTATTCTGTATCTTGCCATCATGGAGGTTCTCAATCACTCTTTTGAAGCTTTATCTTAGTACTGATCTGGTGCTACCTATAATTATTAGCGCGCACACTAATTCTTTAACATGGAAAACGTGTATGTAAACACAGTTAAACAGACTAATACCATAATATATAACCACAAATGACAGGATTTGAATGGATTCAATTGATTCTAGGTAAACTAGATATAATATTTGAAAGAAAAATTATCTTATTCTCTTTAATTCTCATCATAAGACTGATAAACTCTTTAACAATACAAACTTTTTTCCAAGCTGATGAATTTTATCAATCGTTAGAACCTGCTTATTATAACATATGGGGGTCGGGTTACCTCACTTGGGAATGGGTTCATGGATTAAGATCATTTGCATTCCCATTGTTGTATTCCGTGTTTGTGTATTCCCCCATTGATTTCTTAGGATTATCTCACAATTGGGTGATATATCTTCCAAAAGTGGTTAACGCAGTGATTTGCTCTTTGGGGGAATTCCATTTGTATAAACTAATATTCAAGATTACAAGGGATACCACATTGTCTAGAATTGCACTCTTACTATCTCTCGGTAACGCATTCAATTGGTTTTGTTTGACTAGATCGTTCGCTAATTGTTTAGAATTGAATTTGACTACAATTGCCATGGTTTATTTCCCATTCAAAGATATAATGGCATCAACAACAATTCGGTACTGTTTCAGTTTATTCCTTGCCGGATTTAGTTGTATAGTGAGACCCACTAGTGCCATTATTTGGGGGTACCTAGGTGGATTATTACTCATTCAGTCAACTCATAAGTTCAAACTCTGCATGGTGACCTTACTTATGGTCACATTAGTGCTAGCGATTGACTCTTTAACCAACTATTCCTTCTACCATGATTGGAGACTACCAATGGTAAAATTCCTCGATTTTAATGTCTCTAAGAGCTTGTCATCGTTCTATGGAGTCTCAAGATTGGATTTCTACTTCGTACAGGCAATTCCTATCTTACTCACCACTTACTTGCCATTCTTCCTCATTGGACTATGTAATTCCTCTTATAAGACATGGAAGGGGTTAATTTTATTGTATTGTCTTGTGTTCACTCTCATTCAACATAAGGAGTTTAGATTCATTTACCCTTTGATGCCTCTACTGATCTTATTCAGTACTTTAGGTTTAGCCCATTTATCAAGTCACATCTCCACCACGTTCACTAAACTGATCATCATTGGAGTGGTGACCATCAATGGTATTATGGGGTACTACCTCACAATCCATCATGAAAGTGGAGTCATCGCCATTACGCAGATTCTTCGAGATTACGTTTTGCAACAACCTAACACAGACATTGGATTTCTCACTCCATGTCATTCCACTCCATATCAATCATTCTTTGACTTCAGAGATTCTCCACCTAATATTTGGTTTCTCACTTGTGAACCACCATTACATTTAGATTCATCATTACAATTAAGTGATTACATGGATGAATCTGATGAATTCTACGCTGATCCTATAGAGTTCATGAAAGTCAATTATGACGAAAAAACAGGTGAGTACATTCATGATTGGCCCAAATTATTAGTCATATTTGAGCACATTCACGATACCATAGATGATTACTTGGTTGATCACGGGTATTCAGAGAGGCAACGATTATTTAATTCTGTTGTTCATTGGGATTACAGACGTACTGGTGATTTAATCATCTATGAAAAAGCAAGCTTAACTTAACAAAAAAAAAAATTCTTTTCTATATACAAGTTATTAAATCAAATTCTTTTCTTTTAAACTGTCCATTTATCTTTAATTTCAGTAGACACTTTAGCAACTTTAGCTTGTCTTTGCTTTTGCTTTTGTAATACCATTTTCAAAGTATCTTTACGAGTATTCTCGATAACAGTTTTTTGGTCTGCAGGTAAGCTTTCGTATAACCTAGATGCTTTATTAAATTGTTTTTTCAAAGCTGCAACATCGAACACACCAATGGCACATTCAAAATCACCTAATTCATACCCCAATGCAAACCAATATTCGGCCTTATCAACGTTTTTGAAATAATTCAATTCCAAGAATCCTAAAGCTTTAAATGATTCAAAGAATCCAGTCGATGCACTTAATTCGAGGTAGTATCTAGACACCACTGGGTCAGATTCATTCAATAATCCTAAATAAAAATGTGATGTTGCACATTTCTTAACGGGGGCCCCACAGATAGCCTTTTGGAACCACAATCTAGCCATTTTTAGATCTCCTTGAGCAAAAGTCATCACCCCCAAAGTTTGATATGCCTGTGCAGCTAATATAGAATCCGAATCTAGAGTCAAGAATTTTTGATAATTATTTGTAGCCTCTTGATATTGATTCAGTTCAAATTTCCAATCACCTAACATTTTAAATACTAGTGGGTGTTCCAATTTGATTAATTCATCAATGTAACCCTTTGCAGCTTCTTGATCTTCCACACTGAATTCAACATTTTTAGTATCTTTCAATGCATTCACTGATAACATAGTTAATGCATCTCTATTACCTAATTCAGCAGATTTCTCTATTAATTCATTTTCCAACTCTAATAAGTATTTATTAGCTGCATGACTATCTGTTCTAATTTCGGCTAACACTTTTTGGAATAACAATAAATCGGAACCACGGATTTTTTTATTAGGTAATGTGTAATTATCCATAATAGGTATATGATCATAAATTGTTTCAAGGGAAGGTAAAAACTGATGATATGTTATTCTTGAATCAAAATCAAATAGAGTCTTTTTCAGAGCTCTCTCTGGCGGTAAAATGTCTAATAGCAATGGCCGTAATTTGATTCCATTAGAGAGGTGTCGTATGAATTGTCTTGACATCATGATAATGTGTGATAAGTCAAATTAAGAAGTGAATATCAGTATCTTATTGGAATTAATTTTTTTTCTATTTTTTGTCCAAAAAAAATTAAAGAGAGATTTCTATATTGGTAAGTTATCATTCTTTTTTTACTTAATTTCCGGTCAATCCAATGACATCACAGGATAATCAAAAACCAAATACAACTATTGAATCATTAGATACTGGGAATTCTGGTGTTGCAGTTCATCCAATTGAATTAACGATACAATCAATATTAGAGACTCCATTAGAGATATTAAATTTAAATTTAAATTCATTAGATGAATCACAATTAATTTTATCAACTATATTACAAAGGTTAAATAAGAAATTATTGACAATTAATAAGAATACTATGGGTGATAGTAGGAATGATAGAGGTAGACGATACACTGTTGATTTAGATGATCCAATTTTAATTAGTCGAGGAGATGTTATTGATGATGATGATGATGCAGTGAGTGATGTTTCTGTAGATTTAAGTGATTTTTTGAATAGAATAAGTCATTTAAAAGAAACATTAGATGGTGTTACTGATAAATTGGATAATGTGGAAAAACGAATTAATGGGATAATGACAAATTTGGATGTTACGTGAACTTTTTTGCTAAAATGATCTATATTTTTTTATAAAGAATATACATAAGACTTTTTTTTATTTAAAACTTCCATAAATGGTAAGGGAATCCTAAATCCTTTAAATGGAAGCATTCCACTAAGTAAGAATACAAAACAAACACCACAATATTAGCCAATATGACACTTAAAAATTTAAATGAATCATCTTTAATATTTGGAATTTTTTCAATTAATGCAACCATTGATAAAGTTAATAATCCATAAAGTATTGAAATAATTTGAGTTTCAACACCGTATTGACTTTGATGACCAGTTTGGAAATAATCTGTTTTACCATCTCTAGTTTTAAAATAATTAGTGTTTCTAATTATATTAAACATGTAACCAGAAGTGAATAATAAAATAACCACAATGGAGAATCCTTGCCAACCACGTTTATTAGTGATTGCCATGATGACTTTTCTCCATTTTTTGATTATTAAGTATAACACAACTAAAGCAGCTATACCAGTAATAGCCAATGATGTGTAATCTATATGTTCAATTGGAGTGAATAAATCGGCATTAATATTAATTCTTTGTCTAACCCAACTAGCCATTGAATCACTCTCTGTGAATGGATATTCAGTAGTTGGAATTTTCATATCTTTTATAGCTTGTCCCGGAGCATAATGGAATAATCTTGGAACATTGTTTAATCCCAAACTTTTATAGAATTTTTGGCAATTTTGGAAATCAGAAGTAGCTATAATTAAATTTTCATCATCTGGTGATAAACCTTTATTGAATAAATTTTCTGTAAATGAATCAGCAAATGCATCATACATTGGTTGTAATTGAATACACATATTACAACCAACATGAGGTGCCGTAGCGGTGAGTAAAACTATTAAATGGTAATCTTCATTAGCTAATAAAAATTCATAATTATCATCTGTCACTTTAATAGCTGTAGTTTTGGAATTTGCACTTTGAAGAACATCTTGAAATTTAGTACATTGAATTGTCTGACACAATAACAATATTAAACACGAGAATATAGATAAATTCATTTTTGTGTGTATATATATATGATCAGTCAAATCACTTTAATACACGTATACGGTAACCGTGTAAACGTTGAACAAAAATTAGAAAGACATGAAAGAAAACATCTCTACACAGGGTAACCAGAACGGTCGGTATTAAAAAAGATAATAATTGTGTGTGTGTGTGTATAAATAGAACAGGAACACTCCACTCAGCCTAGACTTCTAGCTTAATCTAATAATGACTAGTTTAAGCTTATCGATAGGCTTAGTAATGATAACTTTCAATAAAGTATATCACATATAGTACTATTTATTCCGGAAAATACTTTATTTTTGGCTTGGCCTAGTGGAAGTAGCCAGGCTTTTTGTTGGTGATGGGGTTTTTTTTTTTGGCCTTGGTGGAGGTAGCCATGTTTTTTGATGGTTGATGGTTTTTTTTGGCCTGGAATGGTGGAGTTTGCCATGTTTTTTCATGGTCGATCTTATAATCAGCCTAGTTATTTAGTTATCCATGTATTTATATTTAGAACACCTTTTGTAACATAAATGAAGCGTCAATCCTTCTAATGTTTGCTGGTTGGATTTTGGTACAAGTTTAACCTTACCAAAAAGCATCAAATACACTAACAATGACTTCTACTGTCTCCTCGATGATCGCATCAACTGTGACTTTCCCACCTTACTCTAAAGTTACATCCCATTTAGCAAAGGCTCACTTAACTCTATCAAGTTATGAAAGCGTTTTAGCTACAGCTACTGCAACAGATATTGTGTCTTCTTTAACTGAACAAATCGGTTACGATCAAGTTACAATTTCTTATTACTCCCTATTAGAAAAATTAGCAACCGCTACAGATTCATCAGTTAAGGCATCATTGACTACCGAAATTTCTATTGCTACCCAAGTATTAGAAGATATATTTCTAGATAATGCATTTTATGATGGTCGTTACCCTTCAGTCGGTGGTAACGTAATATTGGCAATAGTGTTTGGTATTTTTTTTTGCATCCATATATACCTTGGAGTTCACACTCGTCAATGGTGGTTCATGATTTGTTGGTTAATGGGATTAGCATTAGAAGTTATAGGTTATGCAGGACGTGTGCTTTCCCATTATAATATGTTAGATATATCACCATTTGTTATGCAATTAGTGTGTCTCACTATGGGTCCATGTTTCTTATTAGCAGGTGTTTATTATTTATTGGCTCAATTAACTATCATAATGGGTACCCAATTTGGTGTACTCAAGCCAATGAAATATTCTTTGATCTTTGTGTGTTCTGATTTAATCTCTATTATAGTGCAAGGTATCGGTGGTTCCATCGCAGCAGGTGATGATCCCGATAATCAAGGTTCTCACATTATGGTTGCAGGTTTAGCTCTACAAGTTGTTTCAATGCTTATCTTTCAAATTTTTTGGTATTTATTGATGTATAGATGTTGGAAAGAATATAAATACAATGCTGGTGCTGGATTCAATCCACAATATAGTCATATTAGAGAGAAACGTTGGTTTCGGTTACTTTGGTGGGCCATTTCTGTTTATGTGTTATTAATCTTTGTTAGATCCATTTACAGATTGATTGAATTACAAAATGGATTCTCTAGTAGATTAGCTACACATGAAATTTATTTCATGATATTGGAAGCCCTATTGACTTCATTGGCTACACTCATTTTAACAATTGTTTATCCAGGATTAGTTTACGGTAGAGATACTAAAATAACTGTTAAGAAAGGTATCAAACTTTTTAAAAAGAAGAAGAGAAACACAGACGAAGAAGACGCTAGTTATGGTGTTCATGAAACTTATGAAAAAAATAACTATGCATTAAATGAACGTAGTCTTTAGACTACGGTGAACCTCCTATACAAATATATACATATATACAAAATTCTTTTACTTTCATATACTTACGTTTACTTTTGAATTTACAAAATTTTCTTTTATTTTATAACTAAGATTAAAAAGGGGGGGGGGCCGTAATATAGACATAATCATTTTTTTTTTAGTTTTTTATTTCCTTTACCAAACATCTTCTTGATATCTGTTTGAAATCTTTAATTTCTTAATAAAATCAGTAGCAATTTCTTCAGTCATACCTCTTTGCTTTTGTAAAATTGTAACTAAAGCAGAATGAACATCACGTGCCATACGTGAGGCGTCACCACAAACATAAATGAATGCACCAGATTTTAATAATTCATCAATTTTTTCAGTATAATCTAACATTTTATGTTGAACATAAACTTTTTCATTAGTTTCTCTTGAGAATGCAGTAATCAATTCAAATGAACCATCTAATTTTTTGGAATAATCAATCCATTCATCACTATATAAGAAATCTTCTTTTGAATTACGACATCCATAAAATAATAATGATTTACCCAATTTTTCAACAGATCCACTAGTAAATTGTTTAACTCTTTCTCTGATGAATCCTCTAAATGGTGCAACACCGGTACCTGGTCCAATCATAATAATTGGTGTATTAGGATTAGATGGTAATTTAAAAGTTGATCTTCTAATATGAACAGGTAATTTATGGCCACTGAAAATTCCTCTTGGACCTTGTAAATCATAAGTATTAGTCAATTCTAATGTAGTATCCTTTGATGAATCTTTTAATTCATTTAAAAGTAAATTAGTGGTAACACCAGAGACAACGTGATCAACGTTATCGAAAGTGGAATTCTCCACAATGGCGGTGATATGAACAACTTGCTTTTCAGAAAGTGATGAGGAAGAAATAGAATAATAACGAGGTTGAATACGAGGCACAGATTCAATGATGAATTCAAATGGAATTTTTGTCCAAGGTTGACCATCATTTAATTGTAATAACACGTCAGCAATGTTAAGATAATTTTCGGTCACCACTGTATGGAATTTACTCTTTGAATCAGATAATTGTTGAACTTTATCATGAGTGGAAGTTGATGGAGCAAATTGGAGAATCATTTTGAGGAATTGACGAGACACTGGACCAGTTATTTCTAAATAATATCTAATAACTGCCTCATATGTAGTTGGTTGTGGGAATGGTAAATGATAAGTGGAATCTAAAGAAGTCAATTCCACCACGGTGTCCTTCTTTGCAGTTAAACCAAGAGCGGTAAGCATGGTTTCCACGGCTTCATTTGAATTAGATGGCCAAATAGCGATGTGGTCACCGGTGGAATATTTCAAATTAGTAGCGGAAAGATCGAATTCTGCATGAACACAGTGTCTATCTTTACTATTGAATAATTCTTTAATCTCCACGATTGGTGCCAAGTATGGATGAGTGTGATCGAATGGACCGGTAGACAATAAATCCAAGTCATCATTTGAAGTTGGATTAACATATTTAGCATTAGGTTCACCCAATGCAACTTGTGGATCGTCAATGGTTAATGAAGTTGATTCTTGTAATTTCAATAATGGCTCGTACGATAATTCATTTTCTTCTAAATGAAGAGAATCCTTTAATAAATCGAATAATCCATCTTTCCAACTTAAATAATCTTCATCCATGGAACCTCTACCGTCATCACCTAATCCTAATTCTCCGACCAATTGACCACCCTTTTCTGTGATAGTCTTGGTTAATCTTTTACCTATAGCATTATAAAATTCATAAGTGGAATTCCCCATGGCGAAGCAACAAAATTTGAGGTTACTCAAGTCATCCAATTCATTATCGATTGTATCAAAGAATTCTACAGCGTTATCTGTTGGTTCTCCCTCACCGTATGTTGCCATGAAGAACACCACTAATTGGAATGAATCAATTTCATTTGATAATTCATTTAAAGTTTCATAATCGTAATCAGCTAAATCACCACACATTGTTTGAATTCCGAATCTTGATTGGAATTCCTTAGTAAATTTATGAGCATAATCTTCTGCTGTACCAGTTTGTGAACCGAATAACACCAATGCACGTTTATTATTATCGGTTAATACATCAATTAAATTTCTTGATGATGACGATGAACCAGATGATGATGATGATCCATCTGTAGCCCAAAGAGATCCCTTAGTGAAATAAGCCACTAAGGCGATTACAATTGCTAAAAGCACTGATAAATCTAAAGTATCGATAGCCATTGAGATAGTTTGTGGTATATCAATAGAGGGGAACATAAGAAGAAGGGCCATGTTTAGGTAGTGTGGTTCGACGTTTTTTTTTTTTTTTTGGTCGGAACGAGATTGTTGATCTCTCTCAGTGGAAATTTCGTGTTTTTTTGCTTCTTTGGGGTAAACACCGATAACTACAAGTAAGGGGAGGGGAGGAGTAGGGCAGAAGAAGTTTATGTGTTTATATATGTATATATATTTAATGGTATAAAAGATGTAAAACAAGGAAAGAGGGGAGTATAGGTTATCATCGGATATACGTTAAAGGGGGGGGGGGTATCGGAAGAGTACAACGTTTTAAAAATTTGAGTAAACCGATGCAGATAGGTCATCTAATTCTTGTAAATTATTCATTGTGAATAGTAATTCATTATCTAATGAATTATCTGATAACATTGAATTACAATGACGAGTGATCATCGCTAAGTATGAAGCCAATTTATTTGTATTAGATGATGGTAGATTATCTAAAACTTTTGATATCCCCACTGTGACTAATAAGTTTAATAAAATTTCTGTTTGTTCATTACGAAGATAATCTTGTAATTCAGTTAATAAATCTCTTAATTGTTCAATATTTTGTAAATCATCATTAAAATTTGATAAATATGACATATCATTTGTTTGTTTGAGTACTTCAAATTCTTGGTCACCGGTTGTTGGTAAAACACATTTAACTAGTTGATCATCTTGATGAAGATAATTTTGGAATCCACATTGAACTTCATTAATCAATTGAGCAAATTCAGGCATCGATAATTCTTGTCTTGGATTAATTTCACCAAACACGTCTTCCACTATTGATTGTACATGGTTAGTCACCGTGTGCCAACCTTCATTTAACAACCACCAACTAAAGGATAAGAATGCCTGTTCTGGTAAAGATTGTGAATTTTCGTCATCCTGAATTTGTTCATCTTGTGATGCTAATTTAATGGCTGTAGCTAAATAAGATTTTCTAGATAATATATTTAATTGTAAATGGATGAATACAATTAATAAAGATTCACAATACACTAATGTAAGAAATCTTGTTAATGATTGAATTTTTAAATCATGCCATAATTGAGTTTTAGTTTTTTTCTGAGGATTTGAATTATTAATTATTGGTGTATCATTTGAAGTTGTAGATAGAGAGAATTCATCACTGAATATTGTAGAATTTGGTGGTTCAATTGTTGTCGTTGAATTTGAAATTGATTTTTTTCTTTTAGATTGTAATAATTTTGTTATATCTTCGACATTTAAATTTAAATAAATTGGTTCAGTCAATAATGGTAATAATGATAAAAATGTTAAATAACAATCATTTTGAGTTTGTTTAAATCTTCTTTTAATTTGTTCTTTGGCAAAGTTTTCTGATTTTAAACGTTTTTGGAATTCAGTTAATTTATTTGATATATAAGTGGAAAGTAAATAAGTGACAGCTATAAGTGAAGTGGAAACCACCAATTTCCGTTTATGCTTTTGAGTGAAATTTGTAATAGATTTAAACATATTTGATTGGGGGGGGGAGAGATAGAGTCAATCAGTAAACCTATAGTGATACACAATTTAATAGATAGATAACAAATTAAACTGATGTACTCTGGTAATTGAGTGGTACACGTATATATATATCACGTGATAACCCATCACTCCCCGATCGACCTCTAGCAATCGACCCAGACCCTCTCCGTCCCCTTCTCAGCCTTCTTCTTATCATTATTTAAGGGTCCACTGTACTCGTGGCTTCATCACTCCACTCTATTCTTTGTTCTTCTGCCTTGCAGCAGCTGTTTTTTTTTTTTTATTTTATATTATATTTTACGTTTACGTTTACTTTTACTTTTACTTCTCCTTTTTCCCTCCTTATATTAAATATCTATATATCTACTCATATATGTCTAAAAATTGCTATTTAAAGAAAGTGTCATTTAATGATTTTGCCCCATCGGTGGTAGAAGAAGATTTCGATAATACTTCACCTTATTATTCAATTAAACATCTCCATTCAAAGCCACAACCAGTGAGGCAACAACCTGAAGATTCAGTTAAATCAATTTTGAAAGATTTTGAACCTCAAGATGAAGTCAATTTTGCTGAAGATTACGTTAACCAAAATGTCAAAAATTTGGCAACACCAACTTCTCGTCATCGTAAAAAATCATTAGTGGAAATGACTGATGAAGAAATTTTAGCATTAGATGAACAATTCAAAACTAGAAATATCAATTTAGAATCTTTCCAATTCGAAAATGATCACACAACGGTACCAGTAGGTGGTTCAGATAAGGTTAACACTAAAATGGCAAATTTAAATTTGGATCAATTTGAATACCCCACAAAGCCCATTATGAAAAAGAGAAATTCAATTTGTTTAAGATTTAAACACTCTGATTATAATAAATTTGTGGATTCATTAGATAAACCACCAAAATTTTATTTAGTGTTGATTTCCCATAATTTAGAATCATTGGCTGCATTGGATTATTATTTGAAAACAATATCAAAAGATGGTGATTCATTAATTGTTTGTTGTTCCATTAATGATGACACTACAGATATCCCCCAATTATCAAGAGAAATCTCAGATTTGGTTATCAATAAAATTGCCTCACATGGTGATACAGCACTGAAAATTGAAGTCAATATTGAATTCTTCAAAAACGCTAATTACGTCAGTGACATCGTTAACTTGTATTCCCCCTCTATGGTTATAGTGGGGTGCAGATCTTACAAGAAAAGACGCTCATCATCTATAATGACATCCAAAAATTATATACCTTTGGTGTATATATCACCAGAGGATGTCGAATTCGCCCTAAAGGAAAACCATAAATCTCCTACACCAACTTCTGGCCTTCTATCAGCAGGTGGAGTCTCCTTCAAACAACCATTCAATAGCGCATCTGCAGATTTGGGACCTTATGAATTGTCCCCTAATGCATCTGCATCTAGTAATGATCCACCAGTTGCTACTACTACCACCACCACCACCACCACCACTTCAAACTACCTTTCCCCACCAGTGGTTCGTGTTACACCATCATCTCCAACTACTTCATCTAGCAATTCATCTCTCCACTCTATCGACTCCATGGATGCCCATAACACCCCAGTCGATGCAGTCAAGACTAATGAAACTCAATATTCTACCCTCTTTGATAAACTCCATGATATGCCCCAAATTGATGATTTCATGTCTACAAATACTTCATCTACCGCTAATAAGACTTCCACAACTGGTAATAACTTGAAGAAAGTTAAATCATTAATCGATGACCTGCCTCCAAGTTTCAAAAGTCGTTCAAATTCTGTCGGTGATACACTATTGTCACCATCAAATACAAATACAAATGCTGCCCCTTCTACTACTTCATCGGCTATCATTGAACAATATAATAAAAGAATGAGTATCAGAAAAGAACAAGAAGAAAAACGGCGTTTGAAAAAATTACAAGAACAAGAAGCCGCAGCTGCTCGTGCAGCAGCTCAAGCTGAAGATGATACAATTGTTGATTCAGATGCAGATTCTAATTCTGAAGTAGAAGATGAACCAGCTGCATTCACTGGTGGATTTTCCATTGATGATTTATCACCTTCCACTACTTCTAATAAATGGGGGTCAATGCTGAAAAAAGTTAAAACTGCTGGATCAATTGGTGGATCATCTTCAACTTCACCTTTGTCTAGAACAACTACAGCTAATTCAACAAAATTATCAAAGATTAAATCGGCATCGGTGTCTGGTATGTCATCTGGAACTACTAAATTAACTAAAGTTAAAACTGGTTCAATGTCAAATGCTTCTGGTTCAAATAGTGGATTATTCAAGAAGTTCCTGGGGAAGAAATAAGACTTATACTGGCTTATAAGTTCACCCCCTTACTCTCTCTTTTTCTCTCCTTATTTTTTTTTTCTCTTTCTCTATGACTCGTTACGTTTTTGTCTTCTACCTTTACTTATCATCATGTCATTCTATTTCTAGTTCTATCTCTACTATTTTACGTTTTGCATTTTTCCTCCCTTTTTTCAATAAACATTCAATAAATTAAAAAAAAAAAAGAAACTCATATTACACACATATTTAATAATTAGATGGATATTTGTAATCATTAACTTCCAAGAAATTCTCTTTAATAGCTCTTAATGACACAAACCGAGTTAATAAATTAGCTGATCCAGCCTTATCATTAGTACCAGACATTCTAGATCCACCAAATGGTTGTTGTCCCACAACGGCACCAGTTGATTTATCATTAATATAGAAATTACCTGCAGCGTATCTTAATTTTGATTCAACTTTTCTAATAAATTGTCTATCATTGGCAAACACAGATCCAGTTAATCCATATTTAGTAGTAGTATTGATGGCATCCAAAATTGCATCATCTTGACCATCTTCATAAACGTGAACAGTTAATAATGGACCAAAAAATTCATTCTTCATAAATGGATGTAATGGATTACTAGTCTCCACAATTGTTGGTTTAATGAAATAACCTTCAGATTTAGAATATTCACCACCAGCTAATAAAGTTAATTCTGGATCAGATTCAACACTAGCAATAGCATTGGTGACTTTATCAAATGAAGCTTCATGAATAACTGGACCCATGAATTCATGTAATCCAGTGATAGCAGAAGTATTAGTTGGAATAATTTCATTAACTTTAGAAATTAATTGTTTAGAGAATTCAGGCCAAATCTTGGAATTAACATAAATTCTTGAAGTAGCTGAACATTTTTGACCTTGAAATTCAAATCCACCTCTTAATGTATTAATAACTGCATTATTAATATTAGCAGATTTATCAACTAAATGGAAATTTTTACCACCAGTTTCACCAACAATTCTTGGGAATTCTCTGTAAACACCATTGGCAGTATTATTAGCAATATCAGACCATAATTTACCAAAGACAGCAGTTGAACCAGTGAAATGTAATGCAGAAAACTTGGAATCTTTCAAAACTTCAGAAGTGATCCCAGCTGGATCATCACCAGGAATAAAATTGATAACACCTTTAGGTAACCCTGCCTCTTCAAAAATCTTCAAAATGATATAATTAGAAAGAACAGCAAAATTAGATGGTTTCCACACAACGGTATTCCCCATTAATGCTGGAGCAGCAATTAAATTTGATGCAATAGCAGTGAAATTGAATGGAGTAACAGCATAAACAAACCCTTCTAATGGTCTATACTCCACTCTATTCCACACACCAGTAGTTGATTCAGGTGGTTGTTGTTCATATAATTGTTTAGCATAAGTAACATTAAATCTTAAGAAATCAGCTAATTCACAAATAACATCAATTTCAGCTTGATAAACATTTTTCCCCTGTCCAAGCATTGTAGCTGCTAATAATTTATGTCTATATTTAGTAGTAATTAAATCAGCAGCCTTAAGAAAGATAGATGCTCTATCAACAAATGGCATATTCATCCATTCAGTCTTTGATGATTCTGTAGCAGCAATGGCATTAGCTATTAATTCAGGATTAGCTTGGGAATATTGAGCAATTATTTGCTTATGGTTCCCTGGATTCACTTGAGTAGAAGTTTCCTTAGTGTAAACTGATTCACCATTAATAATTAATGGAACTTTAGTTGGAGAATCGGTTAACTTAAAAATTTCATTTTTTAAAAGATCCCAATCTAATTGATCTGATTTAGCAAATGGTTTAATTGGTTCATTAGTGATATGCTTTGGTGGTGAGAAATAAGCTAATTGAGCATTACCTCTAGTGAATTGAGTAGAACAAGTGATGAGTTTACTAGCGGGTAAGCTAGAAATTTTGGTAGAGATCGCAACAGGTGATCTCAATAATTGACGTTTTAACAAAGCAGAAGTTCTTCTTGATAACATAATTGATTACTGGATTGACAAAAGATATAAACAAGAAGAAGAAGTTATTACTGAAATATAATTAAATGTCCAGTGAAAGAAATCAATACGGTATTTATATAACAAACTATTTCAAAGTGTAATCAAAATAGAAACCGATAGCGAAACTTTTGGTAATTTCAAGCGAGAAGCGGGAAAACTATTAGCGAGATCTTTATAGGCATTATATATTTAAGAGTAGTGAATAATACAATGGTTAAAAGCTGACTCTGTAGCTGTAGATAAATCATGGATAAACTTTAGGTGGGGGAGGTTAATATTTCTTATTTTAAATTTGTGAAAGAGTACAATGTTTTATATACCTCTATATAAACAGTTATTTATTAATTAACTGGCTCAGCACTTGCACGTTAACATTTTCATCCCAGTCAGCTTCATAATCGTGACTCTCTTCATCAGCGTATTCATGGATTGGCATCAATACAGGAGAATCATCTTCTCCTTGACCTGATCCTAAATGTTGATCAAATTTTAAATTTTTGGTAACTTGCCAACCACCGTAGATAGCTGTAGCCATCAGTAAAATAGCAAGAACACCAGATCTAGTCAATTGCCACCGGAAATATTCGATATCAGATTTTAACCCGGACATCAATTCCGAGATAATTCTATTATTCAAATCGTGATTCATGATGTCTAATTTTTTCTGATGAAGATTATTTTCATGCTTAAATTGATTTAATTCCATCTTGATAGAGTTATCATTGAGTTGAATCTTAGAAGCAGTCTCATCTCTCATTGAAGTGAACATCCGTTTCAATATGATCAGTGCATTAGTCAAATTCATCACGGAGATCTCTCTAGTGTTAGTGGTCTCGATATGTAATTCATTATGAGCAGCTTGGAATAAATACATTTCATTCTCTAATTCAAATTGCATAGAAAAATGACTGTTCAAGTATTCCAGCTTTTTGGATAAGTTGTACCGTATCAATTGCAGGATCAATTCCGCTTGGATGTCGGTGAATCCACCAGTTTTCAATTCATTGAAGATCTTATTGGTGTCCATAAACGCATTAACATTGATTTTATCCGGAGTAGTAGTATCAGTATCAGTTGTCGTGGTTGTAGTAGTGGTATTAGTTGTATTATTGAATAACTCCACGTTATTAGTTGGCGTTGGCTCATCCTTTTTCTGTTCTGTTGTTGAATTGGCGTTCCCGAATATCTCAAAATTCTTGTTTTCATCCTCATTGATTTCATTAATCATGTCAACTATATTGGGTCCTGCATTTATTCCATGGGATCTTGTATCGGTACCCTTCTCTTGTGCCTTATCTTTGTCTTTGTCCTTGTTAAAGATATCAGAGTTGTAGAAATAATAGGGGCTTCTTAAACGGTTCCTATTGGATATAGACCTTATCTGTCGAGGTAATTTTCTGGTTAACCCATTGATCTGTCTAAGTCTTGCCATAGATGGTCTCATTGGTGGTGTATATGAAGTAGGAGTAGAATAGAATATATAAATAAAATAAGAAAGCCATAATAGGGCCAAATCTAAAATTCAATTTTTTTTTTTTTGAAAACGACGCCCTCAGTCAAAAGAAAAAAACAATACTTAGATATAACTAGTTATTTCCTTTATTTTACTTCCTTCTTCTTCTAATTTAATCCTCTGTATCAATATATAGAATGGCCGAATTGATTAATAAACCAAGACCGGAATTGTCAGAGAAGGAACTCCACGATTTAGAAGAATATGAATTCAATAATGGACCATTGAAATTACTCAAACAAGCCATTCAAAGTAATGGCTCCACGACGCTTCTCATATCACTAAGAAACAACCACAAGTTGATAGGTAAACTAAAGGCATTCGATAGACATTGTAATATGATCTTAGAGAACGTGAAGGAGATCTGGTATGAAACTGATAAATCACAACCTACAAAGAAACAACAACAGCCTAATAAAATATTGAAAGAACGGTTCGTCTCAAAGATGTTCCTTCGGGGTGACTCTGTGATAGTCATATTGAAACATGAGACATGATAACCTTCTCCTACCTCTACTATCTACGTGTATACTACTTCTTAATTCTAACTATAATTCTCTGATTTTTTCCAACTTTTTTTAATTTTTTTTTTTCACCTAGCTCCCGCAAATTTTCAACGTTTTATAAGAAACCTAGATCGATGAGCTACTTCCCTCTGTAGATTAGTATACATAAAATTAAATAAAATGATTATGTTACGGTCTCCATTGGCGTACACTCTTCGAAGAACGAGTGTCGTCATACCCAATTTACTTCGAAGTAAGCTGAATTTCAGTACTTCCATTTCTCGGTTCAACTCCACTACAATAGATACAGATACAACCCAATACAAAGGTTACTTGAATTACAAACTAGATCATACAAATAATCCAATAAAATTGGCAGAGGATGAAACATTAGCAGACAGAATATCTAAGATCCCACTTAAAAACTACAGAAACTTCATCATAGTGGCACACGTCGATCACGGGAAGTCCACATTGTCAGATAGACTTCTCGAACTCACTGGGGTGATTAAAGTCGGTGATGCCAATAAGCAAATCTTAGATAAACTAGATGTGGAAAGAGAAAGAGGAATCACAGTGAAGGCACAAACTGTTACCATGATATATCATTACAATGGAGAAGATTACTTATTCCATTTAGTTGATTCTCCCGGTCACGTTGATTTCAGATTAGAGGTCTCCAGATCGTATGCCTCCTGTCAAGGGGCTCTCCTCTTAGTTGATGCCTCCGAAGGTGTGAAGGCACAAACGGTGGCCAATTTTTACTTGGCATACTCCATGGACCTCAAACTTATCCCAGTGGTCAACAAGATTGATTTGGAAACGGCTGACATTGATAACGCAGAAGATCAAATCATCAATACTTTTGAATTACCCAAGAACGATATTGTCCATGTGAGTGCAAAGACGGGACTCAATGTGGAATATTTATTACCTAAAATTATAGAAACCATTCCTGCTCCAATGAAGTGTGACCCGGCGAAACCTTTCAGAGCACAAATCGTGGATTCTTGGTATGACCCATACGTCGGTGTAATCATGTTAATCAATGTCGTGGATGGTGTTATCAAGAAAGGTATGAAAATTGAATCGTTTAATACCAAGGGGAAATATGACGTGAAGGAAGTTGGTATTATGTACCCTGATAGACAAGCACTACCACAATTGACTGCGGGTCAAGTCGCATACATTATACCTGGATTCAAAGATCCTAATGATGCATACGTCGGTGATACTTTGTATGTTTCTGGTACTAAAGTGGAGCCACTTGCCGGTTTTGAAGAACCAAAGCCAATGGTGTTTGTGGGGGCCTTCCCAGCGGATGGAACAGATTTCAAGAAAATGGAAGAAAGTCTACAACATTTATTCTTGAATGATAGATCCGTGATATTCCAGAGAACAACTTCGAGTGCTTTAGGTCAGGGTTGGAGATTGGGGTTCCTTGGTTCTTTACATGCCTCCATCTTCAAAGAACGGTTAGAAAAAGAGCACGGGAAAAACTTGATCATCACCGCTCCAACTGTGCCATACCAGTTACACTTTAAGAATGGTAAAACTGTGACGGTTTCCAACCCTGATGATTTCCCAGAGATCCATTCCAAGGGTGATGTACTTTACTTCTCGGAACCATATGTGCAAGCATTGATGACTTTCCCTAAGGAGTACACCGGCGCTGTGATGGGGATATGTGAGAGTAACAGAGGTGAACAGATCGAATTGACTTATTTGAATAATGGACAAACAATGTTGAAATATTATATCCCAACTGCTCATTTAATTGATGATTTCTTTGGTAAATTGAAAGGTGCCACTAAGGGTTACGCCTCATTGGATTATGAGGATGCTGGTTACAAGCCATCCGATATTCTTAAATTAGATCTACTGGTTAATGGGAGAAGTGTTGATGCATTATCAACTATCATGCATAGATCTCAAATCACAAAGAATGCTAGAGAGTTTACGAAGCGGTTGAAGGAATTCCTTAGGATCCAGCAATTCGAGGTGGTCATTCAAGCTCGTGCAGATAATAAGATTATCGCTAGAGAAACAATCAAGGCTAGAAGAAAGGATGTGTTAGCTAAATTGCATGCATCTGATATCACAAGAAGAAAGAAATTGTTGGTTAAACAAAAGGAGGGTAAGAAGAATTTAAAATCTATCGGTAACGTCAGAATCTCTAACGATGCTTATCAATCCTTCTTAAGAAGAGAGTAGTCTCAATTCATGTACATAATACTTGTTATATATAGAAAAAAAATCTTGAATATATATTGAAAGCTATCTAACTGAAGTATAAATCATTAAATAAGTATAGCAAAGAAGATAACAAAATCGGGATACTCATAGCATTAACGCTTCCATCGGGGAAATCCGTAGCTTCATAATCTAATCCCTTCAACATTGATGTAATGGAGTAAGTGATTATAAGTAGTCCTAACAGGGTGATGCTCCATATATGGAGATTAACCCAAAGAGAGATGTTCAAAGGAGTTGAGTTTCCCTCACTAAAGATTTTCATGAAGTATTGAATATAGTTCCATCTGATAAACGTCACAAATTGACAAAGCTCAAGGTAACAACATTCTAGTAACATGAATTGGAATAATTCCTTCAGTGGCAGTCTATGTGAAACCGTTTCTTTAGATTTATTGCACTTTTGGGCCTTTGGTTTCCAATTCATTGTAGCATATCCCAATATTGCGCAAACAAGAGTGGACACAATCACTGCCACCATCGAATAATGGACATATGTTTTCACACGGAATTCATAAAGGATTCCTCTGAATAGAATTTCTTGATATCCCATTGTGATGAAAATCAATATTGAGTTCACTAATGCCCCATTGAGGAACTTTGATTGTCTCAGGATGAAATCCAGGTCATTGGTGAGCCAGATGAAACCAAAGAAGGCAATTCCGGGGTGGTTATTCTCAGATTCAATGGTTGTTTCAGGGTTACCATTTGTGTTTGTATTGTTTTCGTCTTCTATAGGGGTATATATCATGTAAGTAGCATAGATTGATAGTGTCAGGCACAGAGAGAACAGGGAGAGTCCATTGAATGTAGTTTTCATCCAACTTGGCATCTCGGAGTTGGGAAGAGGTTCAATTTCGATTTCATGTGGTCCCTTCTCTAGATCCAAATTCAGAGACTGTAAAGACTTGGTCATGGTTATTAAGTCTGTTACTGTGATAGTGGGTTGTAGAAAGAAAGAAAAGGGTATCCCAAATTGCAAAAAGTTGTAAAGAGAAGACAAAAGAAAAGAAAAGGTGGGTGGGGATACAAAAGAAACGAGTCAATATAGGATTAATATATACTTTTTGAGAGGAAGATGATTGGACATGTGTGTTTTATGATTACATACGTCTATTGATGCTCTGTGTATGTATTATCTAGATATCTTGTTACAAGAGTAAAGGGTCAAACCCTTATCAATAATGGTTTAACTTGAATCTGATAGAGACATTCCGGGTTAGTATAGTGAGCAACTGTAAAGTTACTAGTGGTACTAGTATCTTCTCTGTTAGTATCTCACTCTTGTCTCCCCTCTTCTCCTTCTCCTTAATCTTCTTCTTCTTCCCTGAACCAAGGCAGTGAAACCCAATTATATCTTGTTTCATACACGACTCTTCTCTTTAAAAAAAATTTTTTTTTTTTTTAAAAATTTATTTTTTTTCAGTTTATCCTAGTTAATACTAAGTTAAAATTGATCCCTTCTTTAAAGTTAATTATCAATACAGACAACACATAATGGCTAAGATTAAGAAGAGAGGAACATCTGGTAATGCTAAGAATTTCATTACTAGAACCCAAGCAATCAAGAAATTACAAGTTTCCTTAGCTGATTTTAGAAGACTTTGTATCTTCAAGGGGATTTATCCAAGAGAACCAAGAAATAAGAAGAAGGCTAATAAGGGTTCCACAGCTCCTGTGACCTTTTACTACACTAAGGATATCCAATATTTACTCCATGAACCTATCTTAAATAAATTTAGAGAACATAAGACATTCTCTAAGAAATTGAATAAGGCCCTTGGGAAGGGTGAAATCGGTGATGCTAAATCATTAGAAAGTAATAGACCTAAATATAAATTGGATAAAGTGATCAAAGAAAGATATCCAACTTTCATGGATGCATTAAGAGATTTGGATGATTGTTTGAATATGTTGTTCTTGTTCAGTAACATGCCTGCCACAGATAAGATTAGTGCCAGAGTCACAAAGGAAGCTTCTAAATTGACTAATCAATGGTTAGCTTATGTTGCCAAGGAAAGATGTCTTAACAAGATGTTTGTTTCTATCAAAGGTGTCTACTACCAAGCCACTATTAAGGGCCAAAAAATTATGTGGCTTGTTCCATTCAAGTTTCCTCAAAATATTCCATCCGATATTGATTTCAGAATCATGTTGACCTTCTTAGAATTTTATACCACTTTACTACATTTCGCCTTGTACAAGTTATACTCAGATGCTGAGTTGACTTACCCTCCAAAGATTGATGAGGGGAAACTTAAGGGTGTCGGTGGGTTGACCGCTTACGTTTTAGAGAACTCTAATGGAGAATCTGGTTCTTTACTACCTGATGTCAAGGATGACTCTGAATCATTACCAGAAACTAAATTATCTAAGGAAGAAATCAATAAGGCTATTGAAGCTGACGAAGATGAACAAGATGAAGAACAAGATGCCGAAGAAGAAGAAGAACAAGCTAATGTTGAAGACGTTGAATTGGATGAATTCCAGGATAACTCTAAGCACGCTGGTGATTTACTTGAGCAACCATCCAAATTTGCACAAGCTACGTCTACTTTGTTCAGTAAGTTTGTCTTTTATGTTGGTCGTGAAGTTCCATTAGATATTTTAGAATTTGTGATATTATCTGCTGGTGGTAAATTAATATCTGAACAATCTCTAGATGAATTGAAATTAAATGGTACAAAGTTAAATTTCGATTTAAGTTCAGTGACCCATCAAATTGTGGATAGACCTAAGATTTCTAATAAAGTGCAGGGAAGAACTTATGTTCAACCTCAATGGGTGTTTGATTGTATCAACAAGGCCACCTTATTAAATGTGTCTGATTATGCTCCAGGTGAAACTTTACCTCCACACTTATCCCCATGGGGTGATGCAGGTACTTATGATCCAGAAGCTGCTGTCGAAGTTATTGAAGGCGAAGAAGAAAGCGAGGATGAAGAAGAAGAAGAGGAAGAAGAGGAGGAAGAAGAAGAAGAGTTAGATGAAGATGTCAAGGCACAAAAGGAATTAGAATTAGAAGCTGCTGGTGTTAAATACTCTGAACTTGAGAAGACGGATAACAAGAAGAATTCTAAGAAGAGATCTGCATCTCAAACTGAGGAAGCTGAGGAGAAGGAATTGAAGATGATGATGATGTCTAACAAGCAACGTAAACTTTACAAGAAGATGCAATACGGTATCGATAAGCAAGATGAAAGAAGTAAAGAATTAGCTAAGAAGAAGAAGAAGTTAGAGAAGACCAAGGAAAAACTCAGTAAATAAGAAAAATCTCCGTCCATAGTATTTAAATAGACTTTGTTAATATATATATATATAATTTTGTATTGTATCACAATCATATAAATCCTACTAAAAATGCAAAAAGACGATCAATCAAAAATCGACGTTCCGCCATGCATTCTAATTAATACAGTTTACCGAATCCAATCTGACGGTACTTAGCTAGCTACTACCAGTATTACAATCCTAGACTTATGAAACAGTTAGTTCCATTCATATTCTATCTACTATTATTACCTCCTCCTGTCTCCGACCCAGTCTACCTTTCCTCCCCTCCTCCACCAATCTTGCTTCCACTTTCTATTATACTTTGATAATACGTCAAAAAAAAATTATTTTTTTTCAAGATATTACGACACTTTCTCCCTTTGGCAATTCCATTTATTAAACTCTCCGCTTTCTACTTCCACTTAATATCTTGCGCTTATTCTCTCCTTTAACGTGCTCTCTCTTAATTTGTCATGTCAACATCGGGAGATCAGCATACAAAATTACAGCAGAATCTTCAGCACCAATTCCATTCAAATACCTCGTCACAATCACACGTCCAAGACCAATCTCAGTTGGAATTTCTCAATATGATGTCGGCCACTCAGTTCATGCAACAACAACAGCAGCAACAACAACATCAGCAGCAACAACAGCAGGGCCAGCAGCAACAACAACATCAACAGCAGCAACAGCAGGGACAACCGCCACAGCAATTCACTAATACTGGTCCACCCCTACAACAAATTCCTACTCATATAATACACAACTCTTCAGGCTCCACACCCGATCAATTGATACCTCAAGGTATCCCCATGGCTCCTCCACCTCTCCCGAATAATCAACTCCCACAACAGGGCCAACAACAACAACAACAACAACAGGGTCAACAACAACAATTGGACCCTAATATGTCCCCCAGTGTGACTCCAGTGCAACAACAACAGTTGAGACGACACAGTAATCTATATCAGATTCCTCCAGGGCAAGTAATGCAATCTCCTCATCCCTCTATGACTTCCCGTGCTGGTTCTGGTGCACCAACACCTATACCTGCTAACGCTCAGACACAGATGATTCCACCTCCACCACAGGCCGGTCCAGGTGTTAACAATAATAATAAGCAACAGGGAGGCCAACAGCAACAACCTCCTACGCCTCAACAATGGAATCAAATGCCAACAGCCAATGGTATGCCAACGGGTCCAGTGACGTCTCAGCAATTGGCTCAATTTCAACAACTCCAACAACTACAAGCTACTTATGGGAATCTCCAGAATAACATACAGCGTAAACGTAAGGAACAACAACGGAGAACCTCAAAGGGCTCCATCCCGCAACAGTTGACTCCTACAGCGCAACAACAACAACTATCTCATCATGGCTCCCCCGTGCCAGGCATGCGTATCCAAAGTGGTGGTCAACCAATTCCACATGGTGGCCCACAGCAACAACATCAACAAAGACCATCTCAGCAGTTATCTCGGTCTTCTCAATCATTCAATGGCCAACCAATGGGTCCACCTCAACAGCACCCACAACAACAACAGCATCCACAACAACAAGGACAGCCTCAACCTCAACAACAACAACAGGTGTTAATGCAACAATCGGGACAATTTCAATACCACTACTTGGGTGAAGATCTGAAGAAAAACATCGCTAACATCGCCATTATAAGGTTATTCGAACTCACAGAGAAACTAACATCCATTCAAGAGCCGGAATCCATTGGTTATTGGAAACGAGTCATAGATGAATATTTTACGGACTCTGCAACTATGGCATTAAATATTAAACATCAAACTGATTCAAGATCTCATAATTTTACACAATCCTTATTACCTAGACTTCTCCATATAATTTGTGAGTCCGGTGTCGTTGAATTTGAAATTAATTTGGAATCAATCAAGGCTAACGTGTTACCAAATGGATCCACTTTGCTTGATATCTCTAAGGCAGTTTTAAGAAATAAATATAAGGATTCCTCATATGTGACTCTCAGCGGTTCGAGTAAAGTTCAATTCAACAGAATGATGAAAATTGAAAGAATGGAATTATCCCTCTTCAGATCATCTACAGGAGTCGACATCTCAGCTATAGAGAAATGGCTCATGTCAGAACAACAAAAACAAGGTCCTATTCAAGATATTTCCTCGTTGCATTCCCATTTCCAGGCATATAATAGAATTTCTAATTTTGGATTCCATGAAACTGTGATGAGAGTGATGCAAATAGGTGATGTGATGACACTTGTGAAACCATTAATGCATTTTCAACTAGGTTCCAACTCCAGCTCTCCAATAGTCGCCATGGAAGCCTTCAATAAGTCTACTTTCAATGAACTTAAAATGTTGGAGAAGGTGAATTGGAGATTACAACAACAGCAACGGTTTCTTCAACAACAAAGACAACAAATTGTTAAATCTGGTGGTCCTCAACCACAACTGCCACAACAACAATTAGCTGGTATTCTACCTCCTAATGCAAACGTCATTCTTGGTCCTCCTCCCCCTGTGAAAAACGGTACTAGTTCTTCTGAAAGTGGTGGTAGCAATAACAGCATTAATAGTAAGGTGACATCTATCTCTGCTGCTGCTGCCTCTAAGAAACGTCCAAAGGAGGAAACAACTAATGGCAGTTCTCATCGGAATTCACCAGCTGGTAATGATAGAAACATGAGTAATTCCACTGGGTTGAAAAAACTGGATTTGGGTGCTTCCGGAATCAACAAGAGACGTAAGATGACCGGTGGTGGTAATGGTAGTGCCACTGTCAATGGTATCCCTAATAGTGTATCGTCTGCTCCTAATTCTTCTACATTGAATGTTTCACCTAATGCTATTCCTGGTTCTTCAGCTACTAGTGCAGGGGGGTCAGGTGGTGGTGGTACTCCAAATAGTGGAATCAGTGCTACTTCTAATGGAACATCTAACGGTAAATCAACTGATTTAAAGAAGAAACCTGGTCTCAATAATGGGAAAAATGTTGGTATTGGTCTCAAGAAGAACGGTGTTTCAGATGATGCCTCCATTAGTCCTACAACGATTGAAAAAGACTAATTCTTCTTTTTCTTTTTAATAATTATATCTTTGTTTTTGTATTCTTTTTTATTATTGCTTTATTTTCATTTCTGTTTACTATTATTTTCATTTCTTTTTATTTCTTTCGTTCTTTTATTCTACTCTTGTCTTGCATCTAAATTTTTTTTTAATTTCGTTACAGTTTGTATAACTTGTTTTCCTTTAATTTTTTTTTCTGTTTAGTGTTTTCTTTTTCTTATTATTTCTGTAGGACATTTTATACCATAAAAGATATTTAATATTTGTGTTAGTTTTTCTTTAGCGTGTTATCGCGATTATTTCCGAAAATCTATTAAATTTTTCTTGGAAAAAGGAAATTTGTGAAGAAGATAAAAGTTTAAAACCTTTTTCTACACAAAGTTCGTTATCTTTTTGCTAAATTTAAAGGTTTTTTTTCTCTTAATTATCATGAATAATTTACAACCTGACTTTGAGAAGACCCCTGTTGATAGGGAGGAAATTTCGTATGCCATACAAACCTCAGATGAATGTGAACATGAACGCCTTCTGCAAATCAAGAAGGGAGAAGACTATGATGCGTTTGCACATGAAACTCATGAATTCCCAGAGGGTGGAAAAGATGCATGGATGACTGCATTTGGATCCATGTTTGGATTAATGACTGTGTTCGGTGTTATGACTACATTTTCGTCTATTCAATTATGGCTCCAAAATCATCAATTAGCAGATTGTAAAGTGTCTGATATCTCTTGGATGTTCTCTATTTACATGTTTTGTAACTTGAGCTTTGGTATTGTGGTGGGGCCTCTATTTGAAAGTTATGGGATTAAAAAAGTACTCCTTCCGGGAATAATTCTAAATTGTGGTGGATTATACGCTACTGCATACTCTACTAAGCTTTGGCATTTTGTGTTGAGTTTCGGTATCACAGCAGGGTTTGGTTCAGGTATACTAATGAATCCCCTTATCAGTGTCAATTCACATTGGTTTCTCAAGAGAAGAGGTTTAGCCATGGGCATTGCCCAGTCCGGTTCATCAGCTGGTATAGCTTTCCCTATAATGCTAAGAAGTTTATACCCTGATATTGGATTTTCCAAGGCAATGGTTGTGTTAGCATCCATCTGTGTTGGTCTTTCTATAATTTCATACTCTATGGTTAAGGATAGACATACAGAGTTATGTAAACCAGCTGCAAACAAGAAGGAAATTCTACAAAGATTGATAAACATGCTTCAATTCAAATATTTCAAGGATAGATCGTATTCATTATTAGTTGTTGCCCTATTCTTCAATGAATTCTCTATTTTACTAGTGCTCACATATATCTCTACTTATGCTGTGGCTAGGGGGATGTCCGAATCAATGTCATACATTATTTTAACTGTCGTTAATGCAGCCGGGTTCTTTGGGAAGTTGGTGCCCAGCATTATAAGTGATTACATTGGAAGATTGAATGTCATGATATGTATATCATTTGGTATGGTTTTCTCTATGTATGTGATCTGGTTACCGTATTATAATGAGGCAGCATTATTTGTGTTTTCAGTCATATATGGATTTACTCAAGCAGGTTCATACACTATGACAGGTGCCACATTGTCACAGATAACACATACTACGCATTTCCCATCAATGTTTGCTACTTGCTACTTTGTGGTGTCCTTTGGTAACTTGATTTCTATCCCTCTTGGTGCACAATTCATCAATGATCAAACTGTTAGTGATTACAATCATATGATTATTTTTGCTGGCGCTACATGTGCTATGGGCCTTGTATTTTTCGTTTTGACTAGGGTGTCGATTGTTGGGTTCCGTATATGGAAATTTGTTTAATCTGGGAGAGGGAGTTCTTCTGTATTTGTAACTTGAGAATTTAATCATTTAAAAATAAAATAAAATTAAAATGTAAAATATGTATTTGTAGCAGCAGAGATAGGAGTAGTAGCAAGAGTTCCAGTAGTTGTGTTCCTTCATTCTTTAGGGATGCAATCGTAATACGTTTAATTTGATATTCCCCCCTTATTTTCCCCTCCAAAATTGGACTAACCACCTTGCAGTGTTCACATAGTTAAGAATCCCGCATAATCAACACATCTGAAAACTTTCTGAACACTCTCTACCGGGGGGTCCTAAGCCGCACACGTCCAACCGGCATCTTCCCAAAAACATGACATCCATTTTACATAGTTAAGCAAAAGTGGTTACCGGGCGAATTCAGTCCCCCCCCCGGTGGCACCGGGCAATTTGGTCTACCGGGGCCATCCCGCACTTCCCGCACTAGATGCGCGAGCCAAAAAGTGTTCAAGAGTGTTCAGCAAGTTGAACACGGGCCCCCCCATAGTAAGAGCGCATAAAAAATATCTGAACACGCATGTTCCAGCCGCAATGTACCTTGTGTACTAGGTAAAAAATTAACAATGAGGCCAACAGGAATTGAACCTGCAACCCTTCGATCTGGAGTCGAAAGCTCTACCATTGAGCCATAGCCCCCTTGTTGCAGAAAATTTTGTTAAAGTTTTATATGCGTCCTCAAACTTTTGAAAATAAATTCTCTTAGTTTTATTAGTTTATCGAACTCATATTTGTTTAATTATTACTATATCCTCGTGGTAAAGTATTTTATGGTCCTAATCATAAAATAATAGCATTTTTTTTATGTTTTTCAAATTACAATTCAGGGGATAAAACAACTGAGTACTAAAGTATTTAATAGTTCAAGGTTTCACAAATTACTTTAATAGAGAGATTTTCTTTATTGTGAACCCTTATATTTTTTCTACAGTTAGTTTCGACCCATTTTTAATGTTATTTTGTGATGAAAAGATTTGATTCCATTTTATTCTTGATCCCATCAGAGATTAGACTTTTTTATTTTTTTTTATCGGTAATAATAAGCTATCTACTGTTGACTGTGTAGTGTTTAGCACCTATTCATTCTTCATTATAATTATCGTCATCTTATTGTTTCAAAATGACACTATAACTTTGGCTAACTCCAATACTTCTGTTTATTATTGTTATTATCTTTTTATTCCTCCTTTATTTATTTATTTCTTTCTTTTTAAAAAATAGCAGTAAGCTGTAGTTTACCGGACTTTTAGTTGAGTGGCTGTTCATCAACTCCTCAATGCTTAAACTACAGTAGAGGATTATAACTCTAATAGAACGTTTTGTTCTGTTTGGCCTCACAGCTAGCACAAGCGCACTACGTTTGGGGCATGCGCCTTAAGTCTGAGAGAGATCTGATTCTAAATACTTAAATATATCTCCAACATACAATCAGTGTTTACTACCTGTGAGATGGGATGGTGCAGCTTGGGTTGCCTCCGGTAGAGAGTATTTACTCGTGAAGTTTAAACACTGCAAGGGGTTGGTTGCAAAGTTACAATTCTTATCACAGGCTAATGGCTGAAAATAATGTGGCTGGTGAGTAATTGAAAAAAAAATTTTTTTGTATTTTATTTAATAAAGTATTAACTTAATAACTGGAGTTATTACAAAACAATATATGAATCAAAATAACCAACGATGGATGATGTCACTAATGTTAAAAACTTGATTTCTTCTGTTGAAGAATCATTGACGGAAATTGAGACGAAGTTAAATTCAGGGATCACTTCTAAACCTATAAATGACCAATTGATAGACATTACAGCTAATGAAGAAAATTCAGATGATGTTGCCTTGAAGAAGGTTGAACTATACAATACACTATCTTACACATTGACTTCTCTTGTATTCTCTTATTTAAAGGCCAAAGGTTTAAATGCTAAGAATGACCATCCTATAATGCAAGAACTTAATAGAGTGAAATCATACGTTAATAGAGCTAAGATTGCATCACAAAAAGAAGAAGCAGCTGAAACACAAAAGCAAGTGAATACAGAAGCTGCTAAGAGATTTATAAATTCTCAATTTGGAGGTGTTTCTATTGAGCCAGCTGTTTCTAAAGTTCATTTTGAGGGAAAACACACGAAATTCCAAGATAAGGTGGAAACAGAAAGTCAATTAAATCAAAATGAGAAAAAACAATTGAAACAGAAGATGTATAAGAAACCATATACAAATGGATCCAAAGGAGTTTCCAAGAAGAAAAGAAAGTTATAAAACTTACCTATAACTCCTTTATTAATTCAATCTTTTTTTGCTATATACATTACATATAATTCTAGAATACAATATTTTATTTAAATCTTAATACCTGATAGAGTTTCCAATATTCTGTTAAGATAAAAACTTGGGTTTTCTATTTTGAATTCCATTATATCAACGCCACCCTTCACCAGTTCATCCACATATGTTTGAACAAAGAGGAATTCTGAAAATATGATCCATATGAACCCTATCATCATGTAAAAGTACCGATTTAATTTGACACCAACATACCTTTTATAACAGTAAATAGCCGTCTCTTCAATTACTATTAACACAAATTGATAGGGGAAAAACCAAAATGAGTAAAACCATCTCCCCACCCAAATTCTATAATGTGACCAATCACCATAGAATGAAAGATAAGGGACATCAATGAATGGAGGCACAAAGTTTGGAATATTAGTATTATAGTGTAAACCTAAATTCCAAGGTAAATTGGAAGTCCCCGCAGCATGGATAGCCCCGGTGATCACAAAAACCAACAAGTAATAAACCTTCTTGCTAAATCTGTAGCCAGTAATCGTTTTTTTAGGTGGATTCACAGAGTAATCTGTTTCAAACTTAAAATTAACCCATTTTACGATAGGTGCAGACATCTGGTACATCAATTTATGCCATAATGATCCCCAGACGGCTTTCACAGTGTATTCGCCATGAAATCTACCAAATACAGGAGGAAATTCATTTGTTCCAGCTAGTCCTGTAATAATCCAGAATATAGAACATGCATAAAACAATGCAGTAATACCAAAGTAAACGATATACGCAGTACATGCGGCAAGTATCATTTGTTTATAAAAGGGAAGTCCTGAATGAGAGTAGAGATCAAGTTTGGGTAACATAGAACGATCAACTGTATCAATGTCACTTATAGCACTCAAATCAGGCCATCCTCGTTGTTTCATATAATCAGTTTCTCGGTATAGGTAATGACAAACACCAAACAGGAATCCTTTCAAGTCCAAATGATAAAACCAAACCAATAGGATGAATTTAAATTTACTAGAATGATAATAAGTCAAGGGTGGGGTTCCTTTGATTTGCCAATTCCAGCCTATACCTCTAATATTAAAACATGCTCTATTAAGACACCACTTGTATTTCTCAAACCCAGCCAAGCTGTGAACGTACTCTAGGGTTTCCCGCTTACCGATATTGTAATCTTCAAGCTCGGGATATTCCTTCACCAAGAAAATGTCTAATGTATAGAGATACAAGATGGAAAACACTCCTTGTAACAGTTTTGCCACAGTGTATTCCTCCCTTATCGGGTATACCATCGCCATATGGAGTATATAGAATAGTATGGGAATTGCTATGAACTTTCTATATGGTCTAGGTGGAATAATTGTTAATAACAAGGGTAAGAAGAGCGCCCACAACGCGTACAAATGGATCGGTAGAGCTGACACTCTGATGAAAATCCTGAGAATCGAGTCACCTATTGTTTTATTAGATATCATGTTTGGCCATTTGATAAGGGGAGCCTTGCTTAGTAAAAGGAATAGGAGGAAAAGGAGAAGGGAATGAGTTTATCAAAACTTTGTTGTTGAATTGTAAACTGCCCATCAATTTTTTTTTTGTGAATGAATGATCGGGGTATATCCCTACTCCAACATACAAAATTAAAGCTTTATAACCAATGAAAAAAACACTTAATACGAGTCATAATTGATCTCCGAACGTATGACAAATGGATTTTATTCAAATTTTGAAATTAAATAATGTAAGGTAATATCAATAAAAGGAGATCTAAAGGTACCGAAGTGTTGCCGTGTTTGTGACTTCAAAAAGATATAAAAAAACTTTATCCGAGCAGACTGATACACTCAAATAGTTCAAATGTTGTAACTTGGTGACCACCTGTAGATAGTATAGATAGAAATATGGGTTCAGACTCCAGACTCCAGATTCTATGCCATTTGTATCATTTGTGCCAATTCAAACATCCGGGAAAAAAGGCTCAGGTTATAGATATGATCTATGCTATGAACCATTACATGAACGCAAATAAAGTCATGGGTCTAATTAGAAATCAAAATTTAGTAGTGATTGATCCCCCGTAAATTAAATAAGATAATGGAAACAGAGAGATATTGAGTACAGCATTAGTATTATCTTGAGATCTAGATTTTTTGTCGATAAAACATATGGATATTATTATTTATTATATTTAAAGTTTAATTTCGAGGAAATATATTAGATCCTTTAATTGTTCTTATTACTTATTGAATTACTCTTCTGTCTTTGTTTTAAATTCTTAAACTCATGACTCTTGAAATGCACTTTCTTTGTTTACGATTTCTTCCAAGCATGACTGATATTAGATTTCATATGGAACACACCGGATTTAATCTAACACTCTCTTTTACCCTATATTTATGTATTTAAATACATTCAAATGAACAAAATTAATTTGAATTGGATGATTTTTACCTAGGACACTTACATATTAACTTTCTGTGGATCTCTTTTGACTTCCTAATTTCGATAGATGAAAATAAACACATCGTAAAAAATTGCTTATCAAAAAGCGGAATACTATCCATTCATATTATCTTTACTTCATTTTAGCTTACTTGCATTATAATTATAATCTCAACATGACTTTTACTTTTTCTCGTAAATTAAACAATTAAACAAATGAACAAAGTAATAACATGATTTTGTTAATAAATGTATCAAGAAGGGAAGAAAAATTTCATACTATGCATGAATAGAATTTAAAGTTTTAAATAATATTTCCAAACCCTTTTTAACATTCGATGACCTGAAAATTATTATTTACGCTTTTTTTCATCATTATTTTAATTTCAATAATTAAAACTAGAGAATGTTAGAATCGCATTACCATATTTTATAATTAAATGTTGGTTGTTATCCAAGAATTATGCAAGGATACACTTTTCTAGATTATCATTGTAACTAAAATGGAACATACATTCTCACCAAAAAAAAGATAGAAAGAGCGTCATACACTTTTGAAAATTATTGGATAAGATGATTATTTCGGCTTCCATGGTCGTAAGATTAATTAATTTATTTATGTAATTAGAATAGATTCACATAGGAATCAAGATTTAGATATATTATTGTTATGAACACACGACGTACATCAACTAAGGTTTTTCTTATTGTTCTTGAATTCCTTCCTACTATTACCACACCCCCCCCCCCCTTATCTGTGATATTTTTGCCAGAAATATATGAGTTCATAACTCCATAATTCCGCTCAATAGTCTAGGTTCATATTATATCTACTAAACTCTATCCATGAACCATCGAAACCTGTCGATTGGTATAATGTGGGAGACCTTTAAATGAATAAGATGAGCATTATCAAGCTACAGATTGGACTAGAGTAGATTTCTGTATATTTTTTTTTGGAGAACTCAACATATAAATACGTACACATGATACAGGACACACACAGGATAGTGTACATTTTATACATCATGTGTATATATATGTGAACTTACTTTAGTAAAACGAGAATGACAGGAATGACAACGGTTATTGCCTCGGTATAGGAGATATTCTTGATAGTGTAAGGGTTAATTTAAAGTTTGATTTTTTTAAATTTTTTAAATGCTCAAATGAAAAGTTTAAAATACTGCGCAGGAGTAGCTAATTAATTAATGTCGACTTTACTGTTGTAAAACTTGTTAATATTTAACTCGTCTTAGGCATTCCATTGTGGTATTAATATATACTTATAGTTGATAATTACCATACAGGGGTACGTAGCACTTGTAATTGAATGACTACTCTGAGTATAGATAAGTATAACCCTTCACTCGAAAATGTTTTATTCAACGTATGTGTCTGTAACTTTTTTCTGGTGTTGATCGTCATGCCTATTACAACATATGAAACGGGTGACCCCAAAATGTATTAGTTATAGAGTATATGGCCAAGCAGGTTCTATTGTATTTAATATATGCAACTCCAAACGAAAAAAAAAGATGTTCTGTTGTACAGTAATGATTCAGATAAAGACAATATATGTAACAATTAGACAAGACGGCCATTAACATTAAACATGATCCAAACGACATGACCTACACCTAGTAGCTTCGTAATAATGAAAACGAATTTCCTGTTGTTTGATATTTACATAAATACATAAGAAATTTATCATATTTCTATATATCTCTATTCAAATTAGTGGGAAAGATGAAGAGAGGCAAAGAAGTGGGGGTGGGGCGGACACAAAGGACTGGAGGGATAAGAGGAAGACGTTACATAGGATATTATAAGTAATTTCTGAGAGGAACATTTATTTAATCTCTATGTACATGTCATGTACTGATAGTTTGTATGGGACAGATATATAAAATAAGAAGAAAAAAAAGCACTCGCTTAAGTAATTGTTCTCATTCACTGAAACGAAACGGTGTCAAACAAAAATAGAAATAGACTAATTGACAACGCTGCATGACTTGATATATTTAGTTTGCTGGTCGTAACAGATCTACACCTCTTAGTCACATTCGAATAATATCCATGTTCTATAATGTCTATACCTAGATTCATAGAGGATTCAATTAGGACAGACAATATTTGGATTATTAATTGAAACCTGTGACTGAATCACTATATACAAGTCTTGTATATTAGTGTGATGCATAATAATAATTATGTGCTATACGGAGATGTGGGGTTGTCTCCCCGAGTCCTGACTCCAACTGTGATAGATCTAGTAAGAATGCGAGGTACTCTTAGTATATATCCGGTGGTGTGATCGGTGAACCATAAGTTACTAAAGATCGGAATGGGAAGATATTATTTACGAGAAATTCCGGTGTGTGACCCGACATCTTATATCACTTAGTGACGTTATCTTACAAACGGAACCAAAACGGACTCCAGTTCCACATATATATATTAATAACTCTCTTTATCTCTCTCTCTCTCTCTCTTGAGTTTCCAGCATATGCACAATAGAAATCTAGATAAATCCCAAGCAAAAAGATAAAATAATATAAGAATACCCAGCTCTCTCATACAGTATTCTCATTGTTAATAGCCACGGACCAGGAAGATCTGCAAGTACTGTAAATGAGATATGTGGAACAAAAATTGTAATCAATGAAAGTATTTCTTTTCTCGAGACAACTTTAGTGTGCCGTTAAATTCCGCTAATCTAATATCGATCGATTTGTTATCTAATCTACAATCAGGGTGTCAAATATCCCTATCTGTACATGGTAAACTTAAAACGGGACCCCGATCTCTCAACTATGTTATGTAAAGAGAGAGATATCATTAAAATTTTCGAAAAAAATGACTGTAAAAAAAATTTCATCCCAAGAAAAGCAAAAAAAAAACACCCATAGAAGGATAGTGCTAGCGAACAATAAAAAAAGTTTAATTATTAAAAAGTAAAGTCGACAATGTATTCAACCAAGTGCCGTACTACGCTTCTCCTCGTGTTTATTATTATTATACAGTAAAAGCTGCGGCAAATAAAGAATAATAAGAAGAATTCCAGAATTCTTTTTCACAGTACTGCGAACAATTTTATTTTCTTCTTCCTCACCAAGACAAAAAAAGAAATAAAATATTTTTTAACTATATGCACAATGATTTAGGCAGTTTTCCCAGATCCAGATCCACTGTGCACACACACACACAAATTTCAACAAGGGATAATAATTTCTCCAACTTTTTTTTCTTCTCTTTGGAAAACCGACAAATAATACAAAAATATAAATACTTTTTCATACCCCCTCCTCTCTATTCCCCCCTCTAAATAACTCATCTCATCAATACAGAAACTTTCCTTTCTTCCTCTTTCCATCATATCGATTTCGCATATATCTTATATACACTCACACAAGCGACAACTACGACAGCTGTGCGCTTCAAAAATTACTCATGACTGAATCACCTGAAAGCAAACCCTTGGGTGACCCAAATAAATATCAGAAGGGGTTCCCTCCTATTCAAGTACAAACAGATCAACAACAACCTCCTACCAACAGTTTACCACCACCCAACATTTTGACTACCAGTCCTCATGGAACACCAAATCAAAATTCAACAAATTCATCCACTGTTCTCCCCACCATCAGTGTGCCTCCAACATCTTCTCCTTCTTCTTCCACCCCCACCAACACCCAACCTCCGGTGTTGACTAGAACTCTCCCACCTACAGGGAGTCATGATCCAATAAATAAACCTCGATATTATCCACCTCCTCCTATCGGGACTGCATCGGCTGCCATGAGTCCAGCTTACCCTCATCAGCAAGATCCAAATTATTATTATAATAATGCTCCACTTGATCAAAACTTTTCCTTCCGTCAAAGGGGATACTCACCAAATCAACCATCCCAGATATGTCCCTTAGGACCAGGGTCTGTTTCTTCAAACTCGTCTGCTGTTGTGTTCCAACAACAACAACAGCATCAGCAACAGCAACAGCAACAGCAACAGCAACAGCAACAGCAACAGCAACAGCAACAGCAACAGCAACAGCAACAGCAACAACCTGGTACTCTTCATCCTCTTCCATCGTCATCCATGCCACTTCATTTGACACCTCATTATATACCAAAATACAATCAACAACAGCCACCATCGCAACAACAACAATGTCAGGTGCAACCCTCTGTTCCACCCACATCAACAATGACCTTACATAACGACTCAATTAGAAGACATTCCAGTGATCCATCTGCTAGATATGCTCAACCACAACAACAACAGACCAACCTTAATAATGATTACCTACTATTACATAGATTATTAGTGCACTGGAAACAGATTGGTGTAACTGTCGGTGGAGATATCCAGATTAACTGTCCTGAGATTAATCAACTTCTAGCTAAAATTAATATATTAGAAGACATTCAAAATACAAAGAATTATAATGATTTTGTGGAGTTAATCTCTATGGTATCCGAAGAGACAGTGTCAAGGTTATTGAATTCATGTGAAAAGTTATTTCAAATGTTGGATACTTGGAAATTCTTAATCGAGACTAGAAGTAATGATTATCCAAACGTGTTACATAGAAATTCATCAATGTATAATTACAGAAAGAGACGGTACCCAAGTACTTTGAGTGATGAAAAACATATGCCACCTCCACCTCAGGTTGCTGGAGTTGGATTTTCGAGGTTCTCTTACTCATCTAGTAACTCCACTGTGGATCCATTAGATGGCACCAGAGATAATAATGTGAGTAGACGAGATTCTAAGATGATAGTCACCGGTATGGCCCACTCTAATAATAGCAGTGTTAGCAGTTTGAATTCTAATATGACTAATGGGAATTTTTATGATCCTATTAGAGGAGAATTAAATGGTATTAAGATTAGAAAGTCTAGAAAGAAATTAGATGGTAGAGTCTGTGAACTATGTGGAACAACATCTACTCCCGAGTGGAGAAAAGGACCAAAGGAGGCATTCATTTTATGTAATGCCTGTGGTTTAAATTATAAGAAACTGGTCAAGGATCACGGATTAGACAAGGCTGCTAAATTACTAATGAAGAAAAAGAAGACGAAAAAGCAGTGATTGAGATCAGATCGGGAAAGACTAATATAGCTGGCCTATTATATATTAAAAAAAAAAGATTAAATTTGTGTATTTCTACTTAATATTTATTTTTATCTGCTTTGGGATGAACTATTTGAAGGTATGTAATGAATCAAGAATGTTGTAAAGAGATCAGGCGACCTTGGATTAGTGGGTGATTTTGATTTTGATTTTTTGAATAAATCAGAAAGACATCAAAGTTTTACATCTTTCTCCTTAAAAATAATTCAGTGGTGATATACCTTGATACTATACAATTAGATAACTATAACCCCTTGTTGCAACTTGCTGTGTTTGTTGCCAGAAAAGCAAACAAAAATTAGCTAGTATACTACATACAGCACACGAAAAAAAAAATTCTAAAAAATATTAATTTCGCTTAAGAGATTTCCTTATTATTATTGTTAAGGGAAAACAATAGGTGCAGGCATTGTTAAAAATGGACCTCTTCATATACATCTTTATTTATTTTACATATAATTACATTGTATTATACAATCAACTACGAATTCTACATTTTAAAAATTTATTTATATCTACATCTCGTCCAATTAATTTTTTTTTTTGGATATTTAAAAATAAAAATAAAAATAGATGTCGACATAAAGGAGTTAAGATTATATGTATTAGTGTATGCGGCTTTATAATTATTTTTTAACTTTATTTAAATTATTACGTCAATCAGTCATCGAAGTAGTGAATTTGTTTGTTGGTTTGGTGGTTGTCAAGATAATCAATAATACAAAGATAAAGACTATTATAAATATAGGGAGATAGTGGGACCACCAGGTGGATAGATAGATATCCATGTTATTTATCTTGGAAAAATAAATTAAAAAGGTATATGTTTTATGTTTGGTATTCGTTACATTACTTAATAAATGTAAATTAATCACTTTTGTTGTCTACCTTTTTTTTACTGCTCAGAATGAAAGAAATGAGAGATCAGATGCCAAATTAATAAGATAAGAGCTCTGGAAAAAAGGTAACAGTTTTAGATATACTTTTGTGTTCAATGATAATATTGCTGTAAAACTTGATCTAGGCATTGTTTAACCTTTGAATATTTACTTATATTGCTAGCATTTTGGAAACTCTCGGGACACTATCAAAACTCCTTTTATTATCCAAGTATAATGAATGGTGATTCAGTTTACATACACCGGGTCACCATCAATCACGTGCTCGGATATTTGTACGGATCGGAGTTTATTATTTTTTGTGTGTGTTCTTCCACATTAAAAATAATTTATTCTCCACCTTTCACAAGATATAAATATTAACAGAGAAAACATATGTTTTACAAGCAATTCTTTCATTTATTAGAAACTGATAATATAGACATATAAATCAGTACTACTCTGATGGTGGCTACTAAAAATATAAAAACAATAGGTAACGATATAGATTTAGAAAAGTCCAGTGATGATGATGATAAACAGATTACCGATAAATTAACTTTGAATTCAATATTCGTCAAGGATTACCATCCCATTTGGAATGTGGCATTCATGTCATGTGGTATAGTGTCTTGTTATATCTTTCAATTCCCATATAATCATAATGAAACCACTAGGGTAATAGGACTTTGCCTTTGGGGGGTCACATTGACGTTATTCATAATCGTTAATTTACTTTTGTTTATAAAATTATACACTTTCAAATCATTTAGATGGCAATTACTCACAGATATAAAGTTTAACTTATTCTTGGCTCCTTATTCAATGGGGTTCTCCACAGTGATCAATATGATCACTATGATCACCTCTCATTATAAAAATGATAATTTCAAATTAGGGTTAGTCATTTTCTGGTTTTTTAATACCATCTTTGCGATGTTCAGTTCATGGATCATTCTATTCATGATTATAAGATATTCTAAATTAGAATTGTCAGATTTGAATCCACAATTTGTTCTATTAGCGTTACCACTATCTGTGGTGTCCTCATGTGGGTCTTTATTGACTACTACGATGACTTCCGATTGGAGAAATATTAGAATGATGATGATGATATTATGTTTCCTATTATTGTGTAATGCCACATTTTTGGCATTTGCTCTCTTTGATATCATGTTATTGAAGATGTTAGTCTATAAAATACCACCTAAAGCTTTGCAATTCTCTCTCTTCCCAACTTTGGGGTACTTAGGACATGCTAGTTGGGGGATGCAATTGAATTTCCTCAATTTAAAGGCATATTTGCATGAATTCACCCATTATTCAAGTGATGTTGCTGATTCACTGGAAATTCTAGTATTGATTTTTGCGTTGTTTATGTTCTCCGTGGGATTTTTATTCACATTTTTAGCTATCGGAATTAATATCCATTATGGTCTACCCAAATTTTCCAAAATCTATTGGATCATTTCTTTCCCCCTGGTTGCATTTGCCCTAGGATTAAATGAATTTTACAAACTCACTAAATTCCAGGCATTCAAAGTAATTGGGGTGATTTATGGAGGTGTGGGAATCATGCTTGTAGTGACGAGTTTGATTCTAAGTGCTGTATATGAGTTTCCCTGGAGTGACTTAAGGGAATACGTGAGACAACGTCGTAAAGTATAAATGTATTTTCCTATTTGCTAATGATGAAACTAATGATAATAATTAATGATATATAATAAAATTTAGATCTCAATTTTTGTACTTTTTTTTGTTTTAATTAATTGATGATTTTTCTTTTCAACTATTTTATTTATTAATCACTATTAATTATATCTCAGACCCAATATGTCACTCAATAATGAACTTGTAGATTACCTACCATATATAGATCAGTCAGCTTCATCTGATGAAACTGAGTATATTATACGAAAGCAAATAGAACATGAGCTATCAAACCAAGATACAACCAAACTTCATCCAAGATTGTTGCAAGTTTACCCTGATATCAAGGGTAATACAAACATACAGGAATCAAGTGTGAATTTAGATAAAAAATATTCTAGCTTTGTTGATGCAGAAACTAATGAAATTGATTTAGATATGTTGAAAATCTTAGCTAACTATTCAATTCAGAGACAATTAAATTTAGAGATCTACGAAGAGACCCAAGATGGTATAATAAATGAATGGGAATTGACAAATAAAGATTTGATTGGATTACGGAATCATTTGAGTGAAGAGATTAATAATAAGAAACGCAAAATTGACGATTTGAACGTTGATAGAAAAACAAAGAGTTTACAATTTAAACCAATGAATGATTACATGAACCAGAGATGGAAGGAGAAAATCAAAGAGTTGATAGATGTTGGAGTGGAAAGAGCTAAGAAGGAACTGAAGACTACTAAGTGATATCAATATAACTTCTGTATATTAGATTTGTGTACTATACTAATACTATATTTTTACTAAACACATTGATTTAGAAACAAAGTTATTTTGATTTTTATATTAAAAATATTATTTTAAAGAGGAAAGTATGCTTAAGCACCTAAGACATCAGCATCGTACTTAGCCTTGAACCAAGAGATGGTATCATCTCTGTTGGTCTTGTGGTGCTTACCGACCTTGGAGTTAACTCTCTTTCTTCTGGCAACTCTGAAACCAGCTCTACCCATGACAACGTAGAAGTCCATACCGTAAATTCCGATGGATGGATCGTACTTGATACCTAAATCAATGTGTTCTTGGATACCGAAACCAAAGTTACCGGTTTCAGAGAAGTTCTTAGCCTTCAATTGGTATTCCTTGACCTTTAAACCTCTTTCTAAGATTTCTTCAGCCTTTGGACCTCTGATGGTAACGTGGACAGCGATCTTTTCGTTTCTTCTGATACCGAAGGATCTGACGGTGTATCTAGCCTTGGTTTGGACTGGGGTTTGACCAGATAATTGTTCTAAAACCTTGGAGGCTCTGGTTAATCTATCACCAGATTCACCAACACAAATGTTTAAGACCAACTTCTCGATCTTTAATTCTTTCATAACGTTTTGACCAGACTGTAATAATGAAAATAATAAGAGTTAGTATATATATTAACTAGAGTTAAATTTGAAAAGATAGCTCATATTTGAAGATAACATTTCCGAACACCAAAGGAGATTAAATCGTTGTGATAAATGGTAGGCCATATAATTGGGTAACATTTGACTTTGAAACTTTGATATATATACGGGAACAATTTTGAATCTAGTTATATCTTTACTTCTCCTCTATATCCATGTATGAAATAAATCTCTTATCTAATTGATGATGATCGATGTGGGTATTTGTATTAGATTCTCCGCCTGATTCGTAGTGAAACTTGTTCTTCTATGTGCTTTCTGTTGTTTCAATGAGACATACCATTTTGAATTGTATTTATTAATGGACTTTCGTAAGGGATAGAAGTAAGTTTTCAAGTATGTATTGACAAAAAGTATTTTTTTTTTTTCAATATTGAAATTTCCATATATTGACTCGCTCCACACAGAGAGACAAAATTTTTTTCAGAGTTTGCGGCTCTTATATATAGTGGATGAGGGTTTTAGGTATTTGTGTTTTATCACGTGCATTTCACGTGCCATTTTGATTTTAATTGGTGTAAAGATTTCAATCGTATTACGTGATGTGTTATGTAATCCGTGTATACTAGCTGTTTTTTTTTTTGAATTTTGAATTTTGATCAATCGAAGGCAAAAAAAATAATCACAAAACAAGGTAAAGTGTTAAAAAGAAACAGTTACACGTTAGATTACATTCATAATTCAATCATATACAATGTCAATTAGTGAAATAGCATCTCGGTACACATATAAATCACATTTAGATAAGGAATTGGAGTCTGCGACTCAAGATTTCCAACAATTCACTCCATCATTACATAACTTATCTCCCTCTATTACTATCCCACCAATCTCACAACCAACAGATTTCTTAAGGGCTCACACAGATGATGACACAAATCCAGATTGTAATATCAAAATAGCACATGGTACTACCACTTTAGCATTCAGATTTCAAGGAGGTATCATTGTCGCTGTGGATTCTAGAGCTACAGCCGGTAATTGGATTGCCTCTCAAACCGTGAAGAAAGTTATCGAAATTAATCCAATGTTATTAGGTACTTTGGCAGGTGGTGCTGCTGATTGTCAATATTGGGAAACGTGGTTGGGTACTCAATGTAGGTTACATGAATTGAGAAACCATGAACGGATCTCTGTGTGTGCAGCTTCAAAGATGTTATCTAACTTGACATATCAATATAAGGGAATGGGTCTCTCTATGGGTACCATGATCTGTGGTGTGACTCCAAAGGAAGGTCCAACAATTTATTATGTGGATTCAGATGGTACCAGACTTAAGGGTGATTTATTCTGTGTCGGTTCAGGTCAAACGTTTGCTTATGGGGTGTTGGATGCCAATTACAAATGGGACTTATCAGTGGAGGATGCATTATACTTAGGAAAGAGATCTATTTTAGCTGCCGCTCATAGAGATGCCTATTCTGGTGGTTCTATCAATTTATATCACGTCACTGAAAACGGATGGATTTATCACGGTAATCACGATGTTGGTCCCTTATTTTGGGAAATTAAGAACCAAGAGAAATCTTTCAATAATGTTAATGGATAGATATACTATGATAGATATATATAGTCAGTACGAAATATATATTAATAAAAAGTTTATGTGTATAATATGCGTCAATAAATAATTCTTTTTTGTTAATTGCATCTAGGGGGGTAACATTTACTAACAATTAATTTCGTAGTATAAATGGAATATAAATTAACTTAACAAGTTAGGTATAAACCTGACAATAACTAATTAGTTAGGTATAGTCTTTAAAAATATTCTGAGGTAGTTTGATCTGTTTGTGTATTTTCTTGAATTTTTTTTTAATCTTTTCTTCACATATTTGTTTTGTTTTGTTTTGTTTTGTTTTTAACTAGCTACTTATCATATATCCCCTCAACAGTTACACTGATCATTTCCGTTAAATGAATACATAGAAGTTATTATTTAAACAACTGTCAAAACATAAGGCTGCACATTGAACCAATAAATTGGTTTATTCAGGTTATGGTTGATTGTCTATAGCCCCCAAATCTTGGTCAATACCTCTTAGGCCTACTTCAACCTGTACATACATTTGATCTAGCCTCTCTTTATGTATCCTAAGTGGAATTAAATGATTCATCCATAATCATAATTTTCAAAGCAATAGTTGGCTGAAGTGATCAGCAAACCCCTCACGGGGAATCATTATTGAATTCTATTGGTCATCTCTTAGTTTCTGTTTCTAGTCTAACCCAGATGAAACTTTTATATGCTATATTTTGTGTTAAACTTCATAACTGTCACTATCTGAAAACTGGGTCTATATCTTATGCTCTGAGCTTTGAATATAAAAGATAATTTCGTATCAGAGTTGAAAACATTACTGTCTTGATAAGGAAACCCCAAAGCCTTAAAGAATGTTTGATGAATCAACTTTGATCCTAAGCATTTATACATGTTTTATTAAAGTAACTCAATGATAAAAAAAACTTGTGGACTTGTATGAAATCATTTTGTTCTGGAAATTTCATAAAATTGGAATCATAAATCATGTTGTCATTTTTGCTATTAAGATTATAACTCCTTTTATCATTCCAGTACTCTCTGTCTACTATAATATCCATAATACAATGCAAGAATCACCTTACCTATTAAGAATAGATCCAGTGATAAATACAATAGTAAGTATAGTTAAAGACCACTATATGGAAAGTCAACTTGTTGGGACATCCGAATTGGCCAATACTTGTTAATGGACATTGAAATGTCTAACCCCGATTAATACTAATGTCTTGCCGGTTTTGCGTATTGGTTAGAATTTAAGAATCATTAATTAAATTATGTGGGTTTTGTTTCTACAAATTTCAAATCTAATCATTGAATCCTTGGGTATATTTTACATTTGATATTTCATTGAAGATCAATCTTGTGTATTAGGGATGTCATGTACAATAGTATCACGATTTGTAACCAGCTAGCTTTCAAGTTATCTTCTCTGATCATTGAAATTGTTCACATAACATAAAGAAATAGAATGCATTGTACTTTTTACCGCTCTCGTGATAAAAGACATTGACTCGAAGGATCAGAAATCAAGTTACTGGTGGAATAAATATATAATCTATCTGGTGATTATGTGGAAAACATAATTGACCACTGGAACCTTATCAGAGTAGATTCCGCCTCTGAGGACCTTATACATTGTTTTTGTGGTACTAAGAGTACCTATAGAGAGTTCTAAGGACGTTTATTTCATCAGTAATCATGTAATTGGTAAGTAAGTATTTAAAAAAAAATAAAAATAAAAGCTGCGCAAGCCCGGAATCGAACCGGGGGCCTAACAATGGGAATGTTAGATTTTACCACTAAACCACATGCGCTAGCAATTGTAATGCGGAGTCTGCTTAATTTCTTACAATATAAATCTGAAAGCACGTGACTCTTTTATTTCATGGTTTAATTAGAACTTAAAATCGGGTGTCAGAATCGGGATTAGACTTGTAAAGGTCTGTCAACAACGTCACCCCTGTGATTGACCTACCTAGAGAAGTTAATCACTCGGTAGCACAGATGGTCTAGCCAGATGACGTTCTCTTAATCAGTATTAAATAAAGAGTTATACTTACTGTTGACTATTGAATGAAGGATGCTAGCTATGGCAGAGAGTCAGACGTATTCTAATGGGAGATGTTTATATGGTATAAGTTTTATATAGTAATAAATTCTATTAAAAAACTCGATATAGAAAAGAGAGGAAAAAAATCTAAGCTACCTCTAAGTGTGACTATCATAAATGAGATCATTTAACTTCCCAAGTTCCGACACACCCTCTTGATCTCAGACCTTATAGAGAGCACTAGTAGCAACCTTGATTACATCCAAAGTAACCGGCTTTGTGAATATGTCTGCTAATTGAACCTTAGTATCAACATGCTTTAACTCAAACAATTTGAACTCCTTAAACAATTGGTGTAACTTCTTGAAACGAACCATGTAATGTTTATTTTCAGAAGAGAACGTACCATTTGCAACAGTCATAATTGCAGATGTATTATCTATGCAAAGGTTGGTGGGATGATTAACTAAACATGATTCACCAAGAAAACATCCTAGTTCACGTAACCGAATCATTTCATTCACAGATAGAATAGCAGCTTGAAGTTCAGCTTCGGTAGATGATTGACAAACCAACTTAGTATACTTAGAGGTCCATGATATAGGAGCACCATACAGCAAGAAGACATAACCATTCATTGATTTTCTAGTTTCAGTATCTTGAGCGTAGTCACTATCACAATAGCACAATAAATCATCAGAGCTTTTAACTTCATTGGAAAAGGCAATGTTGTAATCTTTAGTAGCGTAGACATAATTGACCAACCGGTACAATTGTTGGAACAGCAGTGGATGTGGGAATGTTGCGAATCTGGCCAGGTARTTTGTAGCATAAGTAATGTCAGGTCTTGTCATCACAGACAGGTAGAGTAATGAACCGACAATACTTCTATATCTCGTCATTCTGGATTGGTGGTCTTTTTCATCAATATTCAATTCGTTCTTTGAGGTGGCGAAGTAGGTTTCCTTTTGGTGATGTAGATGTCCAGTTCCTTAACCATTTTCTCGACAAATGAATGTTGACCAATTTCAATTTTCTTAGCTTTACCATCGGAATCAGTAGTAACCTTAAGATCCATACCAAGGAAGAATTGATAACCATTTCCATCAGGTTGAATGACCTTCAGTTCGTATTGTTTTCGTAGAGCTTTCAGTAATTTCTCAAGTATGTGTTTAGACTTAGCTGAAAGAAATAATGAAGTCATCAACAAAGATACCGACGATGCAAACAACTTGATTTTTGACTTTCTTAACAAAAGTGGATGGAAAAGATATGTCTTTGACAAAACCAATATTACCCAGAAAACCAGAGATAGTTTCATGCCATAAGCGACCAGATTGTTTCAAACCATACAGAGCCTTGTTCAATCTAAACAATACCCTCTTACCTTTTGGTACATCAGGAATAGGATAACCTTCAGGTGGATGAATGTATAAAGAGGTATTCAGCTTAGAGTTGAGGTAGGCTGCTGTAATGTCCAACTGACAAAAGTACCAACAACGGTTGACCGTAAGCGTAATAATTATTCGAGCAATGTCAGGACGAAGAGTGGGGGAGAAGGTGTCAGTGTACGTCTCCTTATGTTGCCGATCACCCCGTGCAACAAGTCGTGATTTAAATCTACCATCAGACTTGTGAGCAAAGACCCATTTGGTGTTGTAAACTGCGTCATCTGTTGAAGTACTAACACTCTAGACTCCAAACTCATATTGAATATTTATATAACAATTAATATGTATATTCACAAATATATGTAGTTAGTTATATTAAAAATATATATAAAAAGGCAAGAATCAATTTTTCATAAGAGGGGGAAATCACCCTCTTTTTATATTAATTGATTAGTAATTCTGATTTGTCATCATGCTTACAAATTCTGATTTGTCATCTTGATTTGTCATCTTAATTTGTCATCATGATTTGTCATCATAAAGAAAATGTTGAAGTTCAAAGAGTTGACTTCTATAGATCTACTCACGTGATTCACCCAGTGTCATATTCCAAGGCACTGTAGCTCAGTCGGTAGAGCTTGGTGGGCCAATTGCCAGGTCGTGGGTTCGATCCCCACCGGTACCAAACTTTTATTTATTGTGTGGGGCTTCTGGTTTTMAAGAGGTTATGAGCCCTGTCAGCAGGTCTCTCTTCAGGTAGGGTTTTCACGTGAGGGCTTAGCAGGGATTTCGAGTCAAAAGGTTTTCGGTCAAGTAGTCCCGTTGTAAAATGCCTAACTGGTCCGGCCCAGGGTAAAGAGTCCCAGTAATATCGCGTCCCTGGGGAAAGACCTCCCACACTTTGAATCGAGGTAGGGTACTGGAATCACGTGATTAAGGTAGGGTGTTGAAGTTCAAAGAGTTGACTTCTATAGATCTACTCACGTGATTCACCCAGTGTCATATTCCAAGGCACTGTAGCTCAGTCGGTAGAGCTTGGTATTGAAGTATGGTAATTTCAATGTGTGACGACATGTTGTGATTAGCTCCTTCACCAGACCCTTGGAAGTTGTCTCCATATTATAGAAGGTAATAAGGACCATCTGGTGTCATGTACCATGGAACATTCTAGAGGATTCCAGTCCAGTGGTCCAGAATATTCTAGAAAGATTTTAGGTTTGATAATCGGACTCCTAATTTAGAGTTACGAACTTTAAATGCATCAGATGACTAATTCGGCTAGGCTTAGCAGCTTTCTGAGTTAACATAAAAGGAGCATAGAATCCCCTCTTTCTTATTATATATTACTTTCTCATTACTTTGTCTTCTTCTTTCTTTAAAAAAAAAAACTGATTTAAAACTAATTTTTATAATTTACTTTAAATACAACTTCTGCATTTGTTTTATACAAACACCTAGTCTACAACCAGAACTTCCCAGTTTGGATTTCAATACTTGGTGGGCCAATTGCCAGGTCGTGGGTTCGATCCCCACCGGTACCAAACTTTTATTTATTGTGTGGGGCTTCTGGTTTTCAAGACTTTCAGGAGCCGATCGGACCGAGCGATTTACCAGGACCAAATAATATATAAGGAGACCTGATTCCCCTTATTTTGACTTTTTGTATTTTGTTTATTTTATATACTTATACTCAAGGAATATATATATTATATCATATAACATCTTAATCATGAACATCAATGAAAGGATAGTCAGACTTCAACAGATAAGACTGAAAATGCTACCATCGCAGACTATCCACCCGAATCAGATCATCAACTGGTCGCAGTCTCTGAGTCCGACTACGCAGCTGATGTGACTGACAGAGTTTCTCAAGGAGGCTATATCGTTTTCTTAAATGGAAATGTTGTTGGCTGGGGTAGCAAAAAGCAATCTTCGGTTGCTTTGTCCAGTGCTGAGACTGAGTATATCACTCTCACTGAATCCCTCAAGAGTACCAAGTACTTCCAAAATCTTCTTAGGGAGCTGAACTATATCAAGGGTGACTACTATGTGAAGCTAGCTGGTGATAATCTTTCAGCTTTGGCCATGGCTCAACACAAGCATGGACATCAAAAATCCAAGCACATTGACATCAGATATCACTTTATCAGACACGATGTCTCTTCCAAGATGTTCAATTGTTTTATGTCAACACAAAGTCAAATCCTGCAGACATCTTCACTAAAGTGTTAGACTCTACCACTCACCAAAACCTTTTAACCTTATTTTAATTTTTTTTCTTAATACTTTTCACTTTTCTTTTATGATTTTTATTTTGTGCACTTTTAATTTTTGAATTTCTCACTTATTACTAAATCACTTTTGTTGAGATATGGTAATCCAAATGTGTTCACTACATGTTAGGATACCAGACCTTCAAGAACTATCTAGAATATTCTAGTACATTTGTCTCCAAAAAAAATTCTAGAATATTCTATCTCCAGAAAATTCCAGAAGATTCCATGGACTAGAATTCTCTAGAACCTTCTAGGTTCTTATTGTATCCATGCATACATGTTCTGAAGAGGTCTATAAATAAAGGGTCATCCGCCCTTTATTTTCTTAAACATTACTTACCTCTATATAGTTTGTTATATATTATCGAATATAAATATCTTTATTACCCATAACTACTATACACTCAATATGAATATTGAACATAGAATAGTCCAACTACAACATCTTCTTGCTGTATGGTGCTCCTATATCATGGACCTCTAAGTATACTAAGTTGGTTTGTCAATCATCTACCGAAGCTGAACTTCAAGCTGCTATTCTATCTGTGAATGAAATGATTCGGTTACGTGAACTAGGATGTTTTCTTGGTGAATCATGTTTAGTTAATCATCCCACCAACCTTTGCATAGATAATACATCTGCAATTATGACTGTTGCAAATGGTACGTTCTCTTCTGAAAATAAACATTACATGGTTCGTTTCAAGAAGTTACACCAATTGTTTAAGGAGTTCAAATTGTTTGAGTTAAAGCATGTTGATACTAAGGTTCAATTAGCAGACATATTCACAAAGCCGGTTACTTTGGATGTAATCAAGGTTGCTACTAGTGCTCTCTATAAGGTCTGAGATCAAGAGGGTGTGTCGGAACTTGGGAAGTTAAATGATCTCATTTATGATAGTCACACTTAGAGGTAGCTTAGATTTTTTTCCTCTCTTTTCTATATCGAGTTTTTTAATAGAATTTATTACTATATAAAACTTATACCATATAAACATCTCCCATTAGAATACGTCTGACTCTCTGCCATAGCTAGCATCCTTCATTCAATAGTCAACAGTAAGTATAACTCTTTATTTAATACTGATTAAGAGAACGTCATCTGGCTAGACCATCTGTGCTACCGAGTGATTAACTTCTCTAGGTAGGTCCATCACAGGGGTGACATTGTTAACTTTTTGAGTCCATTAGGGTCACGTGCTTCTAAATAAATTAAATGTGGAAAAATAGATATTAAAGTGGTGCGTGATCAGGCAACTTGTCCGAGTGGTTAAGGAGAAAGATTAGAAATCTTTTGGGTTTCGCCCGCGCAGGTTCGAATCCTGCAGTTGTCGATTTTATTTTTTATATTTTTAATTCTTGATTTTTTTAGTATATTTTATTAAAAGTGGTATATATTCGACCTATAAGCAAAGATTAGGATTATATTGTATTAGTATATAAAATTATTTTTAATACAAAATGTAAGTAACATCATATGTTCTAAAAGTTTTTGGCTAACAAATTATCTAGATCCACTTTTTGGTTTAAAGAATTTATTAAACTATTTTCCTTTAAATAAGCATTTTTAAGGTCAATACTAGATATCTTTAGTAGTGCTAGATCTTTATCCTTGAATAATAAATCATTCTTAGATTTTGGCCATTCAATGCAGTCATATTCATTATTGAACAATCTTGCTATTGTTTTGACGTATAAATTGGTGTTTGAGTCTGTTGTGAGCCAACTACTTAAAAGCAAAAGTCTTCTCCATATTAATGCTTCTAGTACTTTTAATTCCTTAACTGTATCAGAATTCCCAGATAGACCCGTAGAATTCGTATAGGCTGACTCCTTTTTTAATTGATTAACAAAACTAAATAGGTCTAAATAATCATGGAATGATTCCTTGCCTTCCATGGTAACTAAAGTCAAAAGATTGATTAGTTCAATTGGGCTTAACTGAAGTTCTTTGAAAACCTTCCCAAGTATGTTAGTAATCTCATTAGAGAAGGCACCTAACTGGTTATCGGACACGTATGTAACAATTGGAATTGAATTTAAATCATTTTCCGAAAATTTTAATTTTAAGGAACTTTCAAACTTTGACTGTAATTCTATTAAAGATATATTTGAACCAATATCTCCCTGTAGAAGATTATAATCCAAGTCATCAGACGAAACTTTCAGAAATAATTTGGCCAAATTCAATTGAATCTTCTTATTAATGATCTTCTCGTTATTTGTTGTTTTGGAATACTTTATGAGCTTCTTTGCAGCTGATAAATAATCTGCTTCTTCAACATCCGAAATCCAAGCAAAGCCCCAATTATGTTGATTTTCATTTAGGAATTTGTTAAGGTGGCCTGGATACTTTTTAAATTTTGTTAAAAGGATGTTAACTTTATGAGAGGACACATAATAGGAAAATAATGCCTCAGCAAATCGGTACCCATACCTGGAGAAGTAGAAATCAAATTTAGATTCAATTTGTAATAATTGATTTTCATAATCAAGGTCTATTAGTGTATCATATTCTGGTGTAAGCGATTCCCTTTCACTGTCTAGAATCTCACTCAAACTTTGAAGATCTTCAAAATTATCTGCCATATGGATAACACCATCTTGATTATTGGTCAGTATAAATATTTTAATCCAACCTTCTCTGTTTTTATTGAAGAATTCGATAAATTGTGTCTTTTCTGATGCTTGATCTGGGGGCAAATGTGTGTCGAAGTATTGTAACAAATCACAGGTTGAGTAGTAAATGAACAATGTCAACTGAATAAGAGTTTCTTGTACTTCAGCCTTTAATTTTTGGTCATCAACAGAATCCAAGGTATCTGAATAATATGTGGAAATCAATTTAATAATCTCATTAACTGCTTCAAGTAATTGAATAGACCCTAAGAGTAATGGGGCTGTCTTAATTTCAGGTGATTGTTCAATATTTAAAATCCCATGTCTAATGTCCTTTTCAATTTCCACAAAAGAAGATGTCAATAGATGAGATAAAATTTTTGAGCGTTTCAGTAGGTCACCAGGTATAGCTATTTCATTTTGAACTAACAATTTAACAGCATTCAATACTTGTGAAGCATCAGAACCGGTAAACAATTCACGAAGTGGTATCTGAAGAGTTTTTAATGAGTTCGCTAGTTCATGTTCCTGAGTTATATTAAATAGATTCTCAGCGAAACATAATCTTTCTAAGGTAACAATTAAGAAGTATTTTAAATCAGAACCAATATCAAGATTGGAAGAAACAAAATTTGCTAATGATCTTAGGTATGCAGTTCTTTGAAGAATATTGATACCTAAGGGAGAGGGAGCCCTCACTATAGAGGAATTATTGGTAGATATTTCATTGATAACTGAGAAAACAGCAGTTTCGATGTCTTTTTTCAAAATTTGCATGTCCGAGTTGGGTAGAGTGAACGAAAGTGGGGAGTCACCCTTACTACCAAATTCCAAAAACTGTTCAATATGGGATTTGACAAATTCAGTGGGAGACAATTTTTTACCGACAGAATTTATTTTGAGCAATAGAATTCCTGAATCAGTTGCAATAGTTGCAGTCTTATCATCAATAACTTGTGTTCTGAATATAGATGTATTATTACTGAATTCTAAGGAGTCCTCCCAAGGTTTAGTAGAAGTGATGTTAACAAAGGTCAATGAATCATCTGTTGAAACCAATGCCACTGATTTATTGAATAAAATGTCTAAGTTCAAGTAAGGAGACTGAAATATTTTATCTAAACCAATTTTTGATTTGATTTGGAATGGTTGTGGTTCATTGAAGCTTTCTTTCAGTATTAAAAGGATAGCCTTGTTAGACTCAGAGGCTAATACAAGGTATTCATCACTAGCCAATGGTTCAATGTCATTTATTTTGAATCTCGAACCCTGGTTTGAGATGACGTGTAGAATGTTTGCTTGATGGACGTATTCTAAACCATGGTTTTTAACAAATCTAAACAAAGTGAGCTTACCATCTTCTTCCTGTATTGTGATAATCTTAGATAATGGGCTGTCTTCATAATATTTGATTGAAACAATTTTATTTGAGTTTTCATAGCTTTCCCAACTATATAATGTACTAGAATTTAAGAATAGATGAGAGAACACAGTAGGAGACAACAATTCAATTTGATTGAGGGAGTATTTCCCAGATTGATCTTTAAAAGTCAATAAGAACACTTTTTTAAAATTTGTTACCAAGAATAATCCTATATCATCTATGTATACAGTCAAAGTCAAGAATTCACCCTTACGAAGGTTCAAATTTGAAGTATGTTCATTAGGTAAAACGTCAAGAGAAGGAGCAGAATTAATTGTCTCAACGAATTTGATTGATCCAGTTATTGAATCGGCGATTACCAAACCTGGTTTATTTGGATCAACAGCATTGGGGATCAATTTCACTTGAGGAGGGATACCGTATTCATTAGATGAGTAATTGAAATTGAATGTACCAGTTGGGTAAGCATTTTGAATTGGTTGATAATCGTATGCTATTATTTTTTCATTAGTTATCTGGATACAATAATTTGTTATAGAATCAGTGAATGAATCTAAGATTTCTTCATTTTCTGATAGTTGTGGTGGATTAGAAATAAATTTAGAGATGGAGAAACAATCAGATTTGGTTAATGCTGAAAGTTGTGAAGATGACGAAGTAGTAGCCTCAGAATCTTCTTTAAGGAACCCATTTTGACCACTCTTGAGTCGATCAGCACTAAATGTAAATGACATATTGGTTATAGATAGGAGTATGTGGATCAATTGATATCTTTGTTAACAATTAGTAGTCTTTAAATTCCCTTTTTCTTCCCTTTCCATCAACGAAAAAAAAACCAAAAAAAAAAACAAATCTGTCAACCAATAGAACCGTGTCAATAGAAGATACCAGTGTGCACTGCCATGAAAAAAATAATTTTTTTTTGAAAAATTTTTTTTTTAAAATAGTTTTTATGTATTCCTAATGTATTCCTTTATTTATTTTAAACTAATTGATTTCCAAATAATATGATTAGAAATATTAAACCAAAGAATGCTCGTTCTAAGAGAGCTATTGACAAGAAACAGTCAAAAATAGTGGAAAATGTGAAGACTGCTCTTTTTATTCCAGGTCATAATTCAAATAAGGCATTACATGATATAACGGTTGATCTATCTCAATTAAAGAAACCAGATATTAAAAGATTTAATAAAAAGAATGATATTTTACCCTTTGAAGATGCCACTAAATTAGAATTTTTCAGTGAAAAGAATGATACATCATTATTAGTGCTTTCAACTTCAAATAAGAAAAGACCAAATAATTTAACTTTTGTTAGAACATTTGATTACAAAATTTATGATATGATTGAATTACAAACTTTGAGTAATTTCAAATTGTTTAGCGATTTCAAGAAATTGACATTTCAAGTTGGATTGAAACCAATGTTCACCTTCCAAGGTGCCATCTTTGAGACAAATCCTGTGTTCATTCAAATTAAATCACTTTTCTTAGATTTCTTCAGAGGTGAAGTCACCAAATTACAAGACGTTTCTGGATTACAATATGTTATCTCAGTGTCTGCTATTGAATTAGACGATAATGATGAATCTATCTCTAAATTACCATACGTTAATTTCAGAGTTTATAAATTGAAAACTTTGAAATCTAATGAACCTAAATTACCTAGAGTTGAATTGGAAGAAATAGGACCAAGATTAGATTTCAAGATTGGTAGACATCAATCAGCATCAGCAGAGATGGAAGCCGAGGCTCTAAAGGTTCCAAAGCAATTACAACCAAAGGAGAAGAAGAATATCGATACCGATTCCATGGGTGATAAGGTTGCCAAGATTCACGTCGGTAAGCAAGATCTAAGTAGATTACAAACAAGAAAGATGAAGGGATTGAAGAGTAAATATGATCAAGACAACGATGATGATAATGGAGAAGGTTATGAAGAGGATGACATCATAAGTGATTACGAAGAAGCTGAAGAAACTAACTACGTTGATGCTAATGAGGATATAAGTGGAGATGAAGAACCAGCTTCTAAAAAGAGAAAATTATAGATTATCTAAACCATTGTAATGCGTTTTTAATTCCTGTCATTTTTAAATAATAATACAAATCTTTGTTTGTTCGAAACTATTTAGTTTAATATAAACGTGATTAAATTATTTGCGATTCAAAATTAAGAAGAGAGAAAAAAAAGGAGAGAAAAAAATAAAACCCATAGTAAAGAGCAAAGACCATGCATCATATGATCAATATTGGAAAAATGGAACACAACTGTCCAAACCAGTTGACCGATATTCAAAAAGAAAAATAAAAGATGAAAAAATAAAAAAAAAATCCAAAAAAAAAAGCCGAAAGTATACAACAAACAAATAAAGAAAAAAAAAACGTTAAAACGAATGGAAGCAATCTAGATAAAAAAAAAGGTAAAGCATTTAAGTTTTTAATAATAACGGAGAGGAAGAAGAAACAGAAATATAGAAATATTATGCTTATATCCAAGCAAAACAAAATTGGAAGATGACTAAATGTTTTAGTGAAGTATGTGACAAATTGGTTAAAACTGTGTGTGAGTGTGTAAGAAATATAGGTATGTTCTGTATCATGTTCATAATGTGCTTGCTAAAGTGTGCAAAGAAAGAGTAGTTGTAATAAAAAAAAAAGATTGCTTGTAGCAAAGATAACAATTTGTAAATAAATGAGGGAAGATAAAGAGAAACAGAGATGATTAATTAATAGAAATTATGACCAAATTGATTACCAGGATGGGGAGCATTATTATCGGGTTCATTTGGACCATTGTCTAAGAAGGATGACACCGTACTAGGTCCTTTATAAAAGCAATATTTCTTTAATAGAGTTTGATATGAATCGGAATGAATTTCTGGTTTCTCAGTAATTGAAGAGTCATCTTGCTCCTCACCATTCTCAGGATCATCCTTGGAAGAAGAAGTAGCAACAACAGCACCTGGAGGGAGTGATTCTCCCGAGATACCCTTAGGAACCTGTTTGACAATGACATTGTTTTTGATGGCATTGGTAGCCAATCCCTTAGGAGCACCATTATCGGACAACGATAATTTTTTCAAGCTAGATATTTCAGCTTCAATGCTTTCATCTTCTGTTGGAACCAATGAACTTGGAGACAATGCATCTATCTTTGGGTGATGATGCTTTTTGGAAGCAGAGGCAGCAGTACCGGAAACACTGACATTAGAGTCCGTAACCTTGAACACATCCTTTCCTATATTAAATCCAGAGGATGATTCCTCTAAGAATCTTGACAATGGGTTACTAGGTGAAGCCATCAAATCTGTAAACGTTGGAGTATCCTTTTGATCTTTCAATATTAATGGTGTACCGGGGGAGTTCATGTTGCTATTCAATGCACTCAATGGAGGAATACTATCATTGCTACCATCAAACATTTTATCATAATTGTTAGAGGGAGTCATCATTATCTGAGATTTGGATCCATCACTACCATTATCATCAACATCAGTTTGTTGAATATTAGATGATGATTTAGCATTACATGCAGCCGTAGCTGCACTCAATTGCTCTGAAGTGAATTTAGGAGGTTCATAATTTTTAAAATTATTATCATTTGCAGCAAATTTCTCAACCTTCTCTCTTAATAGGGCATCTGTATCATCCAGACTTCTTGTTTTTTTCAAAAATTTGAATGAATGTTTACTAGATGGAGTAGAATTCAAAATTCCCAGTTCACCATTCATTTCTCTAATGAATTTAATTATGTAATTTCTGTTATGATTGTTATCCCAATATTCTTGACCATTTGCGACATATCTAATACAAAATTTCACATAAGGTTCGGCACCAACAGCAAACTTATGAGATCCCGAAAATTGAGAGAACAACGCAGCAACAGACATTCTGAATCCAAATCTATCATATTTAGCCTTCTTCAACAAGCGAGGCAACTCAGGGATATAGAGGGCATCAACATTGATCACAGTCTTCCAATCATCGTATGTGTATCTGATAGTAATTGATTTAGAGAAGGAAATATTCTTCACAGCAATGTGACCCAGTAATTCTGTTTTATCCACATTCAAGAAACAACGTTCCAAAAACACAGGGGTTTCTTGATCAATTTCATCTCTATATGAAATCCTTGGGAAAACCGACATATCCAGATTCCAAGCTGATATCAATTTCTTGAATTTAATTTTGGTAGTTGGAGATGGATGTCTTATGGATTCCTTAGATATTTGAAAGACAGCATGGAATGCAGCATACAGATCCGGATTGGAATCATCTTGCTGTGGGTCTGGTATGTCACCAAGGGTGTCATCATCTTCATCATCGGAATTAAAGGGGGAATTACCTGCGGAGATCGAACTTGGTTTATCCTTTTGGTCAAAATATTTCACGGCAATGTCAACTCCGAAATGGACTTGTTTGTAAGTAGGAGTTGTCGGAGCAGATTTGGAGTTCCCCAAAGTATTCAATTTTAGAGAGGATTTCACTAGTTCACCGGATTTCTTTCTGACAAGAGGATGAAAGTAAGTGAAGGTGTCGGTATAACTCGGAGACCCCATGGGGAAACTATCAACTGAAGCTGTATCATCATCCAAATTAAAATCGGATGATATACTATTGTTATTGCTGTTATCGGTTGATGTGGTGTAATCATTGATATTATTATTAATTGTTGTTGTTGTTTCTGTGTGATTCCCAGAATCTGATGTCCCATTTGTCTGAGCCGTTTTAGAATTCATCAAGGTATTCATTTTCATTATTTTCTCTATATCGACATCGGTTGTACTGGATCTTGAAGGTCGTCTTAAGAAGGATAAGGATAGGGGAACATCGTTGTCTTCATTGCTGTCTGTGGAATCATTTCTTTTATGTCGTCCGAAGGGGTTATTATGTTGGAAGGTATTCTGTAGGGAATTCAAACTACTTGAATTTGAAGCGCTACCTGATGACACCTGAGTTTCACTCAGTCTCTTCTTAGAGGGCACAAATGGCATTATATATGGAGAAGCAGTAAGATGGATGAAGGGAAAGAGAAACAAAAGAAATAGAGAGGGTGGATAAGGTATCTATATCTATTCAATAGAGTTCCCTTTGTATTTATATGGGTTTATCAGAAATAGATGAAGCTGAAGCCCAAATTGTATGTATATGAGTATGTGTGTATATTAATTTTTGAGACCCCTTATATGATGAAAATGATGTATATCAAGATGAACATATAAGTTAAGGGGGATAACAAAAGAAAAAAGAAAGGGAAAGGGACCGGGGAAAGCAATAACCAATTTTTTTTTTATTCAATTGAAAGTTTAGTATACGCTATATCGGAGAAAAAAACCACGTTCCTTTTATTTTCTAAATTTATATATATATAAATATATAAATGTATATATATCTTATATATCTTTTAAGAGCAATTTAAGAGTCAATTGATAGTAAATAAAAGAAAAGAAAAGAATGGAATATATAAAATGCAAAATTGTAAATATTAATAATTCAAATATATTGGCCTCCTTTACTCTCTCTGTTATGTTGCAAAAATTTTTTTTTTTCGTTCGTCACCTTATGACAATTAATAGACAAGTTATCCATCCATAACTTATAGGATGTATGTATGTATCGACGTATAAGTTAATATATTACATGGTAACCCTGGTATACATTATTAGATCCGTTCTTGGGGACTGTCGGGCTTACATTTTTTAAAGATTTCAGCCCTTATAATAAGTAATAGAGTAGTTACCGAACTCTGGGTAGCTACCGGCCACCGCGAGTTCTCGGCTCGATTATAGGCCTAATACAGCTGTTTCTGTTTGGCCTCCTCTCCCCTCTCTTCCCCCCTCTACCACGGGGGAAGTTGTATAGTGTTTGCTGTGGGTATTCGTCTTATACCTTAGCTGCCGTCTGCTTGCTGCGTTGCGTTGCGTTGCGTTTTGCATTAATGCATTCTTTTTTTTTCCCGTTATAACTGGTTCTCGTGGTCAACAACTACATGGAAGCAAACTCTGTTTAGAAGTTGTCTATTTAATGGGGGATCCCTTGAATTATAGAACCAGCCTTTGTACAGTTCAAAAAATTTAAAAACAGCCATTCCTTTACTTGTGCTATGTATCTTTCACGTTATGAGCACACCACAATATATATACAGAGAAAATAGCAATCGATACATACAACTCCTGGTCTTATCTGATTTTATTTTAATCACTGCCTTTTTCAATTACTCGGTAACCGTAAGAAAGGTAAATTAAGATTAAGAGATCGGCCTCGCAATGCAGCACAACCGAATATATCTTGACTATCTCTCTCGAGTACACAATCTATCTTTATTTTGACATTATTTTTTTCTTGCCATAGACTAGTGTACATTGTTCATTTACCATTTCCCATTGTGGAACGACTCCTCATCGGTTCACCTGCCTCCCTCTCCCCCATCCTCTTTTAACAATGGATACCTTAAATCACCAAATTGGAACAAAAGCCCGCCATTTTTTTTTTGCTTAACCACTGAGCCGCAAATACACACAGTAATTATACTTATTTATACCTAACAAGAAAGATAAAAAAGAAATTTCCTTGTTAAATAGCTCCCAGCTTTAGGGTTATTAATAGAGCAATCTGTGTATAAGACTCCAATGGTGGTACGAAAATTGCCAAGCACTATAGGAGTATCAATGAGTAACTAATAACCCTTTTAGGTGGTAAGAAGAATCAACAAAGTGGATAATTTAGTTTGTTAGATAGTCAGGTTTCAATATTCACTTAATTTGTGTAGTTCCGTTTAATAAGTGGAAATATTCAAAGATTTTATTGATAGTCCGTCCACAATATAGCAGACCCCCAAAGAAACTAATTAGACACTATTAAATTAATGGTTTCCGCCCTTAGTGGTTGACAGTCGAATATACAATTAGAATGTTTACTAGCACAATATATTATATACATACACACAAAAGTATTCTATCATCTTCTTGATTATCGGCTTCATCAATCATCACTAATTCATCATCTCGATAATGAAAATCCAGAATCTACACTATCTGATCTATTATGTAAATTGTAAGGTCTTAGATTTTCATAATTTTGATTATCTAATCTAAATGATCTTCTAAAAATGATATAAATTTCGAAATTATAAATTTTTGAACACCATTTATTGTACATAATTAATATTATTTGATCTCTGTTGAATCACTTATTGTATCTATATCATTTCTCTCTTAGATATAAGAATTGACAGATTCATATATAATTTTCCAGTAATTGATTAGTCATTTGAGAGGAAGTTAAGCAATCAATACAGTACAACAATGGCAGTTAAAGGATTAGGTGAATTAGATCAAGCATATGATGGATCCGATATCAAAGTTGGTATCTTACATGCTAGATGGAATAAGAAAATTATTGATGCCTTTGAGGAAGGTGCTTTTACAATACGGATGCCCCATTGAGATCTTAAATAAACAATTGATCTCCAAGGTAGCATAAGAGCTATAATGAATCCCTTCCATTCTGATTCTGGTTTTGACTTCCTGTCAATGAAGCTCAGCTCTTCCATTGTACTAGAATTGTATTTGGATATCTTGTTGTACTTCAACTTCAGGGTTCGAGTCATCTCATGTAATCTTCAAAGTCAGTTGGTATGAAGTCCTCGTATATGTTTTAATTGGACCAATAAAAGACTTGAAGCTCTCCAAAATCAAGAATCTCCAATACAACCGTATCAATTGAAAATGTATCATATTTTCGTTTTCAATTCATCTCTTATCCTCAATGATGATGAAGGGGTACCCTTACTATTCTTAAATAATGAGTAAGACTTGGTCTAATAATCTTTCCCACAGAACTGTCTTTGATAGCAAAATTCGCATATTCGGCTATTTCAGATTCAATTTTGTTTATCGGTGCAATGCCGTCACCGATGATGGTAGGAAATTCTTTTATTAAGTTAATGTCTAGTTTCAGCAAGTAAAGTTCCTGCTTCAGGGTTTCAAAGAAGCCTCTGATTTCATCATTTATCTTTGGGATGAGCATTGATTCTATTTTACTACATATCTCCTTTGAAATGATTTCAGATTTGGCATTAAAGAATGTGTGATATAGTTCATCCGTTATTAAGACTAAGAAAGCGATAGAAGTTGTGTCTGGTACTTTTGTTTTGCTTTTTGTATGTTCATTTGTATGGTCTACTTGTTCGATGGCTATGCTCATAGGTTGCACCCAATTCATTCTTGCCCATAAAAAGTTGTATTCTGTTAACTTCTCGGGCTCATTCTTAATCTGTATGCCAAACTGTGAGCTCACATCCGAGAATAACTCTTTACACCTATTAATACCTGGACCAACTTTTGTCCATTTAAAAGCTTCAGTATTATTTCTCATCAATATGCCTTCGGGTTCCTCAAGGAGAGCCCCGAGTCTCTCGGTTCCTGCCATCAATTATTTTCTACTCATACACTTGGACTTTTGTGAACCTTTACTATTAGGTGGCATTTTTGCTTAATCATATTGTATAAAACAAATGGAGTCCGATTTAAAAGCTCTTCGATCCAGGAGATCTATAAAATATATACATACATATATATATAATCCGTACACCAGTCACTTTTACATGTATTTCTCTTAATTATAGATCTAGCTTTATAGAATTTTCACTAATTAACTACGTGTATCTTACTATTAATTATTTATCATTACATCCAATTATGTCTAAATCAGTGAAAAATAGGAAATCTAAGGGGAAGCCTAAAATTTCTTCCGTCAATTCTAAGAAAAATCAAGAAAAATTTGAAGAAGAAGAACCACAACAACAACAACAACAAAAACAAGAATATAACTTCTCTCTTTGGAATATTTGGGTGGCATCAACTTTACTCAAGATCTTATTATTCCCTGCATATCATTCCACAGATTTCGATGTTCACCGGAATTGGCTATCAATAACAAAATTATTACCATTGAAAGAATGGTATATTGAGAACACTAATCAATGGACTTTAGATTATCCTCCATTTTTCGCTTACTTCGAATGGATACTTTCTCATTGTGTACCAAAATCAGTCATAGATGATGGTTGTATAGAGATCATATCTAAGGGTGAATATGGATATTTAACAGTGGTATTTCAACGGTCTACAGTGATTATTAGTGAAATTATATTATTCATTGCATTACAATGGTTTATCAATATATCTAATGATTTAAAAGAAAAGAAAAGAAATTTCGTGATAGCATCATCAATAGCCTTATCACCAGGATTAATGATAGTGGATCATATCCATTTCCAATATAATGGATTCCTATTTGGAATCTTGATATTCTCTATAATTAATGCTAAATTGGGGAATCACCTAATGTGTGGATTTTGGTTCGCCGTTTTACTTTGCTTTAAACATATCTTCCTTTACATCGCACCTTGTTATTTTGTGTTTTTATTGAGTGGATATTGCCTAAGACCATTAAGTACAGTGTTCGGTAGTAACGCTAAATCTAAAAACCCATTATCACTTATCAATTTTGACCATTTATTCAAATTAGGTAGTGTAGTGTTAGCAGTGTTTACCGTGGCTTTCGCTCCATTCGTGTGTTACGGTGTAGCACCTCAATTGGTGGCCCGGTTGTTCCCCTTCTCTAGGGGTCTCACTCACGCTTATTGGGCACCTAATATTTGGGCAATTTATTCATTCGTTGATAGAATATTAATTCAATTATCATTGAAATTACCAGGCTTCAGAAAATCTATTGAACTCATATTGAAAAAGGAGCTCTCCCTAGATGCCATAGAGAATGCTAAATCGTTAACTAAAGGATTAGTCGGAGAAGTGCAGTTCATCATATTACCCGAGATAAAACCAAATCACACTTTCTTGCTCACATTATTTTACCAAGTGATGTCCTTAATACCATTATTCATTCATCCATCATATGAAAGATTCCTTGGCTCTCTATCTTTATGTGCTTGGGCATCCTTCTTATTTGGTTGGCATGTCCATGAAAAGGCCATAATGTTGGTTATCATCCCATTGACATTTGCTGTCACGTTAGACCGTAAATTACTTCCAAATTTCCAAGCATTGACCACTGCAGGTTATATGTCTCTATTCCCATTATTATTTGGTAGTGCAGAATGGCTTTTCAAGATTTTATTCACATTTGTGTGGTGTATTATCTTTCATAATAGTTTTAATGAAGTTTGCCAATTCTCTAAAGTTGTCAGTTCTAGGAAAACATACATCTTGGATAGACTCAATATCTTGTACATATTTATGTGCATTCCTATTTGTATTATAGTGCAAATTCTGGATGTCGAAAGTAGGAATTTCGAAATCTTGCAGAAATTGGAATTTGTCAGATTGATGATTTACAGTGTTTACTGTGCCATCGGTGTGATATTGTCTTGGAATTGGTTCACTTGGCTTTACTTCTTAGATGATACAATTTGGGAATCTGAATAATGTTCCCTTCTCCCTTTTGTTTATAAATAGATTTATATTAATGCAAAAAAAGTTTTATATAGTAAAACAAAATGCTACTTAGCAATTATATATTAGGTTTTTCTAGACCCTTTCTTTTTTTTCTTTCGTCTAGTCTTTTTATTATTAGAACTGACTTTATTAGTTGGTTTAGTCGTATCTTCATTAGGAGTGGTTGTTGTTTCTTCACCTTCACTTTCGCTTTCGCCGTCATCATCATCATTAACTTCCTCTTCCTCATCACTTGTTTCATCCAATGAACGAACATAATTTGTGATGATTGTTTTCACCTTTGGATTGTTAATATCGGCTACACCGACAAAATCAAATAATTCGAATATTTTAGGTAAATCACGTGTCATCAGATACTCATTTAAATGTTCAAATAAGTAATCACAAACTCTTAAAAGTGGAGTGTTACTCTTGAATACCATGCTGACATTATTTAAATCTTTGAAGAAAGGTAAAATTTCAGACCGTTTTTCCACATAGAACATCCCCAAATTCAGAGTAGTCATCAAAAATTCAAAACTGTCTCTTTCAAAACTACTATTAAACAAGGAAAAGAAATCAATCCCTGATAAATCATTCGTAATTTGGTTTCTCTTTCTTTGTTCCTCAGCGAGTTTCCGTTTGCGTTCATCCTCCTCGGTCAACACCGATTCTGGATCAAATTGATTAGATTTGAAGAACAATTCTCTAGCCTCAGGTAACATTCCAACACCGACCCATTGAACCAATAATGTTTGTAATTCAATTCTATATTCAGGATCATTCAATTTTAGGATATGTTTCTCTTCCAGAGATTTAAGCATTAAACAGATAACTTTCATCAATTTCTGTGCATTAGATCTATTAGTGATGAATCTGGATCCATCTAATTCAACCCGAGATTCTCCATTACCATTTTCGGTTTCCATGTCTTCCAATTCTAATGAAGCACCTCTTGATAGATAAATTAATGCATTAGAGAAGAATTCATGCAGAAGCATAGATTTTTCAACTTCTGATAATACAATGGCACCCTCTCTAGAGAATTTAAATCTAGCGGATCCAGGATCAGAAGAATCAGATGGGTTACCCCTAGCTGAAATCAGTAATTCATGGAAATAATTGATCAGCCATTGATTTAATTCGATATGAGTTAGAAACCAAATTAATACTCTTCTATAGCCTTCCACCATGAGTAATTCATCGATGATACAGAAAGTAGCAGATGGATTAAATTTCAAAAGGTTCTCAAAGTTACCATCTCTAGAAAGGAACCCATATATGACATCAACATTGATATCTGGATCGTTATCACTGTTCTTCTTTTCCTCTTCAGACATTAATTTAGCTTCAAATTCATATCTGACTACCCAGGCAATACTTCTGATAACCTTTTCAGACAGAGAATCCGAGATTGTTTCCTTTGTCATTTTCACTAATATTGTCAGCAGATTTTGCATTGGAGTGATAAATATATTTGGATCATCCTGTGATTTTTGTAAGAGATCAACAAATTCACTAGTGAGATTAATATTTTCACCTCTAGGAATATCTCTCCAATCTCTACCGTCTGCATCAAATTCGATATTCTTGGTAGCAGAAGATCTAACAGCCAATGGGATATCACCCTGTAAGAAATTACGTTCATGAACAAGGTTACCATCTTCATCAAGATTAGCTGCATCAGCATGTGGTTCAATGTCATCATCTTCATCATCGTAGACATCATCTTCATCAAGGAAAATACAGTGACAATCGGGATGAAGTTCATAATCTGATCCGGTCTCTGAAGATTCATCATCATGATCGTGATCTATTGAGTTTTCTCCCGTATGGTCATTATGGGTTAATTTATCGTGGGCCGCGTAATGGTTCAAATGATATTCATCTTCCACACCGTCTTGGATTTCCACTTCAAACATATAATTAATATCTTCATCATATTTATCTTCAGGTTCAAAATTGAATAACAATTCAGTGACATCTTCCAAGTCACTCCCCAATGCTAACATGGCAGCAACATAGATTCTCATATCTGCAGTGATTGATCCATTTTCCAATTTTCTACCCCATGGATTCATAAAATTATTTAATGATTCATGTTTTAAATCGTGCATTCTTTTATCAAAGTCATCATTTAATATCAAGGCAATTATTGATCGAAGTGCTGATGATCCCTTCACTACGTGTCTTATAACTTCTGGATATCCCGGGAAATTTTGTTCTTCATCTCTTCTATCGATTTCTAATCCATATAGAATCACTCTTGTTTGATTTTTCCAAATTTGTAAGTAAAGGGATATGAAAGGATTCAGGCAAAGATTTTTATGTCTGCTATATAGTTTATAAATCACAAGCATAGCAACACAACAAATGGAGTAAAGCAATTTCAATCTATGATAATCTGTAGCCATCTCAGTGATCCCGCTCAGTGTACTGTCTGGTAACCAAGTGGAACAACTTTCTTTCCAATGATCCTCATCGTTGTTTACTTTCAGTAGGGCTGTTTCATTATCACTTTTACAGGCATGCAATATTTTTTCCACAATGTGAGCCAAATCGAATGCCATATCGAATATAGGAGTAGCTATGATGTCATCCGATTCATATGATTGATAATTTAGGGCTAATATTAGATCTGATACTAAATCTATTGATAAAATCATTTCTCCGTGGTCTCCTATCTCTGAAGGTTGAGTATATGAATCTGAGAGGCATGCCAAACTTGCAAATAATTTCCAAATTCTATCTTGATATATTTCATCATCCTGTTTTGGATTCACGATTTGTAAGAATTTGAATAAAGCTCTATGAACGTCATGTGGGTTGAAATTAGATACTATCCCATCCAGGTTGAAATCAAAGTCAAATGTATATTCCTCTTCATAATCATCGTCTGAGTAATCTAACTCCGAAGAGTTATAGTCATCATTTAGAGTATGTGTATCTTTGGGAGTAATAACAGCAGTGGTAGACCCACCACCGTTGTTATTACTTCTTATTTTTCTTTTAAATCTCTTTGGTGGAATATTGTAAGTTGTTTAGAAGTTCTCCGATGGAGGGAACTCTTATTTTAATGGGTTTATGTATATAGGTCTGGGGCCAAGTGGATTCAGTTTAACAGCTGTAGAATCTCCGACACAATTAAAATAGTTCAAATGAGAGATTAGTGATGGGTATATATATACAAGAGAATTGAAGTAATTGATCTAAAGGTGTGTCACAATGAATACCTTCCTGGGTGCCCTCTTCTTGATAATAGATTCCCATGATGGTTAAAGAAAAAAAACAGTGTGAATGTCTGTCAATTTGATAAAACGGGTCAATAGTACATATAGAGAGACTAGAGAGAGAGAGGGAGAAGAACAAGAATGAATTTATTTGATATACTTGTATAAGAGTTTTGTTAAAGGGTAGGTTTAATTAAAATTCAACCAATTATACTATGTCAAGAGCTTCAAAGATTACTTTAGCAATCAGTTCAGTGTTTGCTGTGGGTACCGTTATTGGTGTTTACTTTTTAGCTGAAAATGAAAAGGATGTATGTTTATTATCATTATTTTTTGAACCCCGATGATCTATTTGAATTGATTACTAACAAGAAGAACTATTTATATTTTAGGCATTAAAGAATGGTCCAGTCAAGGATGCTGCTAGAATTGAGAAAAGAAATAAACTTAATGCTAAACAGAGATCTAATTTAGCTGATTTTGAAGAACAAAAGAAGTTAAGAGAGAAATTTGAAAGTGAACAACCGTTAACAGGAGAAATCATAGTTGGATTGGATACCAATTCTAAGAAGTGATACATTATTTCTCTTCTGCCTCTCTCTCTGTATCATATACCTGTATATAAACTTGTCTATAAAATGTATCTATCCTAAATCTTTTGACAGATCTACCCGTGTCATTAGCGGAAATCATATTAATTTTGGATTATATATCTAATTAGGAATATTTCAATCATAAATTACCAGTATTGTTTTCTTTTATTAATCAATTGATAGATCATGTCCTTATTAAATACCTTCGCTAGACAATCAATTGCCTTAAACAGAAAAAACTTTATCAGAATGAGCTCCACTATTACTCCAGTTATCTCATCAAAGGCTCCACCAGCTGCTGGTCCATACTCTCACGCTATTAAGGCTAATGGATTTGTTTATGTTTCTGGTCAAATCCCTTACACCCCAGAAGGTAAACCAATCGAGGGTGATATTAAGGCTAAGGGTGAACAAGTTATTAAGAATGTTGCTGGTGTTTTAGAAGATTCTAACTCTTCATTAGATAAAGTCGTCAAGGCCACTGTCTTCTTAACTGATATGTCAAAGTTTGGTGCATTCAATGAAGTTTATGCTAAATATTTCACCACTCACAAGCCATCTAGATCTTGTGTTGCCGTTAAGGAATTACCTTTAGGTGTTGAAGTTGAAATGGAAGTCATTGCTTTAGAAAACTAATGTTGTTCTTTAAATCCGTTTTTGGGTTTCCCCACCATTTTTTTTTTCATCCCTTGAGTTTGCTTGATGTTTCTAGTAAACCACATTCTACATGGGACTTTTATACATTCCTTGTATCTTCCAATAAAAAAAAATTAACAATGTTTATGAATAAATAAAATATTAATAACCTGTATGTAATGTTATATAATACCTTTTGATAGTACCAAACATTCACACGTGATATACACGTGATGATCAACTAAGGGTTAAAACCCTATAATTTCTTCATAATAATTCGCGATTTCTCATAGTAAATAATTCCACCACCCGTGACTGTGAAAAAATTTTCAAAATTGGAGCTCTGTTCTCTACCATAGTGTACCGCGAGAGGCAGTGAGATCCTTACTGTAGGTATTTTTTAACTTATTTAATTTACATTAAAGTGTATATATTACTATTCTTATTAATCTAATTTAACAAGTATCATATCAACTGAAAATCACATACAATGGCTCAAAGAGTTACTTTCAGAAGAAGAAATCCTTGTATGTAACAAGAACTCATTTCAAAAATTAATAAGACATGTATAAAATTGATGATAACTATGGAAAGATGAAAGATGAAAAATTACAACAACAGGAGCAATTTATGTCAAGACAGTGTATTAAATGAATCAAATATGACTACCAGGGATTAACATTTATAGCAAACACCACAAACATCATCCATATTACAGATAGAACCCATTTCAATACCCCAAGTGAAAAGTGAAGAGTGAAAAAAAAAATTTATATTAAGGAGAATACTATAAGAAGAATAAAAGAACACAACTACCAGTATATAACTAGATTAGAACAAACAACAGAGATACAGTTGAATTAACAACATGCTCAAAAATTTGTTTTATCAGTATTGAATTACTCAAACAACATACATTTAAAGACTAGTTAATCAAGAGAACTTTTTATTAAAGAACAACAATTCAAGAAAACTGATTATTGAATACTTTATATGATATAGGTTGATAATTAAGTTTCATTAGATTCAAATAATGGAAATCCAAGTTTTACTTAGAGTATAACAAGAATATTCCAGATTTATTTAACATAGAAAACTCTTTCACTACTAAATTAGTTAAACAACTACACTCTCTTAATACACATCAACACTCCATCATCTCCATCATCATACTATGTCAAAAAAATTCACATTTTAACAAACTTTTCCTTACTAACATAAATTTCTTTTTTTTATTATTATTATAGACAACACCAAGTCTAACCAAATCAAGGTTGTCAAGACCCCAGGTGGTAGATTAGTCGCTCAACACATCAAGAAGCAAGGTTCCAGAGTCAAGTGTGGTGACTGTGGTCTTCCATTACAAGGTATCTCTCAATTGAGACCAAGACAATACGCTTCTGTTTCTAAGACTCACAAGACTGTCTCTAGAGCTTACGGTGGTGCCAGATGTGCTAACTGTGTTAAGGAAAGAATTGTTAGAGCTTTCTTAATTGAAGAACAAAAGATTGTCAAGAAGGTTTTGAAGGACCAAGCTGACAAGGAAAAGAAGGGTAAGAAATAAGTTCATTGACGTTTTTTAATATAAGAAATCCTATGTAATTACTCTTTTTTCTCTTTTCACTACAACTTTATAATACAACCACAAAATCCGTTACGGTAAAAAAAAAAAAAACTATTAGTAAATTAAAAGACATATCTTATCTATATATACGGTTAATCAAGTTTCTCCCATACCGAGTACTTGTTCATATAATATTTAATTGTATCATTATATGCCACAGAATCATCACATTTCAATAAATTAGCTAAATCAATATTTAATGGACTCAATGGTTCAGGTTGTGATAATAATAAGAGTATACCCAATATCGATGATGATAAAGTCCACGCTGGTGACCATTTATCTGAATTCAATATATCTAAACAAATTTCACCAGTTTTAAAATTAATATTAGGATGTGGCATAACAGTGCATCGTTTAATTAATCCATCATTTTTCTTTATTTGTCTGGGGATATTCAAATCTGTTACAAATTTAATTTCAGGTGGAGATAATGGATAAGTCAATGGTATCACTAAATGTAATTTCCAAACTGATCCTTCAAATGGGGTTCCCTTAGGTCCAGATATTATGGCATCCCATTCAAATAAATCATCATCAGTAGTTGGTTGTAATGATAAAATACCAGATGTTTGTAATGTAGAATTTTGATCTCGAAGCTCTCTTGTAATAGTTTTCAATTCTTTTATAAGTCTTTTCTTAGATGTAGACATGATTAGATGAAATTTATCTAAACCGGAGAATAGTTATTCTTGTTATCTTCTGGTTCTTCAACACATTTTTTTTTTTGATTTTTCAACTGTGAGATAAAGTCAATAAAAAAAAGGGCACTTTTCGATTAGAACGTTCCTCTTTTTTTTTTATCAGTCATTTTAATAATCAAATATATATAGATAATCATGTCTGATGAAAACAATGATGGATTAATGGGTCCAGGTACAGTTATTTTAGTTGATGAATTACAGGATCACGGAATTAATGCTTCCGATATATCTAAATTAAAAGCGGGAGGGATCTATTCAATTTCTGTATTAAATTTGGCCAACCATATTATTACTTCACTTAACTTATACTAACACCACCTTTTTTTTATATATAGTCCATTTTAGCTACTACTAGAAGAAACATGTGTAAAATTAAAGGAATGAGTGATACGAAAGTTGAAAAAATTAAGGAGACTGCAGGTAAATTGATGAATTGTGGGTTTATCCCGGCAACCCTTCAAGCTGATATCCGTAAACGGGTAATCAAGATCACCACTGGGTGTAAAGGATTTGATGATATGTTAGGTGGTGGTATATCTACTATGTCAACTACTGAAGTTTTTGGTGAATTTAGAACGGGGAAAACACAATTAGCGCATACACTATGTGTGACGGTGCAATTACCGAAGGAAATGGGTGGCGCTGAGGGGAAGGCCGCTTACATTGATACTGAAGGTACATTCAGACCAGAAAGAATTAGAGAGATAGCCGATAGATTTGATTTAGATGGGGATACTTGTTTGAGTAACATTTCATATGTGAGAGCTTTAAATAGTGAACATCAAAATGAACTTGTTGAACAATTAGGTCAATACTTGAGTGAGGGTGGGTACAAATTGATTATTGTTGATTCAGTGATTGCCTTATTTAGAGTTGATTATTCTGGTAGAGGTGAATTAGGTGAAAGACAACAAAAATTGAATCAACATTTATCAAGATTGGGTAGATTAAGTGAAGATTTTAATTTAGCAGTTTTATTAACGAATCAAGTGCAATCTGATCCTGGTGCCAATGCATTATTTGCTAGTGCAGATGGTAGGAAACCAGTTGGTGGTCACATCCTAGCTCACGCTTCTCAGACTAGGATATTATTGAGAAAGGGTAGAGGAGACGAGAGAGTAGCTAAAATTATGGATAGCCCCGAGTGTAAAGAGAATGAGTGTACTTATTGTCTTGGAGAGGGTGGTATAATTGATTCTACTGGAATTTAAATTTTTTTGGCTACTTAATATATTGCTAGATAAACTATGCATTGTCTTACTTGTACTTTGATATAAATCAAACGACACGAAAAGGTATATTAATTCCGTTAAACAACAACAACAAAAGACACGATAAATTGTATACTATAGTAAAACCCGATAAACTGCCCTATAATGAACTTATCGGAATTAAAAAAAATCTCAGGAAACACCACAATTTTTAGATAAAGACAGTAACTTATATATATTTCTTTTAATCCTCTTACTCTTATTCTTATTTTTTTTCTTCTTCTTCTTCTTTTAACTGGTATTCATATTCCATTGAACTATACTTAATTACATCTATATCATTTTGTTTGTTTGTTTATCATTGCATTACTGTTTTTCCTTTTTTTTTGTTTGCCTCAATTTTAATTTATTTATCTTTCTCCGCTATACCCCTCTCCCCTACACAGAGACCCATACAAAATGATTTCCGTTAGAACTAATTTACTAAAGAGTAATCAATTGATTAAACCATTTGGTTCATCAATTAGATATTCATCATCTGCTTCATCATCAACTGAAGTGGAATCATCATCATCATCTCCACAACAGGCAAGTTCTGGTAACCCAACTACTCAACAATCTAATGAATCTAGTGTATTAGATTATAATGAATATCAAACTTGTTCATTTAGACCAACTAAGAAAAACAATATTGATTCATTACCTAGAGTTCCAAATACTGATAAAATTGAAAAAAATTCATTATTATTAGATATGTTATTTAATAATTATGCACCATTATCACAACCTATTAAACAAAATCATACTAGATCACCAGCTAGTTTAGCATTAAATTCTGTTGGTGGTATTCCAAAGAAGACAAGAAAATTGAAAAATAAAAGAAATAATAATACAACAATTCATGAAAATATTGAAAAATATAAACAAATTAAATCAGCTAATTCAATTGATAATTATAATGTTTATTTTAGCAAAATTAAGAAATTTACACCAATTAATTCAATTTTCACTAATACAATTTTGAATACTCAACAACATAATTTAGAATTATTCAATTTACCATTAAAATATGTAGAAAATTTGAAACCATTTGAAGTTAGTAATAAACCTGGTGATGAATCATTTAGAGATGAATTAATTTATATTAGAAAATTTGAAATTGATGAAAAAAATAGAAAATTAAAAGAATCAATGAAAGATAATTATACTAAAGATTTACAATTAGCTAAACAAGGATTGAAAAAATTGGTTATTAAGGATTACGAAGAATTCTTTGGGTTTAAATAAGTTATATATTACTACTACTACACATCTATTTTGCATTTTTTTTTTTCTTTTTACATAAACTCTTTCTTGTATAGAATTGGATTGAGTTAAGGTCTTAAACATTTATTGGGATAAATGAATTACTAAAATATTAATATAATATATCTTCTATTATTCGTTGTATTGTATTTATAATGAATCCACCGGGGGGGGGGGGRGGGGAGCCTCCTTGAAGGGGGTTTCCCGTAATATAATAATACCATTGTGCTACCGGGGGCGAGAGACCTCCTCGGGGAGTCGGGACACAGTAAAGCTATAACTAAACAATAGTCAAATTAGTAGTCGATGAACACTCGTCAATTATCCATCTCCACTAGATTTGAATGATACTACCACTAATACTTAACCCACTCTTATCCCACCCAGTGTCCCTGCACATAGACCTAAAAATCAACTTCTCCTTCACTGATACTAATTTTTTTTTTCTCCTTATAAAGAGCCGTACTCCAAAGCTAACTCCTTCGACGATCTCATTAAAAGTGGTTTATACACTAACCAGGTTACCCACTATCAAACCAATTATCAATTCACAATACTTCTACTAAATATCCTCTTCTAATATATATATATTTATATATATTAATCGCATTGCCCTGCTCCTGCCCCCCCCTCCAAGGTGTAAACTGATTAATATAATACAATACCTTACACCCCTCCTCTCTTATTGCATTTTTATTATTATCAATTTCACATTTTTTTAAAACCTATTTTCCCCTTTTTCCTTATTTCTCTTCTTCTATTCTATTCCTATTTCCTTCCAGTTTACTGTATCATTACACCACAATTCAATCCATGATGATTCAAAACTCTAGCCCCCAAAATATTAATCAGGGTGCCAATAATCATCAACAACAACAGCAACAACAACAACAGCAACAGCAGCAGCAACAGCCGCAACAACAACAACAGGGGTTCGATTCACAACAACAAATACAACAACAGGCTCAATCATTCACTCCATTTGGATCATCCTCAGCTCATCAACATCCATCATTCTTTCAACAACAACAACCTCAGCAACAACAATTTCATGAAGGTTTCCAATCATCCTCGTATTCATCTCAACATAATGTTGCATCATCTTCATATACATCTACAACGTCTCCATCTAACTTTGTCAGTTATAATAGTCCCTCAGCACAACCTCCTCCGATGTTTGGTGGACACCCCAATTCATTCACAAGATCAGGATCATTCGAGGCTGCCTCCCAAAGTTTACCTAATAATTCATTCAATACGGGGTCCTCCTCGTTTATGCCGCACTCAGTTTCATATGCTACACCAGTTGGTAGACGAAGTCTTTTAACTTCAAAACTTCAAAATCAAAGAGGTGGTCTCCCGCAACCGGGGACTCCAACACAACAACAACAACAGTCTACCATCGGATTAGATAGCAATTCATCTACAACTTCATCTACATCTAATGCAAACCCAACTTATTTTGGATCATATCATGAATCAAATACATCTACATCCTATAATCATTCTCAATTCCTACGAAACCAACAACAACCACAACAACCTCTATTTGGATCATCATTCCATAATCCTCCAACCCACGTGAGTTCATCCTATGGATCTCAACATAAGGCATTCCAATCACAACAACAACAGTTGGCTGTTTTACAACAACAACAAGCTCAACAAGCTCAACAGCAACAACAACAGCAGCAGCAGCAGCGGCAACAACAACAGACCACCCCTAATACTTCATCCGTGTCTGCATCTGCATCTTCATTCACTCAAACCAGTTTTGGATTCCAAATACAACCATCTGCTGCTACAGCTACCACATCTAAAGATATAGCATTCTCCACTAATTCATCTTCTAGCACTCTATATCAAGATGCTCAACAACCGTTGACCCCAAGTCAACAACAACAATTACAACAACAACAACAACAAATGCATGATCAATTCCAACAACCTCAAATCTATAATCAACATCATCACCATCAACCATTCATATCTGCTTCCGCTCCTGCACATTCATCATTTGGTTATCAACCTAGTAAGGCATCCATTGATCGGTTCAATGAACAACAGGGTCAAACTGAATCGCAACCTCCGGTTGCAGCTCCTGAATCAACTGACAAGACCTGCGAACCATTCAAACAATCATCACCAACTACTAATACAACAAATTCTGATCCTGCTGCATTACAATTACCTGCTCCACCATCTGAAGAACATTTAAATATAGCTGAACATCCAGTTCAAGATTTACTTTTAATGTTATCAGCACTTTTACAAAAAATTGTAGAAGCTAATGATTTGCTTCACCCTGATCATTATTCTAGTGCTAATCATCATCAACATCATGAACCAATGTCATCACATAATCATCACACTGAACAAAGTAAATATACAGCTAATGTTCTGGCATTCCATGGTAGAAACATTCCTGCTATTTCATTGCATGCATATTTGACTAGAATTTTGAAATATTGTCCAGTTACTAATGAAGTGTTTTTAAGTTTATTAGTGTATTTTGATAGAATAGCTAAACGTGCTAATAATGGAGATTTCAATTCTACATTTGGAACAGATGAATTGAAGAAAGACAGTGGAACAACTAATGAGGGTGAACAGGAAACCACGACGACGACGACAAATACTACGACCACACCTACAGCCACTGCTGCCACTCCTGGTGAAGATCAAGAGATGGCTGATGATGCTGGTGGTGTAGATGATACCGGTGATGCTACCACTGGTGGTGCTAAGAAACAACAACAGCTGTTTGTCATGGATAGTTATAATATTCATAGATTAATAATATCTGGGATCACAGTGGCATCAAAATTTTTCAGTGATGTTTTTTACAAGAATTCTAGATATGCTAAAGTTGGTGGGTTACCACTGGAGGAATTGAATCATTTAGAATTACAATTTCTGTCATTATTAGATTTTAAATTGATGATTCAAGTGGAAGAGATGTATAGATATGGTGATTTATTATTGAAATTTTGGAAACGTGAACAAGTGAAAATTGCTCAACAACAACAACAATTGCAACAACAACAGTTACAACAACAACAATTACAACAACAACAACAACATCACCATAATCATCAACAAGAAGTCCCCGGCCAGGGCCAGGGTCACTCTTCCTCCTCTACTGAGAATACTCAGGACTCTAAACCTGAACCTTCATGCTATGATCAATCCACTCATCCATGACATTGTCGTATCTTAATTATATATATATATAAATAACTATTCTATTAATTGTATTATAAATTATATTAATCAAACGTGCTAAACCGGTTCTCCGGCGGCTTTTTCAAAAATTTTTTTTTATTTCGTCGAAAAGAAAAAAATTGAAAAATTTAAATAGAATTAGTCACTTAAAAAGAAGAGGGAACTCTTCATTAATACTATTATTATTTATATAACCATGGATTTAGTTAATCACTTATCTGACAGATTATTGTTTGCTGTCCCAAAGAGTATGTTAAGAAGAAATTAGGGGGAGGAAATATCTGATAATCGAATACTAACTTTAACAATAATTTTTTTTTTCTATAAAGAGGGAAGATTATATGATAAATGTGTGACACTTCTTAGAGGATCTGATATCCAATTTAACAGATCAAATAGATTAGATATTGCTCTATGTTTAAATTTACCTATTGCCTTGATTTTCCTTCCAGCTGCTGATATTCCAACTTTCGTCGGAGAAGGTAGATGTGATATTGGGATAACTGGTATTGATCAAGTTCAAGAAAGTAAAGTTCAAGTTGACGATTCTATGGATTTATTATTTGGTAATTGTAAATTACAAATTCAAGTTCCACAAAATGGTGAATACAATGATCCAAAGCAATTGATAGGGAAAACCATTGTTTCTTCATTTGTCAATTTGACTACACAATATTTTGAAAAATTAGAGGGTGTCACCCCTGGTACTCCAACTAAGACTAAAGTTAAATTTGTTGGTGGATCAGTGGAAGCCTCATGTGCATTAGGTGTCGGTGATGCCATTGTCGATTTAGTGGAATCCGGAGAAACCATGAAGGCTGCCGGTTTACACGCTATAGAAACAGTCTTAGAGACAAGTGCTCATTTAATTGTCTCTAAGAATCCATCTCACCCTGAATTAGTCAAAGTTATAAAATCAAGATTGGAAGGTGTGTTAGCTGCTCAAAAATACGTTTTATGTAATTATAATGCTCCAAGAAACAAATTATCTCAATTATTGAAATTGACTCCAGGTAGAAGAGCCGCTACCGTGTCCCCATTAGAAGATGAAAACTGGGTCGCCGTGTCGGCCATGATTGAAAGAAAGAATAAGGGTACCACTATGGATAAATTGAAGGAATTAGAAGCAAGTGATATCTTGATCTTTGAGATTTCTAACTGTAGAGTTTAAAACCTTCTGCCCTTCTCCCTGTTCCGCTTCACTGACCTCCCCTGACATCCCCTCTCCTCCCCTCTTATATATAACCCTCCCCTACTCTCTGTTTACCCCCCTCTATATATATATAATGACATGTACACCACCCACTCTACCCCCCCGTAAGCCGTGTCTCACAATTTTTAAAAATTTCGCTCAAGTCAAACAAAACAAAAACAATACGTCTTTGTAAAGCCTCCTTTCATTTGAACACCATTTATTCAAGGAAGGTGACAATTACGAAAGGAGACATTTCAACTAAAGAGATCACTACTACTCTGTTTCAATATACAACAACAAAACCCTGCTCTCTTTATCTCTTTATCTCTCTCCCCCCCCCCCTGTTTTAAAGTAATTGTACCTTTGCAAAACCCACTGACATGGCCGGTTCAAGTTCAAATACAAACAACAACTCAAGCATTGGTCTATCACACGGCAACTCCACAAACGATAATAATAATAACAGCAATAGCCAATTCATAATAGACGACTCTGAACTCGATTTGGATATAGACAACAGTAGTATTAATAGATCCCATCAACAAAGTTTAAACCAATTGACAATCGATAAGGACTTTGAGGACACGCTAAACGTTGCCCTAGAAAATATAGATCAAAACCCATTTAACTCCATTCTAGATAACGGTAGTGGTACCTCTAACAACTTTGACTCATACTCTCTTAGAAGTATATCTATGAGCAAAATGAATTCAAACTATGGAGAAGACTTGAACGATGGCGACATTCCTTTAATTCAGTCGCATGACGATAACGGCGAACTTGGTGGACCATCCATCTTGAAACAAAGACATAACAATAATAATCATACTGCATCTCCCGGTGGATCTAAATCTATTTGGTCAAAGGGGGTTGACACGCTGCTTCATTCGTCTAATAAACTAGTGTTAGGATCAAATAAAAAGCAAATTCAATTACCCAGTGATGAGGGTGACTCCACGATATACGATAATGACGATGATGATTTCCAACCACTTCTAGAGCATAGGGTGGTCACACCACACATGGATGCTACTGCATTTGCGGGGAATGCCATATCTAATGCCAAATATAATGCTATAACGTTTCTCCCAGTTATCCTCTATGAACAATTTAAATTCTTTTTCAATTTATATTTCTTATTAGTGGCATTGTCTCAGGCAATTCCACCTTTAAGAATAGGTTACCTATCTACATATATTGTGCCTTTGGCATTTGTGTTGACTATCACTATGATGAAAGAAGCCATTGATGATATCCAACGTAGAAGAAGAGACAGTGAACAAAATAATGAACTTTATGAAGTGGTTGGCCAAAGTAAAGAAGTTCCATCAAAAAATTTAAGATGTGGTGACTTGGTTAGATTAGTTAAAGATAGAAGAATCCCTGCTGATATGATCATTTTACAATCTAGTGAACACAGCGGAGAAAGTTTCATCAAGACTGATCAATTGGATGGTGAAACAGATTGGAAACTGAGAGTCGCATGCCCCCTAACACAGAATCTATCTGAGGATGATCTAGATGGTGCCAAAATAACTGCACAACCTCCATCTAGACACATCCATACATTTCTGGGTAAATTGTCTTATGGTGATCAAACACTTGGATTAACAGTGGATAATACCATGTGGGCTAACACCGTGCTCGCCTCTGGTACCGCTATTGGTTGCATCATTTATACAGGTAAAGATACAAGACAATCGATGAATACCTCTACTCCAGGTGTTAAGACTGGGTTATTAGAATTGGAAATCAACTCCTTATCGAAAATCCTTTGTATAGGTGTTTTCCTTTTATCTATAATCTTAGTGGCATGCCAGGGGTTCACCGATGATTGGTATGTCGACATTATGAGATTCTTGATTTTGTTTTCTACTATTATTCCTGTGTCTTTGAGAGTCAATTTAGATTTAGGGAAGTCTGTTTATGCTTACCAAATTGAACACGATAATAGCATCCCGGAAACCATTGTGAGAACAAGTACCATTCCTGAAGACTTGGGTAGAATAGAATACCTCTTGAGTGATAAAACTGGTACATTGACTCAAAATGATATGGAATTGAAGAAACTCCACTTGGGTACCGTGTCATACGCCGGTGACACCATGGACTTGGTTTCTGAATATGTTGCCAGTATAGGTGAATCAATAAAAACATCCAGAAGAGATCTAGGAGCAAGAGTTAGAGATTTAGTCACAACAATGGCTATCTGCCATAACGTTACTCCAACATATGAAGATGGCGAATTGGATTACCAAGCTGCATCCCCCGATGAAATCGCTATTGTGAAATTCACGAAACAAGTTGGGTTATCCTTAGTGAAGAGAGATAGACATAGTTTGGCCTTATATCATGAAGCATCCAAGCGTACTTTTGAATACGAGATTTTACAAGTGTTCCCATTTAATTCGGATACTAAAAGAATGGGTATCGTTGTCCTAGATAAGACTAAGGATGAATTGTGGTTCTTACAAAAGGGTGCCGATACCGTGATGATGAAGATTGTGCAACATAATGATTGGTTAGAAGAAGAAACTAGTAATATGGCAAGAGAAGGTTTAAGAACTTTGGTCGTCGCTAGAAAGAAATTGAAGTCTAACGCGTACGAAGAATTTAAGGCTAAATATCAAGATGCCTCTATGTCAATGACTAACCGTGATCAAAACATGGCAAAGGTGATTTCTCAATACTTGGAATATGATTTAGAACTCTTAGGATTAACAGGTGTCGAAGATAGATTACAAAAAGATGTGAAGAATTCCATTGAATTATTAAGAAATGCAGGTGTCAAGATTTGGATGTTAACCGGTGACAAGGTGGAAACCGCTAGATGTGTCTCTGTGAGTGCAAAATTAATCGCTAGAGGTCAATACGTGCATACTGTGACTAAATTGAATAGACCTGAGGCTGCTCTTCAACAGATTGAATACTTGAAGTCTAATAGAGATGCTTGTTTACTAATCGATGGTGAATCGTTGGGTTTATACTTGTCATTCTTCAAAAAGGAATTCTTTGATGTTGTTGTGCATTTGCCTGCTGTCATTGCTTGCCGTTGTACCCCTCAACAGAAGGCTGATGTGGCTGTCTTGATCCGTGAGGCTACTCGTAAAAGAGTTTGCTGTATAGGTGATGGTGGTAACGATGTTAACATGATTCAATGTGCAGACGTTGGTGTCGGTATTGTTGGTAAAGAGGGTAAGCAAGCATCATTGGCTGCTGATTTCTCCATCACCCAATTCTGTCATTTGACTAAATTATTGTTATGGCACGGTAGAAACTCTTACAAGAGAAGTGCTAAATTGGCACAATTTGTGATGCATAGAGGTTTAATCATCTCTGTGTGTCAAGCATTATATTCTATTTGCTCATCATTTGAACCTATTGCTCTTTACCAAGGTTGGTTAATGGTGGGGTATGCTACTTGTTATACCATGGCTCCTGTTTTCTCACTGGTTTTAGATTGCGACGTTAATGAAAATTTGGTTTCTTTGTATCCTGAATTGTATAAGGAACTAACAGAAGGAAAATCTCTCTCCTATAAAACCTTTTTGATTTGGTGTCTGGTTTCCTTATATCAAGGTCTAGTTATAGAGGGCTTATCACAAGTGTTTACCGGGTTAGGTCAAGAGGTTTTCAAGAGCTTGGTTGCATTAAGTTACACTGCATTGATTTTTGATGAATTAAGTATGGTTGCTATTGAAATTAATAAATGGAATAAAACTATGTTCATCACCGAAATTGTGACTCTTGGATTTTATATTGGATCCATCCCATTCTTAGGTGACTATTTTGATTTAACTTATGTTAGTTCTTTAAGTTTTATTTGGCAAACAGTGGTGATCGTCAGTGTTTCTCTGTTACCAATTTGGAGCGCAAAAGCACTTAATAGAAAGTTGAGACCACCAAACTATGCAAAGGTTCAACAAGCTTAATTGCTTATTTATTATTTTTTTAATGCTGTTTTGTATTTCAATTTCCTCCGGTTCTGGTTGTATACATTTACTTTATATCTTTTCTGTATTTTTTTTTTCAAATTTTAACATATTTAAATTAATGATAAAATGGGAATTAAAATTGTAATGTTTGCAAAGAGTAAAAAAATAATTAAAGCAAAGAGTAAAAATAAAAAAATAAAAATAAATTAAACGTTATGGTTATACATGAATGCAAAAAGGTCAGAAACGTCTTAATGAATCATCAGCCATATCCTCATCAGTGTCTTCATCTCCATCTGCGAGTTCTCTATTAATGTCATCCATATCTTCATCGTCGTCACCTTCATCAGCTTCAGCAACAGCATTCTTAGCTTCTCTCAAGGAGGTTTCCTTATCCACTTTACGTCTTTGGAAATCCTTGATATGAGCATTAGTCATAATTCTAGACAAAGCAGCAAGATAACTGACACCACCACTTCTAGGTCTACGACTACTACCTGTAGTTTGCGACATAGCCATGGAATCAACAGACATAAGATCTTCATTCTCAATTGGTGGATAAACAGAGACACCAACATCACCAGCTTCAATATCCAAGGCTTCATCCTCAGGAATTGTCATTTCCACTCTAGTATTCTTCTTCGACTTCTTCTTCTTTTGGCTCACAGTGGTATTAACAGATAATGCAGTAGTATCAGCAGCAGAAGTGGTTTCTCTAGAAACCTTCTGTCTCTTGATGACAGGGTATGGTAAAGGAGTTTCTCTAGATGCTCTGAACAAGTGAACATTTGTAGCGTGTTCATTTTCCATTCTGAAGAACATCCACATACCTCTTCTGATTACTTCAGCTAAAGCGACAAAGAAACTGGTTAAAGCTGATTGCTGAATTTCTCTATGGAAGAAACAATAGAAAATCCATTGGAATCTCAAAATTGGGTCAATAATCATGGCAGAGTAATAAATCCAATGCGATTTTAAGATTAATTCATCACGAAGTAAGAAATTTTCGGAATCAAATTGCATCAATGACCAATCCATGAATAAATCCCAGATAGAACTGAAAATGGAGTTGATCAAACCAAATGTAATAAGTAATGCTCTCATTCCTGAATCGGTTCTAATTCTGTACATACTCAATGCCATGTAATATAACACTGAGCAGGTATACTTAGCCATGTTAGCCAAATGAGGGAACCAATCACCGGTATCAGCATATCTTCTGAAACATTGAAGAAATCTCCAAATACTCGGGAGCGTGGATAAGAACCCCAACAGTCTAGATTTGGAAGAACCACAGCTGGTACTACTGGACCCATCAAGGCAACCCTTCCAATGGGTTCCGTAAAGACAAAAGAACATGGACAAATTAGAAATTGAATATGTCAACGAACAAAATATATCACCCATGAAGAAATCCTTGAATTCAACAGGGTATAATCCACTCATTAACAATCTTTGAAGGGTAGACAACATCCACACTCTAGAATTCAAGTACAATATATCTAAAGGACACAAAAAGACACCCACACCGAGCCCGACAAACACCCATGGCCAATCACGGCCATTGAATTGCACAGGGAAGAAATCATGGAAACTGAACCATCCAAGAATAGCCATGAAAAACAAAAACACACTAGTGACCATCATGAATTGCCTGTAATCTAAGGCATCTCTGTTATTAAATTCGAAAATGAATCTATAATTCACTTTTTTGTTACTCCAACAGAAACAATTGATAGCAAAGAAAAGTGCCATTAGGATGATCAAGAAGAACCCCGCCCAAATTTGTAACATGTATTTAGCCTCCGGAAGTGAACCGCTGTCATACCGATGGAATGCCTCATAAACACCATAAGCCATCAATGGGATACTAGCACCAATCAAGATACCACCATCGAAAGTGTCACTGTAGTATTGTCTTTCCACTTCGGATGATCTTAGCTTGGTGATAGCGATCTTTCTGTTCCCATTTTCAAATGATTTAGTGAACATCTCTTCAACCTTGTACATAAGACTATCCAAAACATCAGAAGTACAAAAATAGGCATCATCGACTTTCTTCATGTACACGGATAACACAGAGTCGTTAGTGGCCTTATCATATTTCTTGATAATCTTTCTGAAGGCTGTTCTGTTCAAGAGTCTGTAAGATTTCAATAATTCCATTGATCTGTAGAATTCATAAACAGCTCTTTTCAATTGACGTCTAGCGACAAAGTAAGGGATATTTAATCTAGGCACCACAGCTTTCTTCTTCTTCCGAGAATAATCACGTTGGTTGAATCTAGGGTCCTGTTCCTGTGAACTTGAACCTTGAGAGGTTAGAGTCCCAGATCTTGAAGCACGGTTCCGTAGATTAGGTGATGAAGTGTGTGGATTATTAGAGGAGTTAATTTCTGGACTGGAGGAGCATTCATCATCTTCTGATTCGGAAATCTCGTCATCGGAGTAATACCCCTGTTCATAATATTGCTTTTCAGCCTTACCATGTTCCCTGAGCCATTCAAAAGTGGACAATGATGGCCAGTCAAATTTATTGAGGATTCTAAACTTCCGTCTAGCCAGGAATGAAGCAAACTTAAAACGATTATGTGCAATGGTTGGATCAAAGTCCTCGTCGTCCTCATCGATGTAGACATCCGAATCTTGGGTACCACGACTTTTCTTGGCCTCCCGCAATTCCTTAAGTCTCCTCAATTTATTCTTAGATCTTGACCGTTGTTCATCCAATTGAATCAATTGATCTTGTAAAATCAAGAATCTCTCTAGACAGGCATCCTCTCTTGTTCTATAGAAATGCTCCACTTTACTCAACTCGGAGTCCACCCAATAGAGGAATTGCCGTCTAGCATATTCTGCGAGATCTTCCAACTCTGTGATATCATCTGTTTTCACACGTGATGAGTATCCTACAGAGGACTGTCTTCTCAAGTTGTCAAATAATTTAGTGACTGTAGACGTACGTCTTCCATTCTGCACTAGGAAGGAATTGTCAGTGGCAGGCGATTTTGGGGTTGAGAATGAAACAGGTTTACTCAATGTGTTTGGAGTATCTGCTGGGTTATTATCATTGTGATCTAGGAGGGGAGTTCTATCGTTATGCATAATGACTCCTGTGTCGTGTGCCGGGGATTCTGCGGGGGTTTTAATTGGAGAGGTCACTGCATCTAGAGCTGGAGCTGGTAGACTGAATTGGGAATCAATTGGTGGCACCGCCATAGTAGTCTGGTGTTTACTACTGGTAGCACCATACGGAGAATTGGTATACGTCTGTGGAGATGGTAGTATTGAATCATTAGGACTTGATCTGAAGATCGATGGGGTTCTCTTAGATGGGTCCCTAGCAGCGGTTGCTGGTTTAGGACCTGGGATATGTTTCAATTTATCCGGAGAAGGTTTCCCATTGGAGTGGGTCCCCACAGAGGGGGAGGACATCACACTTTTCTTCTTTTTCAATTGTTTAAGTTTCTTCTTCCCCTTCTTATAATCAAGGTATTGAGCCTTCCATTCTGGAACAAGATGATCATTCAAATCCTGACCGAACTTCATTATGATTCAAGGCAACTCTAATAGTTAATTGACTTTTGATCTGATTTTCGGAGTTAAAAGATCTCTCCAAAATGAAATAAGAAATAGAATGTGTTTTATAAAGGAAAGACCCCTATTGTCATAATAACATGTTCTGTCGTTCCACACGTGTTGAAAGGGTAGCAGCAATACGTCGATCGACGTTTATATATTATCGACGCATGAGTGTTTTTTTTTTAATTTTAGTAGTTACTTGATCTACGATCCTTAGTTAATACACCAAAATAAATAGGATTTATAAATATAAATAAGATAATATATGTGATCAGATACCATAAGATCTCAAAGATATGGTAAGACGCATAGAAGTAAGGGAGGAACACGCAAAAAATAAGTAATAAAAGGAAAAAAGATATTAAGATTAAAGCGAGGTTGGTGTCAAGTGGGCTATAACCAAATTGGGGAGGAAGAAAAGAGGCGGTGAGTACAAGCCAAGCAATATAGGTATACTCAATTCATAGCTGTCTTCCTACACTATCATGAACTAAACTATTAAACTGATAGTTCTCAGTGGCGTTGACATCCTTCTTTGATTTAGAGTTGGCTTGTGATTTCACGTCTCCATTTGGTTCATATAGCCATGCGGCGTGCTCTTTAATACATTTCTCACTTTTGCATCCACATGATAGATGGCTCATCTCTGTTGTATGATCTGCTAAGATCAATGATGGATGGCGTTCTGGAAGCTTTTCTTGTTTTTCGAGTTGTGCCGGTGGAATGTAAATATTATCCTTAATATATCTGATTCTTGTTGCTTCCATTTTATGTGTGATCTATAGATAGCTCTAGTAAGAAGATGAGATGAAAGAGGAAAAAAAACTAAATACACTAAATTAATTTTAAATAAATGAAAACAATCAAATATGAAGAGAAAAGTAACGATACTTATAAATGATTCTTAATATACATAAAGTTGTGATGAAGAGAGATATGCGCTTATCTCTGATTTTGACTAAAACATGCAATTCCCGCGTAGTGCAAACAAAATTTCTTTTTTGCGGGTCGGAACTGGCTAATTTAAGAATTAGCTAATATTATCTTTTCATAATTTAATTGGTTCATAAATCATACTGGAGAATGGGTGGTAAGACTCTTCAGTCAGATCATACAACCCAGAAAATTCTAATATCTGAATACCTGGTATATGCTAAGCAAAGCAAAGGAAAGGGAGAAAGAAATTCTGACTCATTAACTAATCTCTCCCTAAAAGAATAAAAAAAAACACACACACGGCACACTATCGGGTATTATGTCCCTCCTGTTCGAAAGTCCGCCTATAATTTCTCTTTGCATTCAACTAGTCATCTCAATATCAAAATCGCTTATGAACTCCTTGCTCGGTTCCTGTTGATGCTCATCTCTTTCAAAATTATTCAATAATTGTATATGCATCTCCTTGAATTGTTCATATAACCCATCATTAGCTAATTTAGCAATTTTTAACCCCATATTTAACCAACATTCGGCAACATCCTTTAAATCAAAATTAATTAACAATTTCACTCCGTTGTTCCAACTCTTACTAGCAATCCAATCAATCTCAAACTGGCATGCCTCGATTTGTGACTTGTTTGTAATTCTCAATATAGAATGAAGTCTATCTAAGTATCCAATCAACGTGGTTTGTTGTGATTCTCTTTCGTAATCGATTAATGCATCCAAAACAGTTCTTACCCATTTGATCTTAAATTCAACATCGATCACCGGTTCAGGGAGACACTTGTTAAGTAATAATTGCACCACCCTGAATTGATCATCTACAGGGATGGATCTTTTCTTGGTGACCAATATGGAGAACAAACCATTTATTAAATCAATATGTTCACTAGTGATCTTCATTAACTGCAAGTTAATATAAGCAATAAGTTTATCCCATTGATTTAATGCTACCAAACACTCTAAATACATCTCCACACTCTGTGAATACACATCCAAATCCAATTTCTGAACTTCAGAAGTCAAGTTGGTCTCAATTTCTTGTAAGATCTCAACCCAAGGGATACCGTCGGTGGAAACTTCATTAGAATCACAAAAACATTTCAAATAGAGAGATCTCACGTACCACACTTTCAAATCATCTTGTCCCTGTAATAATTGACAACATGTCTGGAAGAAATAACTATCCACTCCTTTAAATGATTTAATCTTGAAACATTCAATACCTAGCCAATACGCCTTATTAGCAAACCATTCTATTTCTTCACTACTCAGTTGACCAATAAACTTGATCACTTGCTTGTAGAATTCCTGTAAAAGTAATCCAAGTTTCCGCTTCTCTTGTAAATCAACTTGCTTCTCAAATTCCTTTGCATTCAAATAGATGGAAGTTCTTAATGCCACTGGAACTATAACACAATTATCCTTATCATTATTACATGCCACATCAGTGCATGATGTTTTTTTCAAAAGTAATTGGATAGAAACATTCATAACTTTGTTCTTCTTCAAATTTTGGCAATCCATCACACACAATGCCAATAAATTAGTAACTTTAACATCATCGCTAGAGGCATTCAAGTTTTCTAAATTATGAATGGATTCATCATCGTGGTTATCCTTAAGATTCTTGTAGAATTGATAGTACTGCGTAATAGGGTTCATAATGTCGACTTCATTGGTTTCCAGCTCTTTTAATAGCTCATCAAAATCATTATACTTATTCAATGTGAGATACCCTTTCAAAATATTTCTATAAACCTTACCCAAATCCTCCTTACTCAAAGTTTCAAAGAATCTATGAGTGCAAAGTTTGAACCATTCCAATGACGCTGGGATCTTATTGCTCTTGACACACTTCTTACCACAACTCCATAACATAGTGATAATACAGCTGGTGCACTGCCTGGAGATCCCCACAGTGAAACATTTATAGGCCTGCTCAACTAACCTCTGTGCCTCTTGTAATTGATTCTGTTTATGATCCTCACCGAGTTGCACCAATGTCATCCAAAACAAAGACACTAAACACATCTCTGCAGTTTTAATGTCCTTACTGAAATCCACCTTGTTACTGAAAATGTACATAAGACAATTCTTGGACCCCGTAGGATCAACATTGGAATAACTGTTCAATAACGATAAAATTTCAATGATCCGTTCACCATTTGGAGTAGCAGTCAATATCATCTTCATGAAGGTCTTTTCAATTTTCGAAGTGTTAGAATAATCACCATCCTTGGCTTCAAGTTGAAACAAGTCAATCAATAACTTAAAAGGTTCGATACTATCAGGGGTTCTCTTCTGTAAAAGGGCAACCATTCTTTCTGCTTCGGCTAATGATTCCTTATCATTCTTTTTAATACAGCATTTCACAATCATTATCAAGCAATTGTTAGCTATTCTATCATAACCTTGGATATCTTCAATCTCTGAATTCTCATAAATGGATTCCAATAAGATATATGACTTTTGCAAAAAATAATAGGAGTCATTATAATTATTATTTTCATACAATTTCAAGCCAATATTAAATAAAATCCGACAAGTGTTAGTCAATTGAGTACTACCAATAATTTCCATGTTAGCCAAAACATTAGCTCTATTCTCATAAAATTTAGCCATCACACAATCAGATTGAGTAATAGAGAATTGCATATCCATGATTGACAATTCAATACCAATTTTCTTATAATTATTGATCGTTTCACCCTCTTCAATTAATGAATCTTTATCGATAAGCATATAATAAGACTCCGTAAGACTTTGTACCCTCTTACTGGTATCTTCTTGATCTCCATCGATGCATAAATTGAACGTCTTAAGAAGGCATCTCAAAACTCTAAATTTGGCATCATTACTGGGCTTCATGGATTCATGTAGGGCCAATAGCATACAACAGAACAACTTCACTTCACAGAGTGTTTTAAAATACTTGGTTGTAAAATCATCTTTCATCAAGATCACTAGAGTATTCCATAATGTTGAACTTGAATTTTCCAAGTCCTTATGAAGTTTTGCTTTATCAACTTCAATTGAATTTTTCCTGATGAATTTCTCTGTAGATTCCAACACGGGGAACAAAGATTTAATTCTATTATCTAAACATACTATATCAAATTGTTGATCATCTGATGTTTTCAAGTTTTTTAGTACTTGTGTTGCCTTATCGGAGGCCGCTGTTGATAGAAAAGATATATTGGTTAGTGGATCCATATAAGCAAAAAAGAAAACCTTTGTCACGTAATTTAAGCCCGATGCAAACCTATTAGTTCATCAATCGATGAGACCAATTCTGTAGTGATATTCATAGTTAGTTCTTAGTGTGGATAATTACAAGGTAAAAAGATGCCTAGTTTCCCCTTTTTTTCTTTTCGGGAATATGTTGATCTTATTATGGCGCTCATTTTTAAAATATTGTTGGTAACAGGAGAAAAATAGATTATATAAAATAAAAAGAAAAACATGGAGTGGTTCTGATAGTAATAATTCAGATAGAGTGGAAGGATACAAAAAGACAAAGTGGAGAAGAAAATAGAAAAAAACAAGACAGTACAAAACAAGAATAAAAATAACAAATGCTTATTTATCTAAAGCTTCAACCATACCGACTAAACGTTTAACACCAACCATCCATTCACCACATTCATTAGCATTCTCGGAAGCAATATTAGCTTGGATAGATTTAGCTTGAGCATAGTCACGAGAGGCAAGGGATTGACACAAGGAGACAAGCTTACCCACCGTTGGAGCTGTAAGTAGATCTTGGTTATTCAAATGATCATATAATTTGTTCAATCTCTTTTCAGCATCAGTGATGTGAGCAGAAAACTTAGGTGGAACCTTTGGCTTCACCTTCTCCAACTCACTGGAAAGTATTTCATAGATTGGCTTAGCATCTGGAGTGATACGGCTTCTGTCACCCACAGCTGATGCAACGATTGGAGACGACACAGCTGGAGGAGGTGGAATGGATGACACGGCAGGTGGAGGAGGTGGAATTGATGACACAGCAGCCGGAGGTGGAGGTGGGTAGGACAGATTAGCAGCAGGTGGAGCAGGTGGGTAAGCAGAAGGTTGGTGTTGTGGAGGAGCAGCACCGGCCATTGGTTCATAATGGTTGACTGGTTGGCCCCCATGAGATGCCAGCACAGGTGCCGGTGGAGCTGGAGCAGCAAAAGTGTGGTTAGCAGCCTCCGGCTTTGGAGCATATGGATTTCTTTGCATATGGTTCACAGGGGATGCCGGTTGAGCAGGAGCATGTGAAATATTAGTGTGTGCAATTGGAATCTTGACTGGTTGTTGCACCTCAGGCTTTGGAGCATATGGGTTCACTGATGGAGGTCTCTGTAAAGGAGCAGGAGTGTTTCCTGAGAAACCAGGAGTTGGTGGTTGTGACGAGTTATTGCTGATCAATGGTTCATACTTGTTAGCCTTTGGAGTTGGAGGCACAACGACACCACCGTTCACAGGTTGGCCAATGGTAGGAGTGGAAGCACCATTAGTGGAGCTACGACTGAATGATCTTGGAGGTGGAGGTAATGATGGAGCCTGAGAAACTGTTCTTGAACGGTGACCACCTTCAGCCTTTTGAACGTGTTGATAAGCAGATGGAACAGTTGGTTGAGAGTTACGCTTTGGAGGTTGAGTAGCCAGACTAGATGGGAGGTCATTCCAACCACCTTGATCTCTCTTGAATGAAGGAGGCTTTGGTGCATCAAAGTTATTCGTTAATGGAGGTGGAGCAATGGAACTGTTAGCAAGTAATGGAGATTGTTGAGATTTCAATGAATCAAGAGCAATCTTTGGAGCGTATGGGTTAGTTGGTCTAGACACAGAAGCTCTATTCAAATTGGCAACCATAGGAGAAGGACTCAAACCAGTGGACACTGGCATAGATGGAGTTGGAATTTGGTATGGGTTTGGTGGAGTAGCCACGGCACCGAGAGAAGGAGCCGGAACAGCAGAGGTGGCTTGCTTTTGTATTTGAGCATATGGGTTAGCTGGGTTAGCTGGAGGAGCACCACCCAATGACGCGACAGAAGGACTGTAGCTTTGGATTGAAGGCACAACAGAACTAGCAACTGAGCCATATGGTCTTCTCCCAGCAGCTGGGTTAGGAGCAGATGTTGTAGTAGTGGCAGCCTTGATGAAAGCCTTTGCGATTCTTTCCTTTTCTAGTTTAACACCAGGAACAGATTCTGGGATTTTACCGAGTAACTTGTAAGCCAATTCGTAGTACCCATTGTTAACCAAGGATTCAGCGAATTCCTTGAAAGTAGCACCAGATAAAGTGAGTTTAGAATCATCAACGGTATCCAATCCAGACACACATGAGACAATCTTCTCAATGACTTCACCCAAAGCCTTAAATCTAGCTTCATATGGAGACTTAGTAGATTCCTTTTCATTTTCCCTGAAGTAAGCTTCTAATTCTGGCAACTCGGAAATCCAGATACTGGTAACCTTATCCAATGAGCCGGCAGCCACGTAACAGGCAATAGCATCATCACGAGAGGTTTCGGATTTGGAGTCCAAGATTCTGTCACCTAATTGAGTCAATCCATTAGAGAATGAAGCGCTAGATTCATCGGAAGCCAAAATTGAGGCAGCAACGTCCTTCCATGATTCAATATCACTGTTTTCAACCAAATCACTGAAATCGTTATTAGCACTGCTGTACAGAATTCTAGCTAATGTCTTATTAGCAGCATATTTGTGGAAATAAGCATCCAGGGCCTTTTGTTTCATACCTTCAGAACCTTTCAAGGCGATAACAAGAGCTTCCAAGACTCTATCCTTTGATAGTAAAACGTCGAGAGCTTGTTCAGTGTTACCAGCCAATAATTTACGAACAACGTCATTTTCGAATTCATTCTTGGAGTCAAACAATTTGAAGGCGCCCTTTGGAGTGTACTTAGGTTTAGATGGAGCAGCAGTGGCATTGGTTTCACTAGATGGAGTACCAGATTTTTGAGTTTCGGCACCTAATTGAGAGAAGAAATCTTCATCATCGTTACCATTAAGTTCTGGTTCCTTTGATTTCGGACTAATGTCGTCACTGTCTGAACCCTTATTGGCGTCCAATTTTTCTTTTAATAGGGCTAAATGACCATCGATCAAGACCTTTCTGATGAATTTCCAATCTTTGGTTTCCTCCTTGGTATCCACCAAAGCCTTGAAATCACCGGACCTTATAGCCTGAGACATACGTTCAGCGTATGCACCAATGGATGAATCTTGGGCATCGTCGACGATTTTAACAGTGGAGACGTCACCCTTGTTAGATGTTATAACCAGTTTACCACCGTAACCAAAATTAACACTGACTGGTCTTTTCAACCAAGCTGGGGCTTGTTTAACAGAGAACACAGGAACTTGAGTATTAGTTGTAGATGAGATGTTATTCCAGAAATCGTCTTCATTAGAGGTAGCCACTTGAACTTGAGCTGGTGTAGTTGTATCTTGTAAAGTATCAATGAGGACTCTCTTATCGTAAGTAGCTCTAGCAATGAGATCTGGTAATTTAGGAGCAAACTTAGCCTCATGAACCCAATTTGGTAATGAAGGGTATTCACAAATCTTGTAACCCTTAATTGGGTTCCATAAGAATGTTGCATCGTCCTTACCACTTGATAACAATAATTCAGGATCCTGTTGACACCAGTCCAAACTGAGAACACCCTTTCTATGGCTCTTCATTTCTTGTATTGGAGAGCTTGCATTTCTCAAATCCCACACTAAGATGACTGGATTAGAATCGGTGTCTGACCCGGTGACAAGTCTAGTAGTGTTAGTTGGATGCCATTCGACAACAGTCAAGTTTGCACCTGATTGAGTCAATTGCATAACTTCTCTCTTGTTTTTCAAATCCCAAATTGATGCATAACCGGTATTACCAGCTGATGCGAACACTTTTTCATTAGTTCTATTCCAAGATAATGATGAAACTTTATCTAATGGAGATATACCTTGACCCGGGGTGTAAGCCTCTGAAGTATTAGCATCCCAAATGAAGATTTCTCCCTTATGACCTGAAGATGCAATGAAATTATGTTTAGTTGGATTGAATGCCACTTTTAAGACTGCTCCAGAGTGTTTTTTCAAAGTATTAACATGAGATGATGCCAAGTCACCTGAATTGATAAATTTTTCGGCATTCCATAATTGAATGGATCCATTTTCTAACCCACCAGCCAATAAACCTCTTGATTGAGAATCAGTTTGTTTACTCCAATCTAATGAGTAAAACTTTCCATCCACTGTACCTTTAACTAATGGTTCACTTGATTTAGAGAATGGATCATAAATGTGAATATTAGAATCTGCCGAGAAGGTATCATCCATCACACCAGCCAATGTACCTGTAGCTAATAATGGAGTTGCATCATTAGACCAGGCAATTGTAGCCGTTTGAGTGATTTCCTTAAGTTTAACCATATTTTTTGGATTATTATGACAAAATCTAGGAATATATCTTTAATTTCAAAAAGATCCAAAATATAAAATATTGTTTTGTTGTTGTTTTATATTCTTCTTTTTGAGAGCAGTGTATGCGTTTTATTCTATTAATGCAATTAAGAAAAACTTATATTAAAAAAATGAATTAAGATTCCAAAAAGAAAAATGAAGAAATTGGAAAAAAACCCACAATTGTTCTAATTGTTGTTGTCATTAACTGTTTGTTGTTTTAACTATGTGTATTCTTTTTTTTCACTTTTACTCTATTTTCGTGTTCATTGAGAGACGTGGCCAAAATGGAAAAAATAAAAAAAAAGTTTACATCCTTACACGGGTTAAGGGGGGGGGGTTATATATTAGTTCTTACACACAGCTATAGCCATTGATCTGTCAATCAACCATTCTGGGAATCCGTTAATCTTTCTAGTAGGAGAATTCTTATACACAGCGTCTTGTCTGTTCTTAGGAATATGACTCTCGATAGACCGTTCTGTATTCCATTGTTGGAAATTAAAACTGATACCAGTAGTGACCTCACTGAATCCATGGGTTGTCAAGAATTGCTTTAACACTTTAGGTGAAAACCCACCATGGTGGGCCACGGCATGACTGGAATCCGGATCATCAGGGGTAGCCTGTTCTTGTCCATCGTATAAGTCCAAAATGATGAAATAACCACCAGGTTTTAAATAACTCTTCAAAGTCTTAGTAACATCATTAACATTTTGGAAATGATGGTAGGTCAATGTAGTAATAATCAAATCAAAAGTACCCTGCTTCAACATCGGTGATGGTGTTAATGAATTCTTCCCATTGAAATCGGAATCCAAAATGTCATACACCGATAAATCAATCTCCAAACTTGGATTCAATTTCTTGATCTCGGGAAATTTATCTTCAAACACTTCTAATTGATACTTAGATATGTCAATACCTAACAATTGAGACTCCTTAGGAATATAAGGAGCCAAGTATAGATCTAATAATCCAGTACCGCATGCGAAATCCATTATCTTCAAGGGAGAACCATCAGTGAATAGTGTGGATATACTGGGGTCATCCAATGCAGGAAGGTAATCGGTCAATCCAAACTCCGGTTTAGTGTAATCCCCGACAAACCCATCTAATTTTTTAGGCGGTTGTGATTCAAACGTTAACACAGACACACAGACAGCCTTCAATGCTGCTCTAATTGAATCTGAAGTGTCATACAATTTGGCCTTTAATTTATCAAAGTCCTTTAAATTAGCTTCTCTCTGTGATTGGTAACCTTCCATTGTATGATTATGAGGAGTAGTCATTTAGTGAAGCAGCAATGTGGTAATGAAGTGATATCTATGGCCTTTTATAGAAAATTCAATTGGGGATAAGGTTGTTAGAAAGGACGGGTATAAACAATATCTAGAATTAAAAAGCCCGCTCTTTAAGTTAAAAAGAATCGGGTTTTAACCTGCACGGTGAAGCTGCGGTGAAGTTGATCCATATTTGAACTTTTATTAAGTTAACTAGATCTCTTATAACCGAATTTACATGTACTATGGTGGCCGTTTACATAAACCCCGATTCAGATATTTAGCTGGGAAGTATACCATTTGCTGATATACGATATCTTCAAGTGTTGATAAAATTATGAGAACAACAAGACCATGGGAGAACCATAATCCAAGCCATCTGATACCACTTATTCTCTCAATATACTACACTACACATCAAATGTAAATGAATGTATCCACAAAGCGAATCACAAACTCAGTCAAGACTTTTCAAAATAGAAAACCTGAGAATATAAATTATAATGCGGAATTATACAATCTCCTTCCAGCCATTTGTGCAATACATAGATAGAGGCATAGCTAATAATCGCTGGTAATCCGGAAGTGTCAGTTTATATGTAAAGAAAGGAGAAAATTTCAAGAAGAAGAAGTAAGTAACTAAACATAACACAAATTGAAAAAAATTTTCATGGCTCATCCTATAGATTGTATGCGTCGATTTGTGTTTTTTTTGACAAATGAAACACGGACGATTGGTCGATTTAGACTGGGAGCGGGTTTCCTAATATTAATTAGACCATCTAGATCTGTGCTACTCTTGATTTGTTTGATGAAACATGATTTTTTATTTCAGTATTATATTGAAATAGAATGAATAAATAAATAGGTGTGTGTTATATATCATTAGGGGGGGGGGGGGGGGGGAAAGAAGTTATAAAAGAAAAGGGAGAAGCGGGAAAGGAAAATTAAGATCTTAAATGAGTGTAAATTCTCTTAATTAAGTATAGCAAAGCTAATTGTAATAAAAATAAGACAACATAATAACCTTTCGTTATCACTTGGTAACTCAATTTAGATTTGATGATATGTAAATTATGCTTTTCTAATTCAGAAACACATGCGGAATTCATTCTGAAAATGTATTTTGATTCCTCAATCACTTCTTCCTTTTCAGTTTCCGTTAAGAAATTTCTAGTTTGTAATTCATAATCTCTTTTATACATGATTCTCAAAATTTCCATATCTTCAACGTCAAATTTATAAAAATTGGTACCTTGAGAGACAACTTCTTGATATGAGTGACCCTTCACTTGTGGGAATAATCTTAATGATTTAGCAACTTGAGATGATAAAATTTTACCACCTGCAAATAAGGCTAAATACATCACATGCATGTATGCTAATAAGAGGTATGGTTTATCTTGAGTGACCTTCAAGATGTGATTAACAAATTCAATTTGTTGAGGTAAAATAGGATTTTCAAATTTCTCTGGTTGATCATGATAAAAGAACATTAAATCTTTATGCATTTTCTTGGCTCTAAGCATTTCTGGTTTATACACGGCTTTCAACATTTCAGTATACTTGGTGTCTCTATTCAACTCTCTGGATAGGGCCTTCTCGATGGTGTCAAAGATATGGTAAAACAATTGCACTCCCTGTCTATACACTTTAGGTTCTCTAATAGCAATAGCAAATTTCAAAGTCATCACTTTATCGATGCTGTCGTGTAATGATCTCGTTTCCATATTGATTCTGTTCCCAAGAGCACCAACATCAGATTTAGCTGGAATGATTTCATGTTGATTAAGCTTTGTAGTGGTAGTACTGATCATTGTATAGTTAAAACCAAAAAGAAAAAAGAAGAAAGACAGAGTCTATTTCAAGAAAGAAGAGAGATACATCCAAAAAGAATTAAACTACTGTGGGTTCAGGAAATCCAACTAATATATTTAAGCTCTAATGTATTATCAAGTTTTTCAAATTGAATTAAGGAATTAGTGGGGGGAGGGAGAAAAAAAAAATATCTGCCTGAAATTCTGTTTAATACAGGCAGATCGACAGGTCCGCCAATCAAGCGTGTAGCAAGACGTGCTAGCACCCTTTGAGATGCTTCTATAGGGTATACACTGGCATCCACCTACGTTCAAGGGTCTAGGTCTTCCAACTATTGAGTACAATGCTTCATTAATACCAATTAAATGAGCTAAGAATAAAAAAAACACACACACACACACACACTACAACAGTAAGAAAAAAAAAAGTACACACACACACATACAACCAAACTTCTGTGCTATTCAACTTTTCTTTAATTCTCTGCTTTCCCTGAGTCACCGGTATTTGGTCTCTCTTTTCTACACAATATATGCTCTTCGAGCCTCTTAAATTAACAACTCCCGATAAAATATTATATATACATGGTAGTATTAATTTTATTTATAATAATAATGGTTAATTAGCAACCTTCGTGTGTGGCAGAAGAATTAGATCTAAGTCTCCTTTGAGCAGTTTCATCTTGTTGGATCTCTAATAAAATTATGAATTAATATTTTCAAATTATGCAGTACTAATGCAAATGAATTTACAACAAAAAAAAATTAATAAATGAAGGGTCCCGAGTTCTCTCGAGATTTCACAGATTGATTGGCTACAGAATTCAGATTACTTTTTAATTTTGTTCTTTTACTAAAAACTTTAAGCCAAAAGCTATCTATGATAAGTCATGCTATACCTCTCTCTCAATGTGTCTATTTAATTATCACTCTTTTATCACATCCATCTCATAAATTACCTAAATCAACTAATATCTTAAAATGAGTAACGAACAAAACTCTTGTCTGCCACCAATTGAACAGAAACTTTGATTTCTCGCGTTCACCAGAACAGAAACACAGAATGGAAGCAGAATGAATAAGCTTAAATACGAATTTTTTATCTTTAAAGAAGTCAAAAATCTGTTTTGTTGTTGTCGTGATGGGAAGCCACATCTACATGTAACTGTACCCCTCTCTCTGTTGGGTACCAAGAATTAACCCATTATCATTTAAATAAAAGCGATATAGATGACAGCGATATCGGAGATCCCCAGATCTGTAGATATAACTTAACCTACACTATCCACCCTTACACCACGGAATAATTCATCCAGTAATACACCGAAACATCAATATTTGGTTATATTACTATTAACAACTGGTTAATTAAACATTCCCTTACTTCATCCACTCCAACTCCCATTTTTTTTCTCACCAATGACTTCACATAGTACCACATTTAAATATAATGAAGGTTCAGATAACAAATGATAACAAAAGCCAACTCTCTTGTGAATATTGTCGATCTAAGAAAATTAGATGTGATAAAATTCTACCATCGTGTTCTAGATGTTTAATGAATGATATTGATTGTAATTATAGAGCTAAATTGAAACCAGGTCCAAAGAGAAGACAATTCAAGGATATTCATCCATTTATACAAAGAAGAACCCCTGGTAATTCTTTATCAAGAGTTTTACACTACGGATCATCATCATCATCTGAAGTTGCGATGCCTATAGTGAAAAAGAAAGTGAAACTGTCTGATTTGATTCCATTACAAGTAGCTCAAGAACTGATTGATTATTTTATTAATTCACATGATGCTAATAGTTATTTAAGATTAACACAATCGTATGTAAATGAATTACTTGAACAAGAACGATATTTGTTGATATCTGGATTACTCACGATCTCAGTATACACCAATGTGAAACATAGAAAATATTTCAAAACTATGTTTGGATTCTTCGAATACCAATTTAGAGAAACCGGTGAGATGGGTCCAGATTCTGTTGACCCTTTGGAATTATTACAAGCCTTGATGTTGAATGGTACCGTGCATTTCTGTGTTTCTGAACCTAAGATGTCTTTAATTACATTGAATGAATCTATACTTCATATTCAAAGATTTAGTTACCACCTACTAGATTTGATGCCACCTTCAAAGACTACCCTTGGTGATTCTAAGTATCAAGAATTGCATTCATTGAAGAGAAATATTTATTGGTCTATTTTTTTGATGGACAAATATTGTGGTTTGGGTACTGGATTGGAAAATAGATTACCAAGCCAGGGTCACCACGTTTGTTTACCGGTATCGGGGACAAGTTTTAATGCTTTAAAAGAATTAATCTTCGGTTCAACTACTATTGGAGCAGATATTGATGTGTTACGATTCAAATGTAAACCATTGACTATCACGGAATACCATTTCTTATTAATGGATAAAGTTTCTCGGATTTCAATTTGGATGAAGAATGTCAATTACGTTAACATGGCTACTAAATCTGATAAGAATGTCGATGCCAGTTTCATGAAAGATCACATCATTCAAGAGTTCAAAAAACACGATTCACAATTAGAGAAATTTCAACAATTGTATGAATACACATTACCCGAAAATGGAGAAGACATGAAAAGTACATTTTATTTTATCAAATTACCATTTCCTGTAAATTGTATAAGACTTTTACTTCGTCAAGTGATCATTGAATATTTACTTAACTTTGAAGATGATAACAAAACAATGGAATTCAGTGAACATTTGAGACATGAATTATTAGAGATAATGGTCCCCATTTCATTGAAAATTGGATTAAGTGATGTGGAGACATACAATTGTAATCCGTTTACATCATTATTATTTAATATTGTCCTAAAGATATTGGTATTCCAGTCTAGAGAAGTTCTCACTTTAGATGATACCAATAGTACTGCTCTACCGGTGGTGAATTTCACTAACTTGTTAGTGAGTATATTGAATAAACTATGCTATGAATATGAAAATGAATTAGCTAAGAGAATATTGGATGATTATAATTCCAAATTGGAGATCAGTTTTATTGATAGCTTCTTCAATATAAACTCACCGATGTTCAGTATAGGTTCTGTCGATAAATTAAGTTATTTTAATGATTTCATTATTTCAGATGTCATCCAACCATAATAACCTCTATACAAACATATATAAATAATCCTTGTATATTAAAATAAGTAAATTATAAAATGTCTAAAAACGGTAGCAATGGGTTAATTTCCGATAAGAGGAGTATATTTTTCATTACAGATAACTCCTTGAATCAATCTAATACTTCTCCAAATGTAAATCAATACACACGTGATTATCAACACAAAGTAACCATGAATTGTAGCGGCACCAGGTAACATTTCTATGTATTTCGAATCGGAATAAATCAATGGAGAATCATACATGTCAGCTGAAAAAAAGTACACAAACAGGGTCAACACAGATGATGCAAGGAACTTCTCAGCTAATACAGTGTCATCCATAGACTTGTATGTCTTTGCAGTCCACCAACAACACACCATGACAAAACTCACACTTAATATGTTTATCAGATTTGAGATAAGATCGTTAGTATCATACCCAATGACATGGGTTTCGTACAATATTCCAAAGAGTAATTTCAAAATCAAAATAACTCCCATAATGACTCTCACTATGATTAACCGTAATGGTTGCTGGTTGAGACCGAATGGTGTACCCGTGGCTAGCAATGCACAATTATACATAATCCAAACAAAGAAAATGTTAGAAACAATAACAGTCATAATACCAATGAAAGTCACACCAGGATTGACATCAACAACAACATCAGCATCGAATGTACTAGAGGTCTGTTTGGCAGATACATTGGTTAACCATGTGAAGTAAAATTTGAAAGCCCACATTAAACACATTCCCAATAAATAGACCAATAATTTGAATTGGACGATGTATTTACTCCATCCAGTTGCCAACCCAGGAGTCTTTCTATCTTTGATAAGGTTCTTCACTATTGACAATGAGCTAAACACGATTGAGACCAACAAATATGCAATCACCATAGACAGTTTATATATCATTGAAACATACTCTCTATGGTCAAAGCGGCCAGTAGAATCTAGAATATCAGCGGAAATAAAGATTTCTTTTGAGCCTTTATCACCTGGTTCAAAAAGGAAACAGTAGATACCAGACGTTGTGATATTGTACAAGAGTGTAGTGTCCTCAGAATCGGATGAATAAATAAGTCCGTATTCCTCCACATTATCAGGTGTTTCCATGGCTAAGAGCTTGTCCGCTATTGGGAACTTGTTTTCATTAGATTTAATGAGTTCTTCAACAGATACACCAGAATTATCCAACTCTTTGCTGCAGAAACTTTTATCGGATTCAGTCTTCTGGTCAAAATAACATTTTCTGATATATGTTCCGTTCTCCCCCTTCCAATTGTATGCCAATTTGTCTGCATCTTCGGCTGCGACAATGGTTGCCCTTATTGAGTCATTCTGGTTCCTACCATTAAAACTCATAATATTTATTCTAGCATCTAACTTGGATGAACCAAATAGACCTGGGTTATCTGGACCTCTCACTGAATAACATTGCTGGATGTTCCAACCTGGTTTGTTCTCAGTGAGAAACAAATTTTTTCCCGTTGCATGAACTGGGATAAGCATCCAAACAAGTAGTAGAAATGTATTTATTATCCAGTTCTCCATTAACATTGTTGTACATAAAGATTAATACTAATTCAATAAACAGTTAAGTCCAAAATACATAATCAGAATTAAACCAGGTGACCCGTAAATTTAAACACGAACTGCCTGCGAGATTTTTTTATTTGACAAGTTGCATCATGGTACATCAACATCATCATTCCAGTTTATATTTCTTCTTCTTAAACATATTCAATGATATCCTCTACGATATATTATAGAAAATGGTAGCACAAATTGACCTCCTCTCTCCAGAATAAACGGATCTTAACTATGTACCGAGTCTAAGCAAAGCTTGGAACTGCCAATTTTACCGTGCGTGCCGACTAGATACAGTGGGAGCTCTGGTTAATGGATAATCTATCTATAATTAAAAGTTTTGTATATATACATTAAAGTTAATAGGAAAAATTCGATTAATTGGTGAGTGTCAGAGATAGTAATTACAATGATCTATATTTTTTAGTACAGATAACACCTTGTTCTAGTCTAACATCTCTCCAAATGTAAATCAATGGACATGTGACCAGTAACACAAAGTAACCATGAATTGCAGCAGTACCAGGTAACATGTCCATGTATTTTGAGTCAAAATAAACCAATGGATGATCGAATATATCCTCAGTATAAATGTATATTAACAGAGCCAATGCATATGACACCAAAAACTTCTCAGCTAACATATTATCACTCATAGACTTGTAAGTCTTTGTAGACCATACGCAACACACAATAGCAAATCCCACGCTCAGGATATTGAGAACATTCAAAATAATATTGTAATCATCATATGGTAGGTGATGAGTTTCATGTAGAAACCCAAAAAGCACTCTACATGGCAAAATTATTCCCACAGTGATTTTGGTCAGTATCATACGTAATGGCTGCTGATTCAGACCGAATAGTGTACCTGTAGCGAGCAATGCACAATTATACATCATCCAAGCATCGAAGATGTTAGACATAATCAAAGCAATAACACCAACGAAGGTAGCTCCCTCGTCAAAGCCACGAGGAATATATTGTCCACCTATTGTACTATTCTGGGAAAAGTGCAACTGGAAACACCACATTAAGCACATTCCTAATAAATAGGCCAAAATTTTGAACTGAATGATGTACTCGATGTATGACATAGTCATTCCAGGGGTATGCCAATCTGTGATAATGTGTTTCACTATGTAGTAATAACCGAACACGCACGCAAAAATCAAGTATGCCACTATCAGGGATAGTTTATATGCTAGAGAATAGTACTTTCTGTTGTATTCACTTTCATTAAAATATAGGTGGCCCGATGAATCTGTGATCTGGCCAGCTATAACGGTATCACCAGGCTCATCTGAATCAACAAATTCAAAATGGAAACAGTAAATTCCAGATGCTGTAACTGGATATCTGGCTATACCGTTCTCATCATTGGTATGAGTTTCACTTGACTGATCTTTAGTAAAGAACTTGTCCACTATAGGAAGCTTGTTATCATTGGATTTGACCAGTTCATTGACCGAGACACCAGAATCATCCAGTTCTTTGTTACAGAATCTTTTATCTGATTTATTCTTCGGATCAAAATAACATTTTCTAACATAATTCTCTTTATCCCCCTTCCAATTGTATGCCAATTTGTCTGCATCTTCAGCTGACACAATGGTCATCCGCACTGAACCAGTATTATCCGTTCTGCCATGCAAATAATAAAGCTCTATGTTAGCCTCCGAATTGAATAATCCAAATAAATCTGGTTTATCTAGAGCTTTCACATAATAGCATCGTTGCAAATTCCAATCTTTATCGGTTTCACCAAACCATAAACGTTCTACTAAAGCGTGCACTGGAATCAACATCCATGCAAGTAAAAGTAATTTATTCATTATTTTGATATTCATATTTTTATGATTGCAAATAAGAATAATACATATTCAAAAACTGGTATTTCAATAAATAGTGGGTCCATCCATATATAAGTCCATCTTAGACAATCACAAAACTTTAATTTATCTACTACATTAAGTTAATGACCCTACCAAAAATAAAATTATTTTAAGACCAATATAAACTTCACAAATTTAATTAATTAATTGCATTTATAGCTCTTACCATATATCATAACTAGCTTCCATATAAGGTTTAACTTCCGTTAAACAGTCTTACATAGATATATAGATCTTTAACTATAATTACAACATAAAAATGCTACCGCATAACCGTCATGGTACCATTATTCCCCTAGTATAACACGCGTACACGACACTTATGCTCTCACTGTGCTCGTCGAGAAATTTTTCAATTTTTTTTTCTGTTCATCATGATGAAAAAAAAATGGATTTCGTTAAAACCTAGTTGAGTTATATATAAATCATCAGTTTACGGATCATCAAGAGAAAATGTTGAAGAGTACTATAGCTAGACAGTTGAGAGGATTGGCCACGGAGGCTTCATCTTCTACTACTCCAATAACATCAATTAATGCTGGTATAGTGTTATCTAGAACTCCAATATTGACACCAGATTTACCAGAATTTGAACAAAAATATTTCCAATATCAAGAAGAACTAGAAAGAAGATTGATGTGGACATTCCCAAGATGGTACTATTTCAAGAGAGGTACCATCTCTGAAAGAGAATTTGCCAAGGCACAAAATTATCCAATTCCAAAGCACAGAGGTGTCTGGTTCCCAAAGGGTGTTCCAGATTTAAAACATGGCAGAGATAGAAGATCCAAGGAGGAAATCGTGTTACCTAAGAAACACGAAGAAGACGATGAAGCCCATCTCGCTGAAGCAGCTGAGGAAAACTTGGAAGATGTGTCTAGACCTATTAAACCATATTCAAGATTGACGGAGGCTGACAAATCTAATGATCAAACATCTTTAGAAAGAAAATTAGCTAGAACATTATATTTATTAGTGAAACAAAATAATACATGGAAATTCCCTGCATTCCAATTGAAGGATTCCACCAATGGGTTACATGAAGTTGCGGAATCCGGATTAAGATCAATAGGTGGTGTTAACCTTAATACTTGGACTGTGTCCAATTCACCTGCAGCTGTTTTAAAATATAACAAGGATAAATTAATCTCAGCTGATCAACAACAACCAAATTTGACTAGAGAATTTTTGATAAAATCTCATATAGTTGCTGGTAAATTTGATTTACAAAAAGTGGATGGATGTCAAGATTACAAGTGGTTGGTGAAGGAAGAAATACAAGAACTCGTGGGTGATGATTATTATAAGCAAGTTGGTCATCTATTATCTACTGTTTGAGTATACCCCTGTATAAAACTTCTATCCCGTCTCATAGCATGTACATATATAATATATTTAGTTTCTACAAGCGTATACAATATTAAAACACTGTAACACTGAAAAACAAAAAAAATGCTTGTTTATTCAAGGCTTTGATCTCCACTATTAGGTATACTACAATCAATAATTGAACACTGGAACAATAGTAGCTTGATAAGTATAAAACTTTTTTTTCTTAGGTGTATAATTAAGAGAAATAGCATGTAAAAGATCATTTGTATCTATTATAGATCTCTTAGATCAAAGAACTTTTAAATAGGACTCCATTTGTTTCACATTGTTTTACTTTCAAAGCTAAGTCTATCTACAAGTGCCTGGTGATACACTGGTTACTCAATTAACCCCCATAAAGCTGGGGAAAGCACAAATTATGTACACAGCCTTGGATCTCTTTTTTAAGCGGCAAGTACAGCACAAATTATAAAAAATTGAAAATTTGGTTATATATACACAAAACTGGTGCTATTTCAATTAGGAAGTATACACTGAAACACATTGAAACTCATATATCTATACTCAATTGAACTATCAGTGGTCCATTATGAGTTCAAATAAACCGATTGTTGTGCCACCGAGTGCAGCTGCTCAATCATCAAATGCCACTACACCTGTGTTACAGACTTTAAAGACTGCAACTACAACCGGAACAACCGCATCTAGAGCTCAATCAATTTCTAGTTCAACTACAGTGTCTCACATAGCTGATCACTTAGTGAAATTAAATGCTGTTGGATTAAAAGAAGCCAGCATTGATTCTCCAACTTTTAGAGCATTTATTAATTACTCCGACTCGGCCATTATTGAATTAAGTTCATCACTAGTTAATATAATTGACCTATGCAAGGCATACCGTGAAGTCAGTGTCAAATTATCCAATTTGGCTGATGAGTTTAATTCCATTTTCATTCCATTATTATCTGATGCTAATCCAGCTAGTGCTATGTTAAATAAAGATATAGCTAGAGTGAGTATAGACCAAAATGTTACGGGGACTAATGTGTTATTCGATACATTGATCGGTGTTATCACTCCAGAGGTCGGTGCCGTTGCCTCCTTGAATGATGTGATCAGTATTGATTTCAAGGATTACTTTGAATGGAAAAGACAATTCGATATCATTCAAGAGAAATATGATGCTCATGTTTTAAAATTCTTATCATTACCTAAAAGTCATAGATCTGATAAGACTAAAGATGACGCATTCCAATTGTTTGAGATAAGAAAGCAATACATCTATGCTGGGTTAAACTTATACACTGTGATTGAAAAATTGAAGATCAGAGTGTCATCGTGTATGGTTGACATCTGTAATGCTCTTTGGTGTAAGGCTCCAACTGATAAAGTTAAACAAATCCTAAACGTGTTAGGTTTACACAGAATTGAGAAAAACTTGAAAAGATTACAACATTGTTCAGAATTATACAGTAATAAGAAGACATTGATCAATGATCTAATAAAGGCTAGAGCAGACACTCAAGAACGTGCAGTCAAATTGGTGCAACCGTCTTCCGATCCTCAAACTTATATGCCAACCTCTTTGAACAATTCTAATATTTATTTAACTGATTATGATTCACAACATCTATTTGAGAAGCACGGTTGGGTTTACATTAAAACTACGAAATTGAATTCCACAGAGGTCACACTAGCCAAACGTTGGTTATTCGTCAAGGATGAAGTATTTGGATTCTTGAATGTGTCCCCCGATGGAATGTATGTGCAAGAAAGTGATAAGATTGGTGTTCTGTTAGCTAATTTCAGATATCACCCAGAAGAGGACCGGAAATTTTGCTTTGAAATTAAAACTTATCAAAATCAATTGATAATTCAAGTGGAAACTCTAGCTGAATTGAGAATGTGGTTGACGGTGTTCCGTAATGTTAAAGTTAAATGTTTAAACAATGATTCAACTACTGCATCTGCTAAATATGAACCAATTGTGGAATTATTGAGATTGACTCCGACTACTACTAAAGATTATGATTTGATCACTTTGAATAATTCTGATTCTTCCCCATTGGAACACACAAAGAGAGTCATCAATGAACATATTTCCTCTATGAAATTCAATACCGATATTGATGCCCCATTGACTACTGAAATGACTAATCTTTCCACTTTGGCACAAATGTATATTACTCCATGTTCCACTCCATCTGCTAAGACATCCAATTTTTGGGGGTACATCAATTGGGGGTTATACTTCATAGATGATAGTAAATTGCGTACATCTCTTCCAAAGAGAAATGGTGACATTGTTAATATCAAATATCCTAAATTTTATCCTGATAATTTGAGATTCCAAGATATCCAATTGAGATCTATTTACGAATCGTGTATCCCTGATAATGAATTGGTGTTAATGCATTTTAAAGCATCTTGGGCACCAAATTCTACTCAAGAATTATTTGCTAATTGTTATGTAACAAATGAATATTGTTATGCTTACTGTAATAACAATGGATTAATCTCTGTGAGTCCAATTTCGATTACATCAATGTTGAGTACAGAAGTTGTTGAAAAGGAGAATTATGATTTTTTGAAGATTCATATGGTTAGTGGGTTATCCATTAAGATGAAATTATTTGCTGAAATTAGTTTTTCAGTGAGAGATCAATTGAATTTTGTTATCACTAATAGATCATCTAAGAATCCAAAAAATTTGGAACAATCATTAGATAAATTGAAGAGTATTAAAACTGAATATGAATCAATTGTGACCGTTGATGAACCAGTGGAGGAATCACAAACTGGAGTTGTTCGTGATCCATTTGATAATTCCATAGTCACTGTGGCTGCTGCCACTGATACTACTAGAGAAATGAAGATCAATTATAGAGATACAATGCAATTAGTTCATGTGCGAAAATTTAATATTCCAGCTAAGGCCATGTTTCATATGTTAGTCGGTGATGAATCATTTATCACTCAAAAGCTTATACCGTTAGCTACTCTTAAAACTGAATTATTTAATTCTAAACAATCTCTATGGAGATGTGATAGAAATCATGTTTTAACAAGAAATATTTCTAGTGATTCTATTACTATGGAACAAGTTATTGAAAAAATGATTCATAATAAATATTATAACATTGTGCAAAAGCCACCTCATTTGCAATTCCCATTTGGTGTTAAAACTAAGATTGAAATGAGATATGTTATTACAAGTTATGATTCTAAATCATGTAAGGTGATGACATATTTTAAATCTGATTCAGAACAATCTTCATTAGCTAGTTATTTATCTAAGTATGCTGTGGAGTATGCTGTCAAAATTAGAATGAATAGAGTTTCCGCTGAAGTGACTAAAGCTTGTGATGCATTGGAACCTGAAAAGAAGAAAGTTTCTGCTGCTATTAGACAATTTGGTCCAATTACTACTTATAATAGTGATGTTCCAACTGAAGCTGAATTAGAATTTGAAAAATATTATAAAGATGTCAGTTTTATTGCATTGTTAACTGCTTATTTTAATAAAATTCAATCTGAAACTATTGAATGGTTAACCAATGCATTGGAGACCACTATTAAGGGATTCCAATGGGCCAGTGAACAAATTCAATTACATTATATTGTATTATTTTTATTGGGTACATCACTTGTTTTGAATTTATTTTTATCGGGGAAAACTAGTTATACATATTGGTTAGAGAAGAGTGTTGAACGTTGGGTTGATAAAGTTGCCACTAAGCCTACTTTAATGCAGAGAGCTATTTCAATTGAAGAAATTGATGATTTACTTAATCCAGAACTTTCATTTATTTCATATAATTCTACTGAATCACCATGTTTTTTGAATTTTATTGAAATTTCTAGTGTTCCGAATGTTGTTCCGACTACAAGGGAGGATACCATTCCTAGTCAATTAATTTCATTAAGATTGAAAAGAAATGAATTATTGACTCAATTAAATTTATTGAGTGAAGTGGAGAGACAATTTTTATTGAAGAGATGGAAGGATTTTGTTTTCCGTGAATATGAGACATGTACAACTGTGAAGAATCAATATGTTGATAAATATGATGATGCATTAGATGTTTACTGTCTTAGTGTTATTTCAGAATTAGAATATTTCCAATCTACATTAATTTAATGTATTATATGTATATATTTAACATCCATCTTTACTTAAATTATCTATAATGTCTAAATATAAATCCACTGGATCGAATGCCTTACCCTGTATATAGTTTCTCATTTTAGTTAATCCACTAACCCAATTAATTAAATCTAAATGATCAACATTTTCTAAGTAACCCAAATATTTCCCCCATTTACAACTTTTCAATGAAACCAATCCATCATTATCACCCTCTTTTGAATTGACTATTTTCCAAGTGAAAAAAAATAGATTAGCTGGGTGTGGTTCAAAGCAAGCACCATAAGAATAATAATTAACTTTTGGGTCATCCTTAATTTTGTTATTAAAATTTTCACAATATTCTATACTTAATTGTTTAACTGATGGGAATTGTTCTTCTAATATGGTAAACGGTAACACCTTTAGGGCAAAATCTGCAGCGTAAGTACCTCTATGAGGGGTAGCCACTGTAGTCAATGAGACAACTTCGTATCCCTGCTTTTCTAATTTACTTATGAGGTAACGACAATCTAAACCTCCCATTGAATGAGCCACTAAATTAATTTTAATTGGATCATTTGAGTCATCATATTTCAATTTATCTAAATTAGAATTGATGAATTTGTTTAAAGCGATAGCTCTAGTCTCTATTGAGGCAAATGGTGGAACTTTTGCTACTAACACGTTACAACCTCTTGATAATAAAATTTTTTTGATGCCATGCCAATATTCAAATATTTCGATCATTTCATCTTGTTCTTTAATTTTCATATTCCTTGGAGTGGTAGTGGTGGTGGTAACTTCTTCAAATGTTGGTTTATTAATTTGTAATAAATTTTCAAATATATTTAATTTCCGGGGTAATCTCAATATTTGATCAAATCCAGAGAATCCATGACATAAAACTATTGGATACTTGGGAGCTATTACATTTGATTGAATTTGGATACTCTTTGTTAAAATGATTTTATTTGAATTTCTATTTTCTATTGATCTATCCAATATTGGATCTTTAAATAAATTATAACTCCATGATGAATAATTGATTATATTTGTTTGATTAATCAATTGTTTATAATGTGTAGTCAATAATGTATAAGTATTAGATTGAATCCAATCATTATCATAAACGTTAAACATGGTGTATAGTTCACTAGGAGAACCAGTTATATTAATTGAAATAACTATTTCTCCGAAATAACTTTAAAAAATTAATTCCGATAAATCGACCCGATCGACCTGATCGACTGATCGACTCCCCCCTCCCGGTTATGAACCACTTCCACTCTTCCTACGCGTTCTCCAATAATTAACGACTTCATAAATTTTTCAAATTTGGTGCAACGCTTTGACCAATTAAATTTCACAGTTGTTGACTGTGCGGCTTGTTAGTTTGAGCGAGCACTTTGTGTGTTGTTGGCTTTTTCATTTTTCTTTTCTTCAACTTTCTCTTCTTTAATACACACTCTCTTTTTTTCTATTTTATATTCCCAGTGTATCAATAATATACAAGAATTATATACATAATGCTTTCAGCTAGAACTTTAAGAACAGCTGCTAGATCAGCTTTAGCTGCTAACGTTGTTAGAGCTATCCCAAGAGTCGTATGTATAATAAATTATTTCCATTAACTCCCTTTGACAACAAGGGGGCAATTCATAATTTACTTAACTTTTACTAACATCAATTGACATATCAATTCATTGTCAATCATCCTTACAGGCTAGACCATTAATCGCTTCCAGATCATACGCTTCTGCTAAGCCAGCTCCAACTGAAGTCTCTTCTATCTTAGAATCTAAGATCAGAGGTGTCTCTGAAGAAGCTAACTTGGACGAAACTGGTAGAGTTTTATCCGTTGGGTACGTATTCCACAATCTTTTTTATCTCTATATTGAATACCTTTGATTTACTTTTGCAAGAGGTTTTCCTTACAAGCGATTATTCCGATTCCCCCCCCCCACCAAAAAACAACAACAAAGAAAAAACTACTCAATGCAATTCAATTAATCAATTCAATTGATTCCACCATCGTTACTACATCAATTGACTTGTTCAATTAACTCAATTCATCGATTCAACATCATTTACACCTTGTTTTATCCCCTGGTGTCCCCGTTTTTTACCCAATAAATTTAAGTCTCCCCTCGCTCGCTCACTCAAAATTTTTTTTTTTTTCAACTTTTTCGCTCGTCGAACTGGGGGAGCGAAATTGAATTCTGATTTCTTATTGGCCAATGAAATCGCGCGAAAACTCATAACCATTATCAATTGTGTGTGTGGTTTTTCATTTAATGGGTTTCCATTATGACACTTATATGATATAATCAAACAGCAATTTGTCAATTCAAAGGTATAACCAATTCAATTGAGTTTGGAAAAAAAAAAGAAACAAGCTTTTGTTTTACTAACAAATTATTACTTATTCCTTTTACTTTAGTGATGGTATTGCCAGAGTTTTCGGTTTAAACAACTGTCAAGCTGAAGAATTAGTTGAATTCGCTTCCGGTGTTAAGGGTATGGCCTTGAACTTGGAACCAGGTCAAGTCGGTATTGTCTTGTTCGGTTCTGATAGAGAAGTCAAGGAAGGTGAAATCGTTAAGAGAACTGGTAAGATTGTTGATGTCCCAGTTGGTCCAGCTATGTTGGGTAGAGTTGTCGATGCCTTAGGTAACCCAATCGATGGTAAGGGACCAATTGAATCAACTGGTTTCGCCAGAGCTCAATTGAAGGCTCCAGGTATTTTACCAAGAAGATCCGTTTTCGAACCAATGCAAACTGGTTTAAAGTGTGTTGATGCTTTAGTGCCAATTGGTAGAGGTCAAAGAGAATTGATTATCGGTGATAGACAAACCGGTAAGACCGCCGTCGCCATTGATACCATCTTGAACCAAAAGAGATGGAACGACGGTTCTGATGAATCTAAGAAGTTATACTGTGTTTACGTTGCCGTTGGTCAAAAGAGATCCACCGTTGCTCAATTAGTTCAAACTTTAGAACAACACGATGCCTTGAAGTACTCCATCATTGTTGCCGCTACTGCCTCTGAAGCTGCTCCATTGCAATACTTGGCTCCTTTCACTGCCACTGCTATCTCTGAATGGTTCAGAGATAACGGTAAGCACGCCTTGATTATCTTTGATGATTTATCAAAGCAAGCTGTTGCTTACAGACAATTATCTTTGTTATTGAGAAGACCACCAGGAAGAGAAGCTTACCCAGGTGATGTTTTCTACTTGCACTCTAGATTATTAGAAAGAGCCGCTAAGATGGCTGATGCCTTAGGTGGTGGTTCCTTGACTGCCTTACCAGTTATTGAAACTCAAGGTGGTGATGTCTCTGCTTATATTCCAACTAACGTTATTTCCATTACTGATGGTCAAATTTTCTTGGAAGCTGAATTATTCTACAAGGGTATCAGACCAGCTATTAACGTTGGTTTATCCGTGTCCAGAGTTGGTTCCGCCGCTCAAGTTAAGGCTATGAAGCAAGTTGCTGGTTCCTTGAAATTGTTCTTGGCTCAATACAGAGAAGTTGCTGCTTTCGCTCAATTCGGTTCCGATTTAGATGCCTCCACCAAGCAAACCTTGAACAGAGGTGAAAGATTGACCCAATTATTAAAGCAAAAACAATACACTCCATTATCATCTGAAGAACAAGTCCCATTGATTTACGCTGGTGTTAACGGTTACTTGGATGAATTGCCATTAGACAAGATTGGTCAATTCGAAGAAGATTTCTTGGCTTACTTAAAGGCTAACGAATCCGAAATTTTGGAAGCCATTAAGACCAAGGGTCAATTGTCCCCAGAATTATTGGACAAGTTGAAGTCTGCCACTGAACAATTCATTGCTACCTTCTAAATTTAATGATAGTCATTTTTTTTCACAACCCCCCCCCCCCCCCCACTCCCACTTCATTCTAGAACTAACTTTTTAAAAACCCCACAAGCAATTCAATGAAAAAAACATGAAATAATAACTTGAGTTTTGATTAATCTTTTTTTTCTTTTCTTTTAAGGGATTTTGGTTAGTTTTCTTCTTCTTTTTTTTTATGTTTAAAACTTTCTCCATTTTTTGATTTATATTATTACTTTTGATTTTATTCTCTTTTTTTTGTTGTTACTGTGATGTTTATTTTTATTTATATTTTGTTTTAGATCTTTTATTATGAGAAACATTTTTTGATCTTATGTCAACGAAACGAACAGGCATTTTTTTGTTTGACTTTTCCCATTTTATATTCTCCTTTTTTTTATATAAAAAGTAAAGTTCAATCCATTAAAAAAGATTATGATTTATTAAAAATGATTTTGTAAATTAATTGAGAGAAAAAAAAATTAAATTAAATAAAAAAAAAGATCAACATATTTTTACTCTTTATATACTTCAATAACGTAATGACACAAGATGAACCACCTGCTAGGGTAACTAATGATGATCTGTATAGAAGATCTACACAATATAGATTTTGGTCTTTCACTGAATCAAAATTACAAGATTTAAGAACAATAGCTAATAAAAAAGGTTTAATGAAAGTTCAATCAAAATTAAAAGAATTAGAAAATGAAACTGATAAACCAGAAATTCAAATAATATTTGAATCAGATATAAATGAATTCCCAACTGTTAATAAGGATGAAGAATTATTAATTGTCATTTTTTATGCTAGAAAATCAATTGATTTATCAAAATATTTTAAATTTACTGCACAAGTTAGAGCTACAGCTGTTTCATACCTTTTCAAATTTTATCTTTATCATTCAGTTATGGAATATCATCCACAATACATTATGTATACTTGTTTGTTTTTAGCTGCTAAAACTGAAAATAATTTTGTCGGTATTAATAATTTCTCTAAAGCTTTAAAGAAAACTACACCTGAATCAATTTTACAATATGAATATTTAATACTTCAAACAATGAAATTCAGTTTATTAGTTCATCATCCATATCAACCATTATATGGATTTTACTTGGATTTCCAAAATTTATTACCAAAATTGGGGCAAGCTAGATTAGGTCAAAGATATGATAACGCTAGAGATTTAGTTCACACAAGTTTATTAACAGATTTAAAATTTTTATATACACCACCACAGATTGCATTAGCTTGCTTTTGGTTAAGTGATTCAGAAGTCACTAAAAGATATTTAGCTAAGAAATTAGGTTGGAAAATCAAAAATGTTAAGGAAGAACCATTACAAACAATTAAAGAAGAAATAAATGGAGATGATAAAATTAAACAAGAAGACACTCCATTGGTTGAACAAGAAGAAAGGAAAAAATTAACACCTGAACAAAAATATGATAAAATGATGAATATCATTAAACAATGTGCAACAATAATTGAAACAAAGGCATTAGATCCCGACGTTGAACAAGTTAAACCAATTTCTACTAAAATCCATTTCTGTTTAGATCCATTAAAATATGGTAGAAAATTACTTCGTCAAAAGACAACTCCAACTAATACAGTAGATGTGAAAATGGAACCAAAGCAGGAATCAACTGATGTAATGGATGTTGATCAAGATTCTACTACTCTGAAAAGAAGGGCCGAAGATGGGGGTGAACCTGATGATATTAAAAAGGTTAAACTTGAACAACCTTAAATTACTCTATTTACTAAATACATTAACCAAGAAATATATATATTTATATTAAGTAATACGTATTTAGTTACTCTCTGTCGCTTGAACTTGCTTTTCGGCAACTTTAACTGATTTCTCATCACTGGAAATTTCATCATCGGTTGTTCTAACAGCACCATCTGGGATTCCATCGGTTTCACTATTATAAATGTAAATACCATTCAATAGGGCTTCCCTTCTTTCATCACGTTTGTAAAAAAAATAAGAAATAGCAAATAAAACATTGAATGCCATTGCAAACACTGTACAAGTGATGAAACCTTTATGATATTTAGGAGCATCAGTGGTTGGCCAAATTAATCTTGAAATCCAAACATTTGATTGAGTACCCATTGTATAAATAATGGTCCACGCAATAGGTTTAACACTACTATCTCTTCTAAAGAAATCATTCATCATTGGGAAAAACACTGATGATTGAGACCAAGCCCAGTAACTTGAACAAAATCCAAACCATTTAGCACCATATGAGACATCCCAAATACTTAAAATTAGATTACCGATGAATACCATAATAAATGAGAAAATGATAAATCCAAATCTCTTTCTAGTGAAATCAGCACCAAAACACACAATAAAAATGTAAAGAATCCCCAATGCAGGTGGTATAGCACCTAAATTATTGATTTTACCGATCCCCCATTTATTTTGTGATTTCAACCAAAGAAGGAAAGAACCACTCGATGCATTATTAGTGTTGTAAAGTAAAATACACACCACTGACATGTAATACACTCTCCAATCACTAAGAACTTTCTTCCAAACACCCTTATCAAAGAATGGTTTAACTTTTGTAGTCATATCAGATCCATTTCTATGCATTCTAGTTCTAGACAAAATGATTTCTTCATCAGTTAACCAAAGAGAATAACACTGCATAGGAGTTCCAGGAACAACAGCCAATGCCAATAATGCCACACCACATGACATAGCACCATCCACAATGTACATCCATCTCCATCCACTTAAACCATGAACACCATTCAAGTGATCATAAGTTGAACTAGAAATTAAACTGGATGTTAAGATACCTAAGAATTGACCAATATAAAAAATACCACCTCTTCTACTTATTTCAGATGGTTTATACCAAGAAGCCAATAAATGGTTAACACAAGGGAAAAATAAACCTTCAAAGCAACCGACAAACCATCTTAACGCTTTCAATTCTGGAACATTAGTGATTTTATAAATTCCAATAGTGAACACTGACCACCCCAGTTCTAATGTAAACATTAAATATGTTAATGGAACTCTTGGTAACAAATATATAGCTGGAACAGTGAAAATTGTGGAAGCAGCAGAGAATAAAACTTGAGTATCGATAAGATCATTACCTTGCATTCCTAAATCTTCCTTTTGATTAGAGACATATGAATTTGTTAAATTTGATGAATCAATGTATTTAATCCAATATCCAACAAAGGCATAAAATGCAATTAAGAAATCTAATTTACAAATTAATTTTTTTTCAGTTGCCGATGTACCAGGTTCAAACCATTGCCACCATTTAAATTTTTTTGAATCTTCAGTTGTTTCTCTATATTCATATTCATCAAAGAATTTCCACCATGATCTTTTAGATTCATCTCTATATTCTTTAATTTTCACATATTCACCGTTATCTAATTCAATATAGTCTGGATGATCTTCAAAATTAATTAATTTCTCTGATGGATCGATGTATGGTTTAGAATAATCATTTGGATCATCGACTTTTCTTTCATGGGGGAGAAAACTCCATAGGCTAACCATTATTATTATTGTTTAATTATTTAATAATTATGTATAATCAAAGATATATCATGTAGATATCGATTTATTATTGGAGAAACTTGATGGTTTTTATGTAAAAAAAGATATGTTTAGCTTTAAAAGAAGAAGAAGAGGAAAAAGAAAATTAGACAAGAGGATCTATCAAACCCCAAAACACAGTTTTGTTTTTTGGTATATCGTGGTTAAAAAGTTTCATTGTGGCTTCTGTAATTGAATGATGTTATATCACAAGGTTTATTACAGTCTACTACTATAAAAGTTGTGTATACAGGAAGCCATCTACACCAAACAAAAAAAAAAATTTTATGTATACGGCACTCTTTTAGGTAGCTCATCTTAATTGTTGAAATTTATGCATAGTTGCATATATTAATTAAGAGTGTGGTTAGTAAAACTGATATTATATTACATTTATTGTGGCGTTTCATTTGATTAATAGACGAAAGTTGATCCGTTTTCTCCCCTGGACCATTTGCTGCAAAAGATAGATGCCGAGACGGAGGTAGCATAATAATCATATAATGCTGTTTCTTTTTTTTTTTTCCTACACGGCAAAAAAAAAGGTTGATGCCATATATAATCTATTGGTGTTACATTAATTCAGTGTGGCATATTTGATTATTACTATTTGAATTTTATAAATAAAAATATTTGAAAAGAAAAGGGTTTATCACTTATCGGAAGAACTTAAATATATATGTATAGATTATGCAAATCTTGGAGTAGCTATAATTTTTTCTCCCACATTCCCAAGATTGTGGAATGTTTTCTCCACATTATTGACTACAACCACATCTTGACTGAATTTAGTAGATCCACCTCTTGTCACATCCATGATAACGTTACCTATTTTCATAGTGACTTTACCCGATTTGTGGTAACGCAATTTACCTATGACACCATCGGGTATTTGAGTGGCAGGATTATATTTTTCTGGAATATCACTCATCTCAGTTTCTTCCTCTTTTGGTTCTTGTTTCACAGAACTATTTGATGTTTTAAATTCAGGTAAAATATCAGGTAATTGCACAAATAAATATCCCTGGTTTGATTGTTCTTGTTGTTGTTGTTCATCATCCTCATTTTCTGTGGTGGATTCCGTATCGGTTCCCTCCTTTTGAATTGTGGATTTTTTCATATATTCAATGATAGATTCATAATCCTGCACAAGTCTTTTAGCCTCTTGTCTTTCTTGGTAATCATTAATTGAGTGGGGTTCCTCATTTAAACCAGCCTCTTGTCTAGCGGCTTCATCTTCTAATGCTTCAAAATTCACAAATTCAGACATGTCAGCTCCATTTTGGCCTGGTTCTATTTTCAAATCTCCTCCCTCTGGTTTCACACTTGGTTCTCTAGAATTTGGATCTGTCGAGGTGATAGAGGATTCTCTATGGAATTCAGTTTTTATCATGTTATCCGGTGTTGGTTCTTCACCGTATTCATAATGTTGATTTCTCTCTGCACGCACTGGGAAGTATTCCGTGTCAGCTTCATCCCATTTATATTCTTTACTCATATCAATTCTGGCCAATTGTTCATCTGCGATGAAATCACCATCATCGTCTTCATCGTCGTTATCACCATATGGATCATGCAGGTTTTCTGTTTTCTTTGGAATATTATTTTGAGTCTTAGTTTTCACTTTCTGGATGAAATCTGGGATTGGAGAACTTCCTCTCGTTCTGGAGGCACCACCACTGTTGCCCACCGTTTGTCCTAAGGACACTGCACCAGAGGAAAGTGGACCCGATGACACCACCGTTGTACTTTGTAAATGTTTTGGAATTCTTTTGGCACCAGGAGCGAGTCTCCCAGGAGCCGGTTTCAGTCCCTGCTGGGCTTTCTTATTGATACCGGGAGTGTGTATTGATTTGGAAGATTCTCTTTCCTCCTTGGACTTTCTAGCCACAACTTTAGGTTTAAACTTGAGAGACGGTTTCTTGTTTGATCCATTGCCAGCCCCCGAGGAAGATGAATTCCCAGCAGAGCTAGGCCTGGATATCGAATCTAACCGTTTCGTCTGTTGAGACATTGTCTAGTGTATACTTATTATTATAAAAGATAGTTAGAGACAGATCAAGATGGCCCCTTTTCTAGTATCATTTTGAAAGAGTTTTTCGATTTCCACAAAAAAAAATTTTTTTTTTAAATACGCTGTCAATTTTGGAAGTCGGGTGAGTGACGGGGGGAGCAGATGGGGTGGGGAGTGTGTAGTTGTAGGGGAGGTAGGCAATGTTAAGTCAATTGATATTGTAATGACTAGGGAACTGTTGGGTACTTGCGTGATAGATAATTGCTCGATGAAGGTATTTAAGCACCGTCAACTACCCTAGAAAACCACTAGTTATCTCTCCCCCCCCTCTTCCTCCAGCTACCTTCGTCTTGCGGCTCAAAAAAAATTTTAAAATTTTTTTTATTTTTTTTTTGGATTTTTAAGAAAACTAGTTATATTGGTTTCTTGTGGTATCTACTATACAATAATATAAATAAACTCAAAGATGGCAAGAAAGACCAAATCTAAGGCATCCAGAGAACCCGATCCAGAAGAAGTTGGATTGGATGAAGTCGATGAATTTGAAGCTGCCAACGAAAAGGTGATGTTGGATAGGGCAGGATGGTCTAATGAGGGCCAAGATGATGAAGAAGAATCCGACGAAGAACAAGAAGTCATGGGATTAGATGACGAAGAGGGGAACTCTTCAGAGGAAGACATTGAAAGAATCGAAAAGAAATTGAGAGGTCCAGTGTTTGATGAAGAGGGAGATGAATACTTTGGAGCCGGATCCGGTGACGAAGATGGCTCTGGAGCTGACGAGGACGACGAGGAAGATGAAGAAGGTTGGGGTACCACCACTAGAGACTACTATGGTGCCGATGATGACGAGGATGAAGAAGATTTGAAGGCTACAGAACAGGAAGCCCTACGTATACAGAAAAAACATTTGGAAGAATTAGCCATGGATGATTACATGATGGATGAAGTCGAGGAAGAATGGCACACAGAAAAGAAAGCACAAGAACTTGAAGACCAAGAATTACAAAGCCAAAACCAACAAAATATAGATGTGACAAAATTAGATTCAGAAGCACAAATTCAAATTCTAGAAAATACTTACCCAGAATTCATACCCTTGACTAAAGAACTAAAACAATTGAAACCGGTACTTTCTAATCTTGAACAAATTAAAGATGATAACGAATTACTCAATGTGAAATATTCCGCATTGGCTTCCTACTTAGGTACCATTGGTTCTTACTTTGCCCTGTTTTTGTCTAACCTACAAAGTGGTGAAAAGTTCAGCATGAAGGATGAACCAATCATGGAATCCATTTTGAGTACTAGAGAAATGTGGAGACAAGCTAAGGGGCTTCCCGATGATTTACCTAACTCTGATGAATACGCCACTGCTGAATCTGAATTATCTGGAGAAGGCGAAGTTGAAGAAATGGATCTCAGTGGTGAGGACTCCGAATCTGAAGAAGAAGAACAAGAAGAAGACGAACAAGATGATGAAGAACAAGAGGAGGAGGAAGAATTACTTGCACAAAAGAGAACAATCAAGAAACTCAAGTCCAGGGGTCTTGAAGATATCGATGAAATCGATTCTGAAGATAAGAAGGGTCGTAGAAAGACTCTTAGATTCTACACATCCAAAATTGACCAACAAGAAAACAAGAGAGATGCTAGATTCCAGGGTGACCAAGATTTGCCATATAGAGAAAGATTATTTGAGAGACAACAAAGACTCGTGGAGGAAGCCAGAAAGCGTGGTGAACGTGGAAATACTAATGCTCCAGGTGTCGATTTGGCTGATAACTTTGATGATGATGATGACGATTTCGAAGGTATCGGTGGCGATGACTATTACAATACATTGAAGGCTTCCAAGGTTGATAAGAAACAATCCAGAAAGGATGCTCACGATGCTGCATTGTTGGCTGCAAGAGAGGGTAAATTGTCTGAATTACAAGAGAATGCCGATGAAAATGGTAAGAGAGCTATTAATTACCAAATCTTGAAGAATAAGGGTCTCACCCCACACAGAAAGAAGGATAACAGAAACTCAAGAGTCAAGAAGAGAAAGAAGTATGCTACTGCTCAAAAGAAATTGAAATCCGTTCGTGCCGTGTACAGTACTCCATCTGGTCCTTACTCTGGTGAATCTACGGGTATCAAAAAGAATCTATCCAAGTCTGTCAAACTTCGTTAATTCTTATCTATCTTGTACCATATATATATGCTTTTTTTTTGTTTTCTTAATAATAGATTTTTCGGAATAGCAAAATATTTAACTCATTTAAATAAACGTAGCAAATCTGAGATAATTCTTTGTGGAGCAGTATTTTCCAAATCCCATGAGAGAAAGGTTTGCACTACAAACTCTGCCCTCTTGAAGTTTTCGATATCTACAGAATGGACTGTGGATTTCATAGCATCAATAATGGCATTACTGTCAGCTCCACTTTCAACTAAATTCCTAACTAATTTGGCCTTGGAAATAACCTCCTCCTTGATACCAGAATTCTTAGCACAGATGATTCCAAAAGATCCATCCGAGAGACCATCCTCAATGGTGTAAAGATATGTCAATTCATCACCTCCATTAGTGTCCATCATGACTTTCATATGATTGAATTGTACTTGACTTGAAAACTCAATAAGATTATCTCTGAAGGCTTCAACCATGTGAGTGGCCACCATTGTCCGAGGACAGTCACCACCCTTATTGGATAAATATCTCACACATGCAGTCAATAATGCAGGTCCATCAATGATATCTGTTCCCTTTCCAAATTCGTCTAAAAGTATTAATGATCTGTCTGTGAACCGGTTTAAACATCTTGACATTTGTAATGCATCCCTCATGAATGTACTCTGCGGTTTCCCCATGGTTTCTCTACTATTCATTCTTGTCAAAATACTCGTAGTCATACCCAATCTTCCGGTAGCAGGAATAAAGCAACCAATATGACTCATGAATACTAGCAACCCCACTTTGGCTAGTAATGTGGATTTCCCACTATAATTAGGTCCAGTCAAAATCATAACCTTGTTCATCAACATTATATCGTTAGGTATATGTGTATCAGTGGTATCTAATGGATCTCTGGAATCATACAACTCAATGATAGGGGATTTCACAATCTCTGGTCTTTTGAAATCGTATTCATATGAAATCATGGCCATAGTTATCATGACATCCATTTCTCCTAAAATGGAATCAAGTCTTTCTATTTGAGCTAGATCTTCTAACAATTCACTCTGTAAGGAATGTAATATCTCAATTTCAGAATCTCTGATTAAAGAATATATATCGCCAAAGTTGGTATCCATGTCCTCCATTAATTCATTCTTGAAGTAAGCAGTGGTTGATGTTCTAAAGATTTCATTCCATTCACTACCCCTGTTGATCAATTCTAAGTCCAATGCCATGAGGTAACCAAATTGAGGTATGTATGCAGTAGTCACTTCACATCCTAGTTCATCAGATGTTTTCTTTGAGACATCCTCCAAAGTAAACTCTAGTTCATCATAAGTCTTCCTGTATGAATCCAATTCGTCACAGATTCCTTCTAAGATGGCTATGTTTTTCTGTTCATTATTGAAATCTAAAGTTCTTTCTAATTTTCTCTTGATAGATCTCAAGGTATCTACATCAACCACAGTTACAAAACTCTCAAACAAGGGAGAAGACTTTAAATAGGTTGAGTTTTCAATGATATCAAAGATTTTCAGAGCGTGGATAACATAGATTCTTAATCTCTTCCACACTTGAGCCTTATTATTTCCTGCCTTGAGTTGACAATTGATCATTCTTATATCTGACATTGATTTAAGACTATCTCTCAGAGATTTAATGATTTCATATGAAGATATTTCATGTTGTTCTTTCAAGATCAGCTCAATTGTATCCAATCTGTCATTGATCAGATCTATGTTTGCTAGTGGCCTCGATAATATCCTCTTCAAAGCTTGGCTACCAGTTTTTGAACATGTTTTATTTAACAATTCAAATAAGGTTTTCTTTTCGTTGGTTTTCTTGTTAACGTCTAATGATGGCATTATATTAAGTGAAAAAATACTGGATGGGTCAATTCTCATGTATTGATCTAAGGAACCTAATTGAATTTTCTTAATAAGGTTCAATTTCTTTGTGGCATTATATTGGAGCATGATTCTGTCAAAGTAAGTTGAAAATGAGCATATAATGGAGAACTAAATAGTGATAATAAGTTAGTATTTGTCCCGTTAATTGTACTGGTATATAACTTACATAAAGTTGTCTTTCATCAGAGTTCAGCAACTCATTCACCAAGTTTAAACTCTTGGTATTCAATGGATCAGATGATTCTGTTGTTAATTCTTTCTTCACTGAATTTAAGAATTCTTCCCCTTCTGACTGTGTGAATTCCTTTGAGGGGCGGCATTCAATTGACAATTCATCATCCCTGTTTGTCCAATCTAGCAGTGTCGTATCCCCCTTTTCCTGTAAGAGCATGTTGACCCTGCCATTGCAGACTATTACATCGGCTTCATATTTTGACACAACTTCATACATGATGTATGTACTATCATCTGTTAGGCTGAATATGTCAATGATCTCCATTGTGCCTGTGCCCACATCAAAATGAACTCCAAGGGCACACTTCGAAGTGGCATATAGGCAGAGCACACTCTTGTAAAAGTTGCCTGTGGTCTCTAGTTCTTCTTCATTCCCACTATTGTATTCGTCAGATATATCTAATTCATTTGCCCTACGCTTCATCTTGTTTAATCAAGAAGAAGAATTGTACAAAAAAAAGGAGGATCTCTAAAGTCAAAAAGATTGAAAAATCAAAAAGAAAAGACCGTCGGTGGCCGCACCCCTTTTGTTAGTCCTCTTTGTATGGCAGCTACCATGTTGTCATTTTGTTCAATTATATATATCATTTGTTCCTTTGTGCAACATTTCAAATTTGTATAACTTCTCCCTTTTATTATCACAATGGATTCGTTCACTAAATCATACATGAAAGCCAGGATTCCTTCGTTCACAGCATCAGTTACTTCACCTATTGGTTTACTCAAACAAAATGAAAATATAGATCTCTTAGGGAACAATGGTCCCAGACCATTATTCACAAACAATAATGGTATTTTGAATTCAAGTAAGGTATTGAACAACATCAACTTCAATTCTTTGGATTTCTACGATAGAGGGAACATTTGGAATGCAAATCCAGCACAACAAGAGACAACAAAGAACAATAAATTAAATTTAAACTCTTCCTTGTCACAGTCTTCCCTGATAGCAAGAGTTCTCTTATTTGAGAGTTCAAACTTACAAAATCTGGATAATATCTTAAAGAGGTTTGCTAATCTGACTGAGATCTCTGCACATAAGGTCATCAAGATCAATGATACTTCCATGTTAGCTGTTGGGTGGTATGATACCAGAAAGATGTCATTATATTTGCAACAACTGAACCTTTTACATCTCGGAATGACGGGGTATCCCTTGGAATACCATGCTGTGGGATTAGAATCTGATTTTAATTCTATCATTGCTGAACCAGAGTTTAAGTTTCTGGAGGATAGTTATTCAACTATTTACATCTCTCAAAACATTTTAGCTCATTTTGATGTCAACTTTGAACGGGAATGTTACTTATACATGAGCAAGTTCGGTTGCATTGATGAATTCAATCAAGTTAATGGGTTTTCCCTGGTGTACAAGTGTTCATATTATGATATTAGGGCTGCCTTTGAGGCAAGAAAGTTGGGTAACATCAACATCAAGAATTCCAAGTTTACTATATTCTCCACATTGATTGAACTCTTACATAGTATGGATACGAACACGAAGAGTGGTTTACTCAAGGATCAGTTTCAAATGTTACAGCATCCACAAGAGGAATGGAGAAAGTATCATCAGTTGAAGCATAGACGGTTAGCTTCATTACCTTTTGATGCACCATTCATTCCAATTGAGAATAAGATTGTCATAGAGAACATTGAAAGTGATGTAGATCAGAGAAAGACCTTGATGATTAGAAATATTCCTAATAAGATTAAACATGAGGATTTGGAAGAGTTCATTGATGTCACTAGCAAGGGTAAATACGATTTCTTATGTATGATAAAGGCCCATCTTTAGACAACTGATGATTTCAAAAATACTAACAAATTCTCCTTTATAGATCTACGCATTGATTTCGAAAATCATTGTAATGTCGGTTATGCATTTATATCGTTTATCGATCCCAAGTTTATCATTGAATTCTATAAAAAAAGGGCAGGAAAGAAATGGAATAAGTTTAATTCAGAAAAGGTTTGTGAATTAGCGTATGCTAAGATTCAAGGTAAACAAAAGTTGATTCAAAAATTCAAATTTTCTAAAGTGATGGAACAAAACTCAGAGTACCATCCAAGGATTTACCATTCTCAAGGTGCTTCACAGGGCCAACCTGAACCATTCCCTGTGCCAATCTTGACAAAGATATCAGAATGAATTATTGAATTTTGTATAGAAACATTTTTTTTCCTTTTTTATTGTTATTAATCAGTTATATTAGCATTTATATCTCTATTATTCTTCATCCGTACTTGTATCATCATTGGGGTCTTCCTTAGATAACATTCTAGCCCATTGTTGAGCGAGTTCCACCATAGCCGATGAATCCATGGATGCATCAACGACATCCTTGGGGACATGATTTTGACTATGAGCCTTGCATGCAAATCTCCCAGAGTTGTGTTCAGTGACAAGTCTAAACTCTGGATCTTCAGCGTCGGGTTTCATAGTTATTAATTCATTCCAAGTGTACAGTAGAGGGTCAGTCTTTCTAGCGAATGGGTTAATATCTATGAGGTAAACTTTAGTGAACGGTTTCGGCACATAAATGTCAAACACAAAACTATTTGAATCAAATTTTGGTAATAGAACGTCATCGAAGAAGATTCCTATCGTTTCAACTAGTTGATCGTGCATATCTTCTAAGAATTGGTAATAGTTGAGATCTCTTTGACAAATAGCTATTAGCTGTCTATCTCTGACAAAGCATCTGAACTCCGTTGATGGGTTTATATCTGACCATTCACGTAACACCAGTTCTGGTTCCACTGTGATATCAGTGGTATCTTCTATACCATCGAATGCGTGATGTAAATCGTGGTTGACGTAATCTGATGATTTCAGTAATAAGTATAAATCAGATGTTGAATGGCACTGAGTAGTTTTATTTACCATTATCCATGTAGCATCTTGCGGGCTAGACCAATTTAGTTTAGGTGAGATTGTTTTGAATTGTTTGAATGCAGTTTTTATGGATTCATGGAACTCCATGAACTTGGATGCCGGGTTTTCTCTAGTTGGTACATCATTGGCATCGTCGTCTTCCCAGTCACTATATTCATTATCACTTGTTGGTTGCACTCCCTGGAAGAGAGCTGATTCATGGGGGGCCTCCTCTGGTAGCACAAACTCATCACTATCGAGGTAATCCAGGAATTCCTGTGGAATTGGTTTCAAGATCATCACTTTAGATAGTGCATATTTAGAGAATTTTGAATACCAGTTAGAGTATGAACAATTTATGATATCCTGTCTCGTCAATGGGATCTCATGGAATACCACCGTTTCGGTATCACTAGTAACAGCAGGCATTATTAAATAGTGTAATTTAAGAAGGAAGTATCACCATATATGACTAAGAATTGATCAAAAATTTTCGTTAAAATAAAGACCGACTGTGCGGCTCATCGGCGAAAATTCTATTTGAACTTAGCACGACCCTCTTTCCAACGCGTCCAACGTTGAAAATTTCGTTCTACAATTGAAAAAGAAGGTTTAAGGCAAAAAAGGGTATTAAAAGGTTTTACAGATACACTAAATACAATTAGATATATAAACAATGTCTGCCAAGGTTGCCCCATCTAACGCTACTTTCAAGAACAAGGAGAAACCTCAGGAAGTTCGGAAATCTAATATCATTGCAGCTAGAGCTGTCGCCGATGCTGTGAGAACTTCTTTAGGTCCAAAGGGTATGGATAAGATGATCAAGACCGGTAATGGACAAATCATCATCTCTAACGATGGTCACACCATCTTGAAACATATGGCCGTGTTACACCCTGCCGCTAAGATGTTAGTGGACCTATCTGGTGCACAAGACGTCGAAGCAGGTGATGGTACCACATCCGTTGTCGTGATCACTGGTGCCCTATTAGGTGCCGCTGAGAAATTACTTAATAAGGGAGTTCATCCAACTCTTATATCTGAAGCATTCCAAAGAGCTGCTGAGAGATCCTGTGAGATCTTGTTAGACATGTCTCACAAGATTTCATTAGCTGATAGAGAAGCCCTCATCAAGGCTGCTAATACTTCATTATCATCAAAGATTGTCGCCCAACATTCATCCTTATTGGGTCCTATTGCTGTGGACTCTGTTATGAAGGTTGTCAAACCAGAGGCTACTAACGTCGATTTGAATGATATCAGACTCGTCAAGAAGGTTGGTGGAACCATCGATGATACCGAAATGATTGACGGTGTCGTGTTAACTCAAAACGTTATTAAAACTGCAGGTGGTCCAACTAGAACTGAAAAGGCCAGAATTGGATTAATTCAATTCCAATTGTCCCCACCTAAACCAGATATGGATAACAACATTGTCGTCAATGATTACAGACAAATGGATAAAATCTTGAAAGAAGAAAGAGCATACTTATTGAATATCTGCAAAAAAATTAAAAAGGCTAAATGTAATGTCTTGTTAATCCAAAAATCTATATTAAGAGATGCTGTCAATGACTTGGCACTCCATTTCTTAGCTAAATTGAATATCTTGGTTGTTAAAGACATAGAAAGAGAAGAAATCGAATTCATGTCTAAGAGTTTAGGTTGTAAACCTATCGCTGATGTTGATTCCTTTATTGAGAGTAGATTAGGTTCTGCCGATTTAGTGGAAGAAATTGAATCTTCGGGTTCCAGAATTATTAAGATAACGGGGATCAAAAATGTGAATCAATCCACAGTGTCAGTGATATGCAGAGGTGCTAACAACATGATTTTAGATGAAACTGAGAGATCCCTACATGATGCATTATGTGTGATTAGATGTTTGGTCAAGGAGAAGGCCTTGATTGCAGGTGGTGGTGCCCCAGAGATTGAGGTGTCTAGAACTTTACTAAGAGAATCTAATAAATTATCAGGTGTGGAACAATTATGTTTCAGAGAATTTGCCCTAGCATTGGAAGTTATTCCAACTACATTAGCTGAAAATGCTGGATTAAATCCAATTGAAATTGTCACTGATTTAAGAAATAAACATGAGTTAGGTGAAAAGGAAGCCGGTATCAGTGTTAGAAGATCCGGTGCCACTAATACTTACAAAGAACACGTCTTACAACCTGTCTTGGTGAATACTAGTGCTATCACCTTGGCATCTGAAACAGTTAAATCTATTTTAAGAATCGATGATATTGCCTTCAGTCGTTAAAACGTTTCAACAACAAAAAAAAAACTCTTTTTCTGTATACCTCTTTCTTTTTATCTTTATAAAATTTAATTTAATTCCTTTTTGTTATTACGTTTCAGTATATTGGTTTTTTTATTTTGGTACAAGATAAATATATCTATAAAAATTAATGCTTGGTCAAAATCTTAATGGCATCCTTACTGAAGGCGTAGGATAACCCAGACCAAAGGGTGGTCACGGCGACCGTGTATTCCAACCCTTGAACAATGTTCAAAAACAAATCGGTTACTTCGGGACCAAATTGAGATGATGCATATAATAAGAACACTGGTTTAATCATCATGGCACCTATGTAAACCATTTGTAATCCAGTGTTAATCTTAGAAATTAAAGTCGGACGAATCTCGGCACTGATTAAACTGAAATCAAAGAATCTCATAAATGTCTTTGGAGGTTGTAATGAAATATATCTAATCACACATGAAGTCAATGTCAATAAGATATCACGCCCTAGGATTAATGCAGCCATGTACATGGGGAGACCATGGGATGCCGCTAGACATGCTGTACAAGTGATCATTAATGTCTTATCTGCGAGTGGATCAATGATACTCCCGACTATGGATCTCAAATTGTATTTTCTAGCGATGTATCCATCAAGGAAATCAGTGACACATGAGTATGCAAATAAAGACAATGCCCAAGTGACTTGTCCCTGCACGATGAAGACTCCGACAATAGGGGCCGCTATTAGTCTCGTTGCAGTTAAAAAGTTGGGCACAGTGTATATATTCTCATGAAACTCTGGTGGGATTATCTTATTGATGTTTTCCTTGATTTCACGAGATTTCTCCTTCAAATGGATTGATGTCTCTTTAGTTTTCTCTCTGATCTGTTTTGACTTGTCAGAAGTGATTTTCACAGATTTGTGGAATGCCCTATCAGCTATGTCCTTAGCCCTCTTGGAGTTGTCTATTATTGATTGTTTAGATTTATTTTTGTGTTCTTTTTGTAGTGTAGGTAGTTGTATGGAGAATTGTCTATAGTATTGCAATGTGGGGGACATGCATATTGTCGTTGTCGGTTTCATCAAATTTCGACCAATCGTGGCAACCTGTGGTCTCGCCATAGAGCGGAGCGCTCTAGCCAGCAATAGAGGTCCCCCCCTGATTAATGGCACCATAGAACCTATCATCTACTTGTTACTAAAACCAATACTCTTTCAACTGAATTCACTCCATCCAATCCATCATTCACTGGCTTTTATTCTCGACGACTCAGCTGGAAAAATTTGAGTTTTACACGTACTTGAGATGATTCTCTGTAGTCGGTCAAGATGATTCAATGAGAGAGATGTTTAGACGGACGTTAGTTTGATTCCCATTGTTTTACCAATTTGTGACTTCTTTTTTCCTCTTCTTAACTACGTTGTTTGCTTTCCAAAGACATATACGATCTTGCTATAGCACGTTAGCTAATTCATTCATGAACGTTTTAGTGTATTCAGGTCCGGGGACCACCCCAGAGAGTGTTAAGCATTGCTTGGAGACATTACGATTGTTATTGTCTCCTTACTATGTTGTGGCTAGTGTCAAACCTAGTACCCTTAAAGAACAACCTTGGATTCATAAGACCTCAGTGTTGGTGATCCCAGGTGGTGCTGATTTGCCTGTGACTAGAGAACTCAATGGAGATCCTAATAAGATTATAGAAAAATTTGTTAAAAATGGTGGTAAATATATTGGGTTCTGCTCTGGTGGGTATTATGCCTCGGGTAGATGTGAATTCGAAGTTGGTAACCCCCGTATGGAAGTCAGTGGTCGTCGTGAATTGAAATTCTTCCCTGGTACAGCTAGAGGTTGCTGCTTTAAAGGGTTCTCCTATCAATCCGATGTTGGTGCTAGGGCGGCCCTCTTGAACGTTAACAAGGAGGCCCTTCCAGATGCTGACGACGTCATTGTGAACTATTACAATGGTGGTGGACTCTTTGTGGATGCCCATAAGTATCCAGACACAGAAATCTTGGCAAATTATGCTCAAAAGACTGAAGTCGATGATGGTCCCGATGGAACTCAAGCCGCCGTTGTTCTATGTAAGGTCGGTAAGGGGTTGGCCCTATTGACAGGTACCCACCCAGAATTCACACCAGACCTATTATCAGAATCTTCAGATGTTCCAGAGTTCTCTAAAGTTATCAAAGAACTCAAGAAGGGTAACATGGGGAGACTCAATTTCTTGAAGGCATGTTTGCGTAAGCTTGGTCTTAAAGTCAATGAAACTGAAATATCAAGACCATCCTTGACTCCATTGTTCTTAGCATCACTTGATCCAAAGGATAGTAGAGACTTAGTTAACCGTTTGGAAACTAATGTCGGTTACCAAAGTCAAAACATCATGGATGTCGGTGCAGATAAATTCAGAATTCATAAAGGTGGTGTCACCGGATTGGCCACTATGGAACAGAAGGAAGGTTATGAAGACCCAGATACAGCCATTAAGGATATCTGCCTTTGTGATGCTAAGTTACCTGATAGATTCACCACTCCATACTTCAACATGGATGGTTTCTTCCAACATTTAAAAGAATTCGGGAATGAAAATCATTTCAATGGGAATTTGGAATTTGGTACCACCTTCATGTACGGTGAGGTGTTAACTTCCACTAGTTCCTTGATGGATTGCAATTCTAGATTCCTGAAGAATCTCCCTAACGGGTTCACCATCCACGGAACCACTCAAGTCTCCGGTAAGGGGAGATCCGGTAATGTCTGGGTTAACCCAATCGGTGTTGTTGCGGTGTCCATTCTAATGAAGTTACCTCTACAACAGAACATCAAATCACCGATTGTCTTTGTGCAATACATCTCCACATTGGCATATGTTCAGGCAATTAGAGAGTATGATGTTGGTTACTCTGATGTGCCTATCAGAATAAAATGGCCAAATGATATATACATTATGCTCCCGGAATTCATAGGTAAAATCATCTCTAAGGACTCCACTGAAGCTACCTACGCCAAGATTGGTGGTATATTAGTGAACACCAGTATTGTTAACAAGGAATACAATTTGATTGCCGGTTGTGGTCTCAATGTTTCTAATGCTGCCGCTGCTCCAACAACTTCAGTTAATTTAGTTATCAAGGAGATGAATAAGAAATTCGGTACCAAGTTACAACCTATTCAAGCTGAAAAATTGGTTGCTAAATTCTTGGTCATCTTTAATGTGATGTTTAACAGATTCAAAACTGATGGATTTGTTCCATTCTTGGATTTATATTACCATTTATGGATGCATACAGATCAAATTGTGCACATTCATCACAAGGGAAATGTTAAATGTAAGATTTCTGGGATCACCTCTGATTGGGGGTTATTAATCGCAAAGGAAATTGACCAACATGGTAATTTCACAGGGAATGTCTATGAATTGCAACCTGATGGGAATTCCTTTGACATGTTTAGTGGGTTAATCTCTAAAAAGAAATAAAACTGACATTTCTTTATTTTTCTGTACATATTAACCTTTAAATTTATATATGCTAATTATATTTTTTTTTATGATAAAAAAAGGAGGGGGATAGAAGTAAAGAAGATAGAAACAGTAAAATAAGAAACGTAATAGAATTTTTCTATTTTTTGATGTTTTTTTTTGGTTTGTAAATAAAACAAATAAAATAAAGAAAAAAAAGGGAGTGGGGGGGTAGTTAGTAAGATAGATGAAACAAAAACACAATATACATGAAAGCTATAAAGCAATTAAGAAAAAGATATATTAAAACACAGACACAACTGGATAGAAAAAAAGAAACAAAGACAAAATCCGACACTCACAACAACTAAGAATATTACTTAGTTTCCTTCTTAACGTCAGGTTCGTACTTTGGAGATGATGGGCTATAAGATGGAGATGTAGGAGAGTACTGAGGTGATGTTGGAGAGTACTGAGGTGAGGTTGGAGAGTATTGTGGGGAGGTTGGAGAATACTGTGGCGACGTTGGAGAGTACTGTGGGGAAGTTGGGGAGTACTGAGGCGACGTTGGGGAGTATTGAGGTGAAGTAGGTGAATATGATGGGGAAGTTGGGGAGTACTGAGGCGACGTTGGAGAGTATGATGGAGAAGTTGGGGAGTATGATGGAGAGGTAGGAGAGTATGATGGAGAAGTTGGAGAGTATGATGGGGAAGTTGGAGAGTA